>JAZKJV010000523.1:180642-595084 GCA_037367405.1 Ottelia alismoides | reverse complement strand
TTTTTCTAATTATTAAAATTCGAAATAATATGTATTTGAGATAATACCATTATTCAAGTAACTATTAAAATGTTTGTTGGATATTAATTGGATCATTAATTTAATATGATTAGATTAATTGGAATCCAATTAATATTGAAATACTCTAATATGATTAGAGTTAATAATTCCCTTGGAAGAATTAATTATGTGAATGTGATTCACGATAATTAATTAAAATTTGAATATGAGGTGGAGGATCACATAAGTGACATCCATGGTCTCCCGTCAAGGCGAAGGGTTCCGTCGCCAGGGATTGTATGTGGGAGACGCCTGTCCGAAGTGACAGCTCCTGTATGCAAGCGCATCTGGATCGGGCTCTTTGCTTCTCGAAAGAGTAAGGCCGTATACATAGTGACCCCAATATCGGATCCTCATATTATTGGGGTGATATTGGATTGCGTATAGCGAGTACTATTCCTGTTGACGGTTGGTTCAATTAACAACGGGTCAACATCGCCTTAGGGGTGGTGGGCTCGGGTGTTAAAGACCGAATTGGGAAATGCAAGTTGGACTTGCAAAGCGGAATGTGTTCCCGCTTCTTTTTATCCGAGTTGCAGATTCTCATATTATTGGGATGTAACAAAGATAAGAAAGGAGATCCCAGATCTTGTTGAGATATAATGGTAAGTATATCTCTTACATTGAAAGTGATTAAGGGAATGAACTTTCAATGTTGACAAGGCAAGACAACTTTGATATAAAATCCTAAATCAAAGTAAAATATATATATTTATATATTTATGCAATTTTCTTATTTCAGATAATCCTTCATTAAAACCCACTCAATGATATACTCAATAATAACCAGTGAAATATCTTGGATTGGACTCGTGATCCAGATATTGTACTTGCAGTTGGACACATAATGTATGTGGTTGCAATGAGCAAGTTTCCTCATAATAATGAGGAATGACAATTAAATAGATAATAAGACTACAACCCTAGGGTTTGTATGTCTCTATGGTCTTGATCTCTCATCAGATGTACTTTGAAAGTGACATGTCGATGATGATCGCAATTGTCAAATAATCCTTATAAAATTTATGAAGATATTCTGACATACATATGTGCTCTTGACATTTAACATGAATGAGATGGTTCACTGCATCATGCAGAATGGTGGCTCTATAAGAGATGATGTATTCAAATTGTTTGAGTACCTACCTGAACCTATGTTTTAAGAGTTTAGATGGATGTAGATGATGATTGTCATCATTCTACTATTTATACTCTGGTCATTCATGAAGCTTCATAATATTCATATTGTATGAATTTAATGAAGCATGTATAAATGTTGAAATGCTCTTGCATAAGAGATCCTTAGTCTTAAGCAATAGTTGCTTATAGGTAAAGGGAGCGCAGTGGAAGCATGGGTTGGACCCGAGTAAGAAGTATGGTCAAAGAGTTGACTATACATCTATGACTTCCATATGTCATCCGAAGAGTTGGATGAATGCCAATACTGCAATAAGTTGATGTGTTGATAGTATGACTATCAAGTCTATCTAGAATCCTTAGAGAAGGACTCGGATGGAGCATCAGATTAATCTACATAAATCATTGATAAGATAAAGTCAAATAATTGTATCTCAATCTTCTGATGACATTTGCAATAGGTTGCATATGTTTTAGAAGACTAGAAAATTTGATCTTAAAGGTTTATAGTTATCCACACGGATATTGATGCAATTGTTGCAACAATCTCTGTTGGATTGATAGACTTGTTAATTTCAGTGGGAGAGTCCTTAGTCTTAGAGAATGTATCTATGACCTAGATATAAGAATACACTCATTGTTTGTTTCTAAATGTTGGAAATAAACATGAATTCTGAGGTAGACCTATCATAAATAGTTATGATAGAGATATTTCAGATAGTAATCTAAAATCTAGTGGACTCCACTAAATTAGAAAATTGATGAATGGCTCATTAACATTTCTAAATGCTGAAATTAAAACTTAAGATCAATATGAGGATGAAGATCATTTGACAATGATCTAGCATCAAGCCTTGGACATTTGTCTATTGATTTGATCAATAGACTAGTAAGAGATGAAACTTTAGAATGTCTAAAATTTCAAAACTTACATACTTATGAATATTGTATTCAAAGTAAAATGTCCAATACACCCTTCTTAAAGAAAGGTGTAAGATGCCAAGGTATTCAGTATCTCATGCATATTGATGTATGTAGATCATCTATATCATAGTAAACATTATGGATATGTGATATCTGTTGATGATTATGTATGATATGAGATTTCTTCTCTTCACCTAAGAAACCTTTGAAATGTTCAAATATTTCATTATTTTTGGTTTAGAACCAAAGTTTGAAGGAAGATAAAATGAATTTGATCTAATCTAGGTAGCAAGTACCTGTTAGATAAATTCAAAGAATACCTTATAGAGATATGAATATCACTTCTATCTCAATCCTCCTAACACACCTTAACTCAATAGAGTTATAGGTAGATACAATTGGATCATGTGTGACATGATCTTATCAATGATGAATTTTAGCATAATTATCCCTTAGTTTCCAGGTATATATGTGTAGAAGAGACTACAATATATATGCTTAATATGATTCCATGCATGCAAGCTGGAATCTAGCACTTGAAAGTGCTTCTTCATTAGGAAAATAAAGGATGGTATTGGATACCTACTTTATGACCTTGAGATTCTAAGTATCTCACCTCTGAGAATATGATTCTTGGAGGTTGAGACTCTTGAGAATCAAGATGAAAATGAAGTGTAGGAACTCATTTATCTTGAGAAGATAATGAGGCTCCTGAAATTGGAAACTAAGAGGACAATTAAAAATGAAACACTAATACCTCTTCAAATGAGTTTGAGGATGGATTCCATGTGTCAGAGAAATCTGACAATGATTGAACTTCATGTGATGAAGCTTCTGAAGATCATAGCATGGATAGATGGATGTTAGCAATAAAAAGTCTAATGTAGACTTCATATGCAAGTGTTGTATATGGACCCTCGTGGATCCACCTATATGGGTAAAACCTGTAAAGGTGTAAATGGATCTTCAAGAGAAAGGGAACCTGATGAGAAGGTAGAGACCTTCAAAGCACGGTTCGTAGCCATGAGCCACACACCGGAAGAGAAGACATTGCTTGCAATGAGACTTGCTCTTCGGCAACCATGCTTAAAGTCATCAGAATGTTGCTAACCTTAGATACATAACTTGATTAGTGCATCTTCAAGATGTAAATCAATATTGCATTCCTCTATAAATACCTCTCTGAGGATATTCACATGAAGTAGCTCCAGGGCTTCATGATTGAGGAAAGCAAGGTGTGCAAACTAAGGAATCCATCTAAGGACTCAAATAAGCTTCTTTGAGATGGACCATAAGATTTGACGAAATTATAAATGTTATGATTTCAAATGGAATCTTGATGAGCCATGTGAAGCTTAGTGGGAGTGCCTTTGTGTTCATCATGCTAAATGTAGATAAAATCCTAATCATTTGGAATGATATAAGGATGATAATAAGTGTTTTATAGACTGGCTATTCCATATCTTGAAATATGATTTCAAAGATACCTCTTAGATCTTAGTTCTGAAGTTGTTCAGAAGCCAAGAGAAGAGAATAATTGGACTGTCACATTTGTAGTACACCTTGGACATATTCTATTCATAGAAATTCCAAGAAAGGCTTCTAACCCTTAAGATATGGTACTGACCTATCTTAAGGGATAGCACCTCAAAGAGTTGAGGAAGTAAATGCTACAACTACTTGCACTTGTGCATTAGTTATGAGAAGCTGAGTGTATACTAGATGTGTACAAAAGCCAGATATCTGCCTTGCAGTGGGAGTAGTAAAGTGTTACTAGTCCTACTATGTAGAGAAAACACTTGATTGCAGTAATAACTATATCTTCATAAAGGACAAGATTTTTGATCTCAAAGTCTTATCTTCAAAAGCTTAAGACTTTGTAGATAGAGATCTAAAAGGTCTTAACTTTGGATACCTTTGGAGATAGAGATCTCCGGGAATGAAGGTATTCTAATAAGGATTATGGGAATACTGGTTATAATAATTAATCGAGTTAAAGTGTCAAGGACACTATGACAAAATTGAGTATTGGTTGCATAAGATGCAACCTTCGCATTGGATGCGAGCACTGTTACTGGGGATATGTAAGTGCCGTAAAAGGACTTGGCATAGTCTCGCGGGAACAGAGTGACTGATCAACTTACCTAGCTATTTTCTAAATAGCCTATGATTGTCACATGAGTGCGGATTTAAATGATTAGCCCATTAATGGCTCTTTGGGCTAGTGGGAGATTGTTGGAAATGCGAGCCCACGGCGAGCCATTATGCAATAAATGTTATTGCAATTCACTCCTTAATCTGAAATGAAGAATACATAATTTGCATAATAGGTCCCTTAGTACAATTAGGGTTATGTACCATGGCTATCTTGATGATCATACAGCTGTTGATTCAACTATTGAATCATAGAGGCTGGTGCTTGGATGAATATCTAAAGAGTTAGATTGAGGACTCATCAAGCATCGTCAAATGATTGTTAAGAGATGATCACCAGCCTGAGTAGGAGATGGCAATCCTTATCTCTGAAGGTTGATATCTGACCGACCTCTTGATGCAGGTCCTCTGCGTAGGAATAGAGATTCAGAGGTGTCAGATTAGTTAGGTCAAAGAGTTGACTTAACGAGATCGAGATAACCAAAGTCCTATATCGTATGCTGTCATGATATAGGCACGCATCCTCTGACCGGAGACAGATGTGTTGCTATATGTCTAAGTATGTACATTTGGCAGACCAATAGGTTGATGACCTAATCAAGGTCTATACACCGGCGCGCTGGTGTGCATATAAGGGCATATGAGTAATACGATCTCTCAAAGGGATCATACAGGTTCAGTTACTGAACCGGAAGACATGAGCTCACTCATGAGATATTGGGAAGAATCAAATTCCGTGCGCACGGTCGTCTCGCTTTGGAAGCTTGACTGAATTTGTAGGTTTGATATATACTTTTGGAAAGTATATGATCAAAACCTAGGTATGATATATGCTTTTGGAAAGTATATGATCGATACCGATTCCCAATGATCGAATGAGAAACTTACTGATAAAACCATGAAGTAGACAGTATAAAGTTGATCGAATACTTCGGGTTTAGTCTGAGTCTTCCAGTATGCAGGATGTACAGGTATTGGGAATACCTGAGGGTGATGTGATCATAAACGATTGTATAACCATGACGCTTCCATTCCTAGGGAGTGATGAAACGGGTCTGGATTTTAGTGACTCCTCTCAGTAGAGAAGTGATCTGATCTTGGTCCAAGTGTTGGACATTGATCTGAATGTGATTCAGATGCAATAAGAAGATTAGATTTACGGTCTTGATTTAATCAAGCATCTATGGGAGGCCCGCGATCTGGATTTGAGATATGATCTCAATATCCATGTCACTATACGTGGAACAATACAATCGCCCTGTCCTTATCTCCAAGTATCTGCGGAGAAAGCGCATTGTCCTTGAAGGAGTTCATGGATAATTCTATTGTTGATATATGTATCCGAGCATTGAGAAAATGGATAATTAAATGTGATTTAATTATCATGAGTAATATGGATTTTATTCATATTATAAAGAGAGTTATCTTAGATAATTAAATGATATTTAATTATCAAAGATGTAAATAATGTGAATGTGATTCATATTATTTGGACACAAGAGAATAGAGATCCAAGATGATTAAATATGACTTGATTATCATGGATATGAATAATGTGGATAGCAATATCCATATTAGTTATATATATTATAAATGTGATTTATAATATATAAGAGAGAGCTATTTGTAATTTACATTTGTTAATTAAATGTTAATGTGAATTGGATTCACATTGGACATCAAATTGAAAATGTAATTTACATTTTGTTTTGGGTTGTGAATGTGATTCACAAATTTTCAATGGCATGATTGCAATGTTCACAAAATAAAGTGGATTTATTTTTGTGAAATAATTTGCAACAAAAGTTGTTGCAAATAATGGAGATTACATAAAAGGTGAAATAGCCACCTTCCTAATGGAGGAGGGTGGACGGTCACCACTCCCATTAGGAAAGGGAGGCTGTCCCCCCTCTCCACATGGAAGGAGGCTTTCTCTCCTTTCATTATCTCCATGTATTGATGATTTAATTTTGTAATTAAATTGTGTTGATTTATCAACATATATTTAATTTAAATTAAATTAATTGTTGTTGTGTTTTTAGCAACAAATCATGACCATTGAAAGAAACACAAATTAATGTGGACCATTGGATTTGTGTTGACACATGGATTGAGATCCATGGATCCCAAAACCCTATAAAAGGAGAGGCACCCATTGCTCTTCTTGACACATAAGTTGAGGCAACAAATCTCTCTCTCTCTCTCATTCTCTCTACACGTCCTCTCTTCATCTCTCTCATGTGGTCGTCCACCATGGATGCCCTAGAGAGGTTCTCCATCGCCGCGGCATCGTCGTTATGCTGCCCGATGGTTTGCTCGTGGATCTCCGTCTCCTTCGGTGCGCCCCGCTCGTGAAGAAGACATCGGATCTCGTGTGTCGAGATCAGGAGATCCGCCGCTTGGATCATCAACATGGATTGCGGGAAGCACGCGGTTCATCCCCGCGCTCGCAAGCGTCTCCTCCGTCGGATCGGACTTGAGACAGGAGGTCTCTTTGTTTAGAGACTCGATCGCAACCACGCTTCAAGAGGTAAACCTAATACTTGTTTGTGGTTTAGACGAAACGATCCGAGAAGTGTTCTTGGATCATGTGGTTTTGTCGCATAAAATTTTTAATTTCCGCTGCATAGAACAACTAGTACGACTAGTCGTTCTTCGTCGTATTCGATACGACGATCACGCTTCCGTGATGCGCTTGAGGATCTAACCATATCCTTCAACGCCCCCCAATATTAGGGGGTGATTTGTTGTCTCCCTTTTTGTTATCTTGTTATCTTTTAATAATTGATTTATGTTAAATTAAATTATTTTGATGATAATAAAACTTATATTTGATTTGATATAAATTAATGTTGTTGGTTTTTAACTAACAACCATCATGGCATTTGATTGATGCATAGATCAATCTAGCCGTTGGATCTATGAATGCCATGGATTGAGATTCATTGGATCCCAAACTAATATATAAGGAGGGCAACCCTAGCCTCTCTTGTAACACAAGTTCAAGAGTTGTGCACGCCTACTCCTCTCTCTCTCTCATTCTCATCCTCTCTCTCTCTCTAAGGTAGCCGTCCACCTTGTGTTTTGAGAGAACAAGCGATCGTCTCCATGCCGCTGTGCTGTCATTTAGATTGCTCGTGGATCTCTATCGACGGATTTCGTTGGACGAAATCAGGAGATACAAGGCTTGGATCTTCATCGAGGATTGTGGGAGGAACGCGTCTCATCATCGCGCCCGCAAGTGCCATCTTCGTGGATCGGACTTGAGTCAGGAGGATCTCTTGTTTTAGAGATATTGTGATCGCAACCACGCTTCAAGAGGTATTTCTAATACTTTGTGATTTGATGAAATGATCCAAGAAATGTTCTTGTGATCATGTGGTTTCATCTCTTGATTAAAATTTTTAAGTTCCGTTGCATCTAGAGACTAGTGCGACTAGTCGCCTCGATCGCATGAGATGCGATCAACACGCTTCCGTGATGCGCTTGAGGATTCCTCGTATCCTTCACTAACCACACTGATACTAGAAATGGTGCGGAGGTTGTGAGTAGGAATGTTGAGGATTGTACAGGGGAGAAGGATGGTATTGTTGTTGATGTTGAGGAGGTTGGTTCTGATAGGGAACAAAAGGGTATTGTTGATTGTGATGATACTGATGATACTTCGATTATTGGTACCGGTTCTGTCTCTAGTTGCCATGGAATGGCGAAGACTGCTAGTGGTGATGAGGTTGGTTATGGACAAATCTACTTCCTTACTATTGAGGGAACCGGCGATTGCCTATAGACTGGCCATGTTGTTGTCCGCCAGGATGGGCCAGTTGTGCATCGTTACTTTACACACCATTCACC
Source organism: Ottelia alismoides (assembly GCA_037367405.1). NCBI lineage: Eukaryota > Viridiplantae > Streptophyta > Magnoliopsida > Alismatales > Hydrocharitaceae > Ottelia > Ottelia alismoides. The sequence continues at coordinate 586,957 of JAZKJV010000523.1, read as the reverse complement.
TCCTAAATGAGAGGTGGTGGAGGAGAGCATGGATTCTAGATTATTTGGATCTTGGGCTAGTATACGACAAGCTACTACTATGGTTGTTGAGGTGATGTAGGCTATGAGTCTTGAAGATAATAAACATGTTGAACCACTAGCTATGAGGGACTCTGCTGAGGAGGTTGAGGTGATGTTGTCTCATTTGTCTCTATACGAATCGGGTCCAATGTAGACATAGAATTGCAGGACCTGATCATACTAACCAACAACTCCAGCTGCTTGGTAGTATGGTCCAACTTGTCTAGATGTTGTGTCCTTTATTCGATCGTAAATAGTTTCTTGAGGTCCTGTGATCGTTTCTCTATGATATCTACCTTAGATAGGTGGCTCCCAATGATGCTCAGGTTGGAACTCTCGCTCCTATCTGGCTCATGAGAAGATGCCATATGAATTGCTTTTGAAGATTGTGGGGTTTGCGCTGATATACATAGGATGAAGATATGGTGGCCTCTCCTTCAACCATTTCCTCGAAGATCTGCCAGAAAATGTCATTGTCCTTGTTGAAATGTGAGTTGCTGCAATCATCATCCACAAGCTCTAACTCTCAATTATAAGTCCCCCCGAAAAAATGTTGGACCAGGCTAGTCCTAGGAATGCCATAATGGGGGGAAATTCTCCTATAGATCTATAAACATCTCCCAAGCCTTATGAATGGATTCATGGGTGGCTTGGTTGAAGTTGGCTATAGGGGCACACAACTGATTTAACCGTCTGAGAGGATAGAACTTGTGTAGAAATGCTAACTTCAGCTCCTCCCAAGTGGTGATGACTTTCACGAGGAGGTTATCCAATGATGCACCTTGTCTTGAAGGATAAATGCAAACGTTGTCATATTGACTCACCTAACGGTATGGTAGGCTAGTGCGTTGTACCACACATGTGTGCAAACTGTTGTAGATGTATATAAGTTTCCTCGTTCGCATTCTCATGGAAGCTGGGGAGAAGCCAAGAGTTGAGGCTTTAACTCGAAATGTGCATGGACCATAGGGATTTGAATCCACTTGGTCATCTAACCTGCTCCAGGGTCTATGTCTCCTTGAGCGTGGGCTTGGGCCACTCTACTTGGGGTTCATATGTTGGACCTTACGGCCTCCATCTGCTCTCTCTTCTTCTCCTTCTCCTCCTGGGTTTTCTCTCCTTCTCCTCGGATCATTGAGCATGTCTTGTAAGGTGATACATTGCAATGTCTGGTCAGTAAAATGCTACTGTATCGCCTGAATGGAGGCAAGAAGTTGGGCATTCACGACATTCTAGTTTGGATGGCCCTTCTCTAGCTGTGGAGGATGTTGGTGTCCCTTTCCTTTTTCGGTGGGAGCCATCTTTGTATCCATTTTTGATTCTAAGTTTGAGAGAATTTTTGGCTCCAGATCGGACTCATGATTTGTACAAGGAATGATGCCCCGATAAGTCTGAATAGAAGCACTAAATGTAGAGAATCGTTCTGTGTTAAGGTCGACATAAAAAAGTTCATTAAGGATGGTGATGTGTAAGGAGTTGAATCAATTGCCATAAAAAAATGGGCAGAGTTTGAGACAACAGTGATCTCGGATTATTGAAGAAGGTAAGGAGTCTAGAGATCGGCTCCCAGAATTTGAATCGGGTTCTCGGGAATCGCCTCGAATTATTGGTGAAGGGTAAGCGCATGGAATTGATGTTGCTATCTGCAGAGTCCCGACTAAGCCATTCATGTATCACCATCTCGAAGATGGAGAGGGAGATCGATAATGGATGAAAGATACAATGTCAAACTAAGAATAAATGGAGTACAAAGTAGTAGAAGGCTCGAAGCAAAGCACGGTCAAATGGGGAATAAACAGAGGAAAGAAAAATGGCACAAAGTGTACATGACTGATTTTTTGACTTAACTAGAACAAACAAATACCAAACAATTGTGGGTTCACCAACTCATCAAATGGGAATCTATAAGAGTGCGGCTATTGTTACATTTTCAATTTTATTTTTTTTGTAGGCATGATCATGTAAGAGTCCTTATGAGTGCTATCCCCATAGTAATGTGTGTACTGCTAGGAAAGCACTCTGTACTTGTTCCACCTCCTTTGTATCATGTGATATGCACACTTTGAGGTCCTTGATGTCATGCATGGGCGGCTACTCAGCAAAAGAAATAGATGAGGAAGCCAATAGGAGAAAATAATACTTCTCCCACAAGTGAGGTACTCAAACGCAAATTGATGAGATAGACACATTCGTGAGGGTGTGGCCTAAGCTCAATACTTCAAACCAAGTCGGATGCTCCACACAAGATGGTAACACCATCGTCGACAAAACCCTACTCGGTCGCGTATGATAGAATCGTCAATACTTCACCAACCTAGGTGATAATCAAAGTTATCATAGATCTGGTTTTGGGCTCTAATCCTTAGGGTGACGTGCCTCACTCGATTTAGAGTGTACCTGAAAGCAATGAGGGCATTATGAACCCTAAATAATGATGTACATTAGAATTTTTTTATTTAGTCAAAGTTTTATTAGTAGTCCCCTAATTTTAATGTTTGGGTTTTCAATTTTTTGAGTATTTTTCAGAGAAAGCTGCCTAACGATTTTTTTTGTATTTTTCCTTTAATCCTAATATGTGCAAAAACAGAGAGATAAGGTGGAAAAGCACTGCAATTTGTCACTAAGATGGAAATCTTGCCTTAGTGACTAATGATGCACGCAAGGTTAGGATTACTTACAGTGCTCCCCAGCTCTCTCCATGTTGGATGCAAAACAAAATTGAAATATTTACACTATATGACAATATGTAAATGATAGAAAATGCTCTAAACGAAATTTTATATTTATCATGAAGAAACCAGATGCTAATTATCCATAAATGAGATATAAAAGTCCTGCAAGCATTGTATGGAGCTTCTCACGGTGCTCGATCTCATTTCCATATAATCAACAACTAAATTTGACTATATACAAATGTAAAGGACTATATGAACACGCTTCTATTAAGTGTTTGGACCTATTTTACCGAAGAAGAAATCCTAATGTCTAAAGTCTCATTCCACAAAATAAATGTAACAAAGTTGAAAAGCTCAAAATACGTGAATCATAATAAAACAAAGGTTAAGAAAACTGAAATTCACGATGAGGCCCCCAGTTGAACATACATTCGGGCACTCGACCTCACTAAGTGCGACAATGTCCAAACTAATTACAAATTAATTTACAAATAAAAATGAAACTCTCTCTTACACACACAAAATAAAATAAAAGCTAAGGTTAGTCTACTCTTCTCCTACTTCCCTTGATACTCTCTCCCACTCTCTCATGATTGGCTCACAAGAGAAGGTCAAACTCCGCTCGTCTCAGGTGCATCCACCTCCTAAGAGATATTTGTCGCCAAGCGATCCCTCGAAAGAAAGATCATCAAGAAATATAGGATTAGAACAGTCAAAATAATTATAAAAAATAAATGGTAGAAAAATAAAAAAAGCAAACAGTGTAATATACAACTAGCTACACTTCGTTACTCCCCAGCAACGGAGCCATTTGAAATACCAAGATAATCCCTAGATCACGGTCGTGCATATCACACAAGATGGATACACAGTCATAAGTGTCCACTCTCAAAGATCACATGGTAATCTCAATAATCAACCCACAAATATATATAAAAAAGTAAATGTGAATGATGTGGATCAGAATTTATTATAACCCAAAAATAAATGTGTATAGTTGAATACTAGGAGACAAGTCGGTGTAGCATGTATATTATTTATAAATTAATAATGAATAAATAATAATGGTGTGTGTATATATATATATATAATGTTCACTAAATTAATCAATTAATGTTTTGGAAGTTTTGTATTTTTAATTTTTTTATTTTTACTTTATAATTTTCTTTTCTTTTCTTAGTTTTCTGATTTTTTATTTCATTTTTTAGTATATAATACAAGTATGTATATAACAATATATATGTAATATGTATAATATAAATAACATATATTATAAAATATATAAAAAATATGAAAATTATAAATAAGAACATTCATTTTTATTTTTTAAATGTTATAAAATATTTATAAGGTGTTTAAAAAAAATTAATAGTAATTTAATTATATAAATATATATAGGTATATTATACAATCAAGGGTATTATAATTATAAATGTAATTAAATATATTAAAAATTATATAATAAAATATTTTTGTGTTTTTTACATTTTTCTATTGTTTTTGTGATTTTCATGGAATTTTGCTACTTCTTAAAGTCCAAAATGTACATAATCAGGGACTTTTAAAATAGGTTGAATTGTTTTGAGATTAAACATGCTAAATATGGTCAACAATTCTCAAAACTAATTTTAATATTTAGCAATATATTATCAAATCGAAACTAATATCTTTGGAGTTTTTGTGAATTTTTTATAATTTTTATCAAGATTTTAGAGCATTTAAACTTTTTAGTGATTTTCTTTTTTTCTATTTTTAAGGATTTTTAGTGTGAAGTTATATAATACTACAATAAACAGTAAATAAATTTTTGTGATTTTTGGAAAAAAATTTACTTAATTTGGAATTGTCTAAGAAAGGAATAAATAGCACCTGAACCTAATTAAATAAATGGCAAAATCATATATTTTCCCAATCATAAAGCAAAGCGTGAACAAGGCATGATTTAAGGAACTTAAATTATTTTCCCCAAAATTATATACGTAAAGGACCTATTTTTAATAAAAAGGAATGCAAAAATAAAAATACAGCAGCTGGTAGGGATATTTTTGTAGTTAAAAATAAATGCGAGGTGGGGTGTGCAAAAACACCAGAAGTTTATAATCGAAACTTGATTTTTACATACCAAATTATAAATACGAAACCCAAAAGGATTTACATGCAAAATACCCATGCTCGTGGTTCACTACGTGATGTGACGTGGCAGGGGACTAAACTATAAAATTTAAAACATTCATGAGCATACATGCAATTTATCCACATTTTTTAAATGTAATAAAAATTTTATAAGGATATTAAATAATTACAAAAAATACGGAAGGGGTTAGGTCGCTTTTTGGAAGACACATGGACGATGTGAGGGACTTCGCCGCGCACTATTTCGCTTGAGATAGACGGTTATGATTAGACCTAGCACTCGTGCCAGATCTAACAGCAACTGGGTTGTCTATAAGAACCACGAAGAACACGGCCACCTCGAGCGTTAAATGCTCAGATCTTCGATCTCCGGCAGTGACTCCACGAGTTGACTATGGCTATGAGTCTTTGTGGCTTCTCTGCATGTGTTGGTGGGCTCCGATGAAGTAGAGGACTCCTATTGGGTTCTTAGGGCTTGTGCATCTTCCAGGTGTCCAAAAGGGTCTCCAAGACTTCGATCCATATGGTCACTCTAGTGCCAGGACATGCACCAAAAAGATCGAGGGTTCGAGGGCTACTCCCTCAAATGGGTTTTGAAGTTGCAACAACAGAGGAGGCGGAGTTGCGAAGAGCTCCGGAGAAGTGGTCAAAAGGGAGATCGGGACCTTGATTCCTTGCAGGAATCAAGGGGGAAGTGGGCTTATCAGGTGGAGAATGTGGAAGAGAACGGGATGTGACAGAACTGATGCAGAGATACATTCACGAATAGGGGGATTTTGTCAGAAGCTAAAACTCCAAACTGATTAGGATTTACTAATTAAGCCTAACCCTAGTGATCTACAACAAAATTAAATGCAGAATTAAGAACTAGGGAATAAGGGTTACCTAAAATGCATAGAAAGAGGGGTCATCGACAGGGTTGGATACCCAGGAGGCATGACCTCCAGGCGGAACTCCGGTGGTGGTTGGATACACCTCCTCTATCGTTCTCCTAGCTATAACACCCGAGTAAGGCCTTGCTGTCACCAAGGGAAGCCACTAGGATGGCTCTGAGGGGTTGAAACAAATGAAGAGGGATCAAACTCAAAAATGGTGGAGGTGATAGGGTTTTATAGGCAGGGATAGAGCAGACTTCGATGGAGATTTGCATGCAAATGATGTATAGTTGGTGAGGAGGCATGGGTTGGCGAGGGTCATTGATGTACATGGATCAGAGATGGTAGAGCTCAAGGGCAAGGACGTACATGGAGATTGAGCAGGAAAATGGAGAAATTCGGTGTCTTGTGAAGTCTCTGACATGGCAGTGAGAAGTCAGAATAGTTAACCTAGGTCAACAAACAAGTGCACCCGATTGGTCTGAAGGATATGGAGAAATCCTCAAGCGCATCATGGAAGCGTGATCGTCGTATCGAATACGATGAAGAACGACTAGTCGTACTAGTTGTTCGGTGCAACGGAATTTAAAATTTTTAAACCGATGAAACCACATGATCCGAGAACCATTCTCAAATCATTTCATCTATAACCACAACAAGTATAATGCAATACCTCTTGAAGCGTGGTTGATCAAGTCTCTACGAAAAGAGACCTCCTGTCTCAAGTCCGATCGTCGGAGTAACGGCTTGCGAGTGCGGAGATGAGTCGCGGTGTCCTCGCAATCCAAGTTGATCCAAGCGCGGTTGCTCCTGATCTCGTCACACGAGATCAAATGTCTCCTTCGTGAGTGAAGCACTCCAAGAAGACGAAGAACCGCAGAGAGTCGAAGCGGCAGCACGATGGCGCAGTCGTCGACGATTCTCTCCACCAAGGTGGACGGCCACCAAGAAGAGAGGGAGAGAGAGGGCTGCCGAGTATGAGAAAGAGAGAGAGAGTTTGTGCTACAATAGCATGTGTAAAGAGAGAGTCAAGTATGCCTCTCTATTTATAGGGTTTTGGGATCCATGTATCTCAATCCATGGGACACATAAAATCAATGGATGAGATTGATTTATGTCTATCCAATGGCTAAGATTGTTGTTGACAAACACAACAAATTTAGGTTAAAATATATTTGACAAAATCAAATATAATTCATTCCTTAATCAACCCAACAAATAAGGAGAGAAGACACATGGAGATTTCATCTCCATGTGCCTTCCAAGTGGGCGGCCACACATTCCATATTGGAATGGTGTGCCGCCCATGGGGATTGCATGGGGATTGCAATCTCATGGGAATCCATGAGATTGCATATCTCCTTGCAATCTCTCTTATTTATTATGCAACAAATTTATTGGGTTTTATTCTTCAAAAATAATTCACAATTATCTTTGAGAATATTGCATTCTTGCCATGGAAAAAAAATTGTGAATCGTATTCACAACCCAAAACAACATATAATTCATATTGTTAATTAATTACACAATGTGTATCCAATACACATAATAATTAATCAACATATATAAATTATAATTAACTCTCTAATACATTATAAATCACATTTATAATATATTATGAATAATTGGATATTTCTATCCACATTATTCTTATCCAAAATAATTAAATCACATTTAATCATATTGGACAACTTCTCATATATCATGATAATTAAATCACATTTAATTACCAATTTCTCTTTGCTTAGATCTTATGGAATTGCTCTCAAACCATTTAAGAACAATGCTATTTCTCCTCAGATACTTGGAGATAAGGACAGGGCGATTGTATTGTTCCACATATAGTGACTTGGATGTTGAGATCATATCTCAAATCCAGATCCTATGGACCTCCCACTGATGCTTGATCAAATCAAGACCGTAGACTTAATCTTCTCATTGCATCTGAATCTCATTCAGATCAATGTCCAGTTCATGGACTAAGATTAGGTCACTTCTCTAATGAGAGAAGTCACTAAAATCCAAACCTGTTTCATCACTCCCTCGGAATGGAAGCGTCATGGTTATACAATCGTATATGATCAAATCACCCTTCAGGTATTCCCAATACCTGCACATCCTACATACTGGAAGACTTATGATCATTCTGAAGATAAAGATCACTTTTGCACTGTCATCTTCAGGGTTAGATCATTAAGTTTCTCAATCTTGGTCATTGGGATTTGGTATAGATCATATGCTTTCACAAAGCATATATCTTACCTTCAAATTCATGTCATGCTTCCAAAGCACGACGATCATGCATGGAATTTGTTCAGTCCCAATACCTCATGAGTGAACTCATGTCTCCCGGTTCACAGGTGAACCTGTATGATCCCTTTGAGAGATCGCATTACTCATATGTCTTTACATGCACACCAGCTCGCCGGTATATAGACCTTGATTAGGTCATCAACCTATTGGTCTGCCAAATGTACATACTCAAACATATAGCAATACATCTGTCTCTAGTCAGAGGATGCATGCCTATGTTGTGACAGTATTCAACGTAGGTCTTTGGTTATCTCGATCTCGTCAAGTCAACTCATTGACTTAACTAACCTGACACCTCTGAATCACTACTCCCATGCAGAGGACCTGCATCAAGAGGTTAGTCAGATATCAGTCATATGAGATAGGATTGCCATCTCCTACTCAGACTGGAGATCATCACTTAATGATCATTTGATGATGCTTGATGAGTCCCCTATCTAACTCCTTATATATTCATTCAAGCATCAGCCTCTATGATCCATCCAATGAATCAACAGATGTATGATCATCATGTTGGCCATGGTACATAACCCTTATTGTACAGAGGGACACTATAGTGCATTCATTCATTAATCTCAGAAAGGGAGTGAAAAATAATCAATAACTTTCATTGATAATTTATTCATTACAATAACATTTATTGTAGAAGTGGTTCGTCCGGGGCTCACATTGCTAACAATCTCCCACTAGCCCTCAGAACCATTCAAGTACAATCTTTAAACCCATACTCATTACATGCTGGTCGAAAACCTTCTGTGTCAGAGGTTTGGTAAGAGGATCAGCAACGTTGTCGGCAGAGGCCACCTTGGTGATGATGATGCCACCATGCTTTTGTATCTCCCGAATGATGTGGTATTTCCTTTCCATGTGCTTGCTCTTTTGATGCCATCTGTGTTCCTTTGCCTGGGCAATGGCTCCCGTGTTATCGCAGAGTAACGGATGGGAGTATCAGAGGAAACTACGCCATGCTCCAGCACGAACTTGCACAACCACACCGCCTCCTTTGCAGCATCCGATGCGGCAATGTATTCGGCTTCTGTTGTTGAATCTGCAGTAGTGTCTTGCTTCTTGCTTCTCTAGCTCACAGCACCACCATTCAACAAGAACACGAACCCCGATGTCGACTTTCGATCATCTACATCCGATTGGAAGTCAGAATCTGTATATCCCAAGACTTGGAGATCACCATCTCCATAGACCAAGATGTAATCTTGCGTCCGTCTTAGATATTTGAATATGTTCTTTACTGCATTCCAGTGTTGTTCTCCATAGCAGGATTGGTAACGACTTACCACTCCCACTGCATGGCATATATCTGGCCTTGTACACATCATGGCATACATTAAGCTTCCTACAGCTGATGCATAAGGACATCCAGCCATGGCCTTCTTTTCCTCAACAGTTTGAGGAGCCATTCCTTTAGACAGGTGGATACCATGTCTTAAGGGTAGGAATCCTTTCTTAGAACTATCCATACGGAATCGTTCAAGAATCTTCTTAATGTATCCATGTTGTGACAATCCCAAAATCCTCTTTTCTCGGTTTCTGAACAGCTTCAGGCCTAAGATATAAGAGGCTTCTCCAAGATCTTTCATCTCAAAGGTATGGGATAGCCAAATCTTTACACTGGTCATCATCCCTGTATCATTCCCAATGATAAGGATGTCATCTACATAAAGCACGATGAACACAGTGGCGCTCCCACTAAGCTTCTTGTATACATAAGGTTCATCAGGATTCTGCACAAAATCATAACTCTTTATGGTTTTGTCAAATCTGATGTTCCAACTACGAGAAGCTTGCTTGAGCCCATAGATGGATTTCTTTAGCTTGCATACTTTACCATCCTCTGTCATGAAGCCCTGTGGCTGCTCCATGTAGATATCCTCCTCGAGGTATCCATTAAGGAAAGCCGTCTTGACGTCCATCTGCCAGATGTCGTAGTCAAGATATGCAGCTATAGCTAGCAATGTCCGGATGGATTTAAGCATAGCCACAGGAGAGAATGTCTCATCATAATCGATGCCTTCTCTCTGTGTGTAGCCCTTGGCTACGAGCCATGCCTTGAAAGTCTCTACTTTCCCATCAGGTCCCCTCTTTCTCTTGAAGATCCATTTACACCCAATGGGTTTTACCCCTTTAGGTGGATCCTCTAGGGTCCATACACCATTCGTATGCATGGAGTCAATTTCTGACTTCATTGCTAGCATCCATCTATCCATGTCTTGATCCGCGAGTGCTTCATCAAATGAAGTAGGATCAATGTCAGTTTCACCTGACACATGGAATCCATACCTTTCAGGTGGTGCAACCACCCTCGAACTCCTTCGAAGAGGTATGGGTGTTTCATCTTTATTTACTTCTTCAGTTTCTGGTCTGGGGAGCTCAGAATCCTCTTGGGATTCAATGAGTTCCTCTACTTCACTTTTATCTTGACCTTTAAGGAAATCATCCTCCAGAAACTTCACATCTCTAGAGACAAAAACCTTTTGGGTCTCAGGGTCATAAAGCTGGTATCCAATACCATCTTTAACATACCCAATGAAGTAACACTCACGAGTGCGAGATTCCAGCTTACTTGCGTCCACGTTCTTTGCATGGACCAAGCAACCCCAAACCCTTAAGTGATTGACACTAGGTTTGGTTCCATACCATAGCTCATGAGGAGTCTTAGGTACAGATTTGCTAGGAATCTTATTCAGGATATATATTGCAGTCTCTACTGCATATCCCCAGAAACTAAGAGGTAAATGTGCTTTGCTCATCATTGAACAGACCATGTCCATGATGGTCCTGTTGCGTCTTTCAGCAACACCATTAAGTTGGGGAGTTCCAGGAGGAGAGAGATTTGAAACAATTCCATTCTCCTTAAGGTATTCCTTGAATTCATCTGATAGGTACTCGCCACCTCGATCAGATCGAATCCGTTTAATCTTCCTATCGGTTTGGTTCTCAACCAAAGCCTTGAATTCTTTGAACTTTTCAAAGGTTTCAGACTTATGACGTAATAGGAAGATAAACCCGTATCGCGAATGGTCATCGATAAACGTCAAATAATATCGGTATCCATTTCGAGTCGCGGTACTGAAGGGACCACATACATCGGTATGTATTAGGTCAATAATACCTTCGCATCTTGTAACCTTGTTACGGAAAGGCATCCTAGTCATTTTACCTCGAATACAATGTTCGTAGGTAGGCAAAGATTGAACCTTTAGGAAATCTAAAGGTCCATCCTTTATCAATCTGTTGATCCTATCAACATACAAATGACCAAGCCTTTGATGCCAAATCATATTTGAATGATTTTTATTCTCCCTGGATCTCTTAGGGTTTTTATTAGTGGTTGTAACATTCATGACATTCTTATTAATGCACAATTCATAGAGTCCTCCAGAAGTTAAAACACCTTCTGCAATATATTTATCATAATGATTTATGACTAATTTATTACAGAACAGGAACGAATATCCACTTCTAACTAGCTTAGATACAGATATCAGGTTCCTTCTAACTTCAGGTACATAAAGACACTCTTTAAGTACTAGGACTCTTCCACTAGATAGTGATAGTCGACATGTCCCGACGGCGACTGCTGCAACACTTGCATCAGATCCCATCTGGATGACTATCTCCCCTTCTTCAAGACTTCTAGTTTCCTGAAACAAATGCAACAAATTGCATACATGAACAGAAGCACCAGAATCTACAACCCAACTTCCTTCTCGTCCGACGAGAAAGCTAGTTTCAATGATGAAAGTAGATTTCATACCTGCTGGGGCTTTACCTTTGTCTGAGGACTTCAGGTAATCTGGGCAGTTACGCTTCCAGTGCCCCGGCTTCTTGCAGTGGTGACAGACGTCGATTTTCTTCGACGCCATGAGAGTGGATGCATTGGAAGAAGAGGCAACACTTTGTCCCTTCTTCTTTCTCTTCTGGGCCGGGCCCTTCCGAGAACCATGCTTCAGACCGCGCTTCCTTTTGACCTGTGCAACCATTGCACTGCCACTGGGACCATCCTTCTTCATCACGTCCTCTGCGGACTTCAATGCAGCAAGGAGATCAGCACTTGTCAATTCCAACTTGTTCATGTGGAATGACACTACAAAGTTATTAAAAGACTTGGGCAATGACAGCAGAATGAAATCAGCTTGCATGTCTGCATCCATCGTTGCCCCAAGAGTCTCCAGCTCCGACAGGTACCCAAACATTTTGAGTACATGTTCACGGACCGAAGTCCCTTCCTGCATTCTACAGTGAATGAGGTCTTTCATAACATTGTACCGCTGAGTGCGGTTAATGTCACCAAACATATCCTTAAGATTCTGCATTATTTCCTGATAGGTATTCATCTCCACATGTTGCTTCTGCAGAACATTGGAGAGAGAACCTAGGATATAGCACCGAGCCAAGACATGATCTTCATCATACTTGTCATTAAATGCTTTTTCTTCCTTGGACTTAGGGTTCTCATGCTTATCCTCGGATAGCACATAACTTATACGCTCAGCAGAGAGAACAAGCTCCAAATTTCGGATCCAATCCGAGTACTTTGGGCCGGTCAATTGGTTGACCTCTAGAAGCCTACTAAGTGGGTTCAAAGACTTCATTTTCTGAAATTAAGAATGCACTATATTAGAATATAAAAATATATACTCAAATTTATAACATTTGATTGAGGCATTTTAAATCAAATTGTTCTTGCTATGTCAACCTTGAAAGTTTATTCCCTTATTCACTTTCAAAGTAAGAGATATACTTACCAATATATCTCAAGCAAGAACTGGGATCTCCTCCTTATCTTTGTCATATCCCAATATATGAGAACCTATGACTCCAACAAAGAGAAGCGGGAACACATTCCGCATTGCAAGTCCAACTTGCATTTCCCAATTCGGTCTTTAATACCCGGGCCCACCACCCCTAAGGCGATGTTGACCCGTTATTAATTGAACCAACCGTCAACAGGAATACAACTCGCTATGCGCAATCCAATATCGCCCCAATAATATGAGGACCCGATATTGGGGTCACTACGCATACGTCCTTACTCTTTCGAGAAGCGACAAGCCCGATCCAAACGGATCGTATGCAGGAGCTGTCACTTCGTACAGGCGTCTCCTTCATACGATGTCTGGCGACGGAACTCTTCGCCTTGACAGGAGACCATGGATGTCACTTATGTGATCCTCCATCTCATATTCAAATTTTAATTAATTATTATGAATCACATTCACATAATTAATTCTTCCAAGGGAATTAATAACTCTAATCATATTAGAGTATTTCAATTGGACATAATCAATTTAATCATATTAAATTAATTATAAATCCAATTCAATCAATCAAACTTGATTATTTTACTTGAATACATATATGGTAATATCTCAAAATACGTATTAATTCGAATTTTAATAATTAGAAAAATACATATTAATCCCTCGGACATTATCCCGGCCCTACCCGCTGTCATGGCCAGTACCGACGAGAGTGGGACGGACCACATACGTTGCAACCCGCAACCCCAATGCTCTCCGACTAGGCACCACATCTGCCTCGGGAAAGGATAATGCCAAATTGATTAATTTGTACTTGAGATGATCATCGGTTTTTCAACCGAAATTGTACCATATAGTAATAATCAAAACATTTTTTATTATGAGGAAATTTGCTAGACAAATTCCCAAATCCTATTCAAGCATCAAGTTTGAAAGATTGTGGTTTCCAATTATGATTTAGGTCACATCTTAATCAATTAATTGGTTGGGTCCAAGTCAATTAAACAAATAATCATGTTTTAATATTTCACAAATATTTTTCAAGATTATTTCACGAAATTAACAATTAATTTCACTAATTGACAATCACTTGGTTCTAGATTAGGAATGCAATTTCAGTAAAGTCCCCTATTCACTAAAATTGACATATCTAAATCAATTTAAATCCAAATTAAGCAAACTCAATTTTCATAGATTGCTAACTTGATTTAGAACAGAACCAAAATGGATTTGCATGCATTTCGAGGCAGATGATAACAGTAATTAACTTTTAATCATGTTAAAATCTACTGTTCCCGCAACAGTGCATACATGTCCATTAAAACAGCCATAACTAGAGCATACGAAACCGATTTACGCAAACTCAGTTTCTATGGTTTCCTTATTTAATGGGGAACAAAATCCAAGTATTAAATTCCTGTTTAAACAATTTAAACAGTGCCGAATTTATTTACTAAATAGATCTGCCAAATCAAATGCGATGAAAACTTTCGCGACCTAAACGAACCCAAGTCGTCCTTGGTTTTTCGAATCATATTCGAAACCGTCGACCTAAGGCTCTGATACCACTTGAAGGATATGGAGAAATCCTCAAGTGTATCACGGAAGCGTGATCGTCGTATCGAATACGACGAAGAACGACCAGTCGTACTAGTTGTTCGGTGCAGCGGAATTTAAAATTTTTAAACCGATGAAACCACATGATCCGAGAACTATTCTCAAATCGTTTCATCTATAACCACAGCAAGTATAATGCAATACCTCTTGAAGCATGGTTGATCAAGTCTCTACGAAAAGAGACCTCCTGTCTCAAGTCCGATCGTCGGAGTAACGGCTTGCGAGCGCGGAGATGAGTCGCGGTGTCCTCGCAATCCAAGTTGATCCAAGCGCGGTTGCTCCTGATCTCGTCACACGAGATCAAATGTATCCTTCGTGAGTGAAGCACTCCAAGAAGACGAAGAACCGCAGAGAGTCGAAGCGGCAGCACGATGACGCAGTCGTCGACGATTTTCTCCACCAAGGTGGACGGCCACCAAGAAGAGAGGGAGAGAGAGGGCTGTCGAGTATGAGAAAGAGAGAGAGAGAGAGTTTGTGCTACAATAGCATGTGTAAAGAGAGAGTAAAGTATGCCTCTCTATTTATAGGGTTTTGTGATCCATGGATCTCAATCCATGGGACACATAAAATCAATGGATGAGATTGATTTATGTCTATCCAATGGCTAAGATTGTTGTTGACAAACACAACAAATTTAGGTTAAAATATATTTGACAAAATCAAATATAATTCATTCCTAAATCAACCCAACAAATAAGGAGAGAAGACACATGGAGATTTCATCTCCATGTGCCTTCCAAGTGGGCGACCACACATTCCATATTGGAATGGTGTGCCGCCCATGGGGATTGCATGGGGATTGCAATCTCATGGGAATCCATGAGATTGCATATCTCCTTGCAATCTCTCTTATTTATTATGCAACAAATTTATTGGGTTTTATTCTTCAAAAATAATTCACAATTATCTTTGAGAATATTGCATTCTTGCCATGGAAAAAAATTGTGAATCATATTCACAACCCAAAACAACATATAATTCATATTGTTAATTAATTACACAATGTGTATCCAATACACATAATAATTAATCAACACATATAAATTATAATTAACTCTCTCTAATACATTATGAATCACATTTATAATATATTATGAATAATTGGATATTTCTATCCACATTATTCTTATCCAAAATAATTAAATCACATTTAATCATATTGGACAACTTCTCATACATCATGGTAATTAAATCACATTTAATTACCAATTTCTCTTTGCTTAGATCTTATGGAATTGTTCTCAAACTATTTAAGAACAATGCTATTTCTCCTCAGATACTTGGAGATAAGGACAAGGCGATTGTATTGTTCCACGTATAGTGACTTGGATGTTGAGATCATATCTCAAATCCAGATCCTATGGACCTCCCACTAATGCTTGATCAAATCAAGACCGTAGACTTAATCTTCTCATTGCATCTGAATCTCATTCAGTTCAATGTCCAGTTCATGGACTAAGATTATGTCACTTCTCTAATGAGAGGATTCACTAAAATCCAAACCTGTTTCATCACTCCCTCGGAATGGAAGCGTCATGGTTATACAATCGTATATGATCAAATCACCCTTCAGGTATTCCCAATACCTGTACATCCTACATACTGGAAGACTTATGATCATTCTGAAGATAAAGATCACTTTTGCACTGTCATCTTCAGGGTTAGATCATTAAGTTTCTCAATCTTGGTCATTGGGATTTGGTATAGATCATATGCTTTCACAAAGCATATATCTTACCTTCAAATTCATGTCATGCTTCCAAAGCACGATGACCATGCATGGAATTTGTTCAGTCCCAATACCTCATGAGTGAACTCATGTCTCCCGGTTCACAGGTGAACCTGTATGATCCCTTTGAGAGATCGCATTACTCATATGTCTTTACATGCACACCAGCTCGCCGGCATATAGACCTTGATTAGGTCATCAACCTATTGGTCTGCCAAGTGTACATACTCAGACATATAGCAATACATCTGTCTCTAGTCAGAGGATGCATGCCTATGTTGTGACAGTATTCAACGTAGGTCTTTGGTTATCTCGATCTCGTCAAGTCAACTCATTGACTTAACTATCCTGACACCTCTGAATCACTATTCCCATGCAGAAGACCTGCATCAAGAGGTCAGTCAGATATCAGTCATATGAGATAGGATTGCCATCTCCTACTCAGACTGGAGATCATCACTTAATGATCATTTGATGATGCTTGATGAGTCCCCTATCTAACTCCTTAGATATTCATTCAAGCATCAGCCTCTATGATCCATCCAATGAATCAACAGTTGTATGATCATCAAGTTGGCCATGGTACATAACCCTTATTGTACAGAGGGACCCTATAGTGCATTCATTCATTAATCTCAGAAAGGGAGTGAAAAATAATCAATAACTTTCATTGATAATTAATTCATTACAATAACATTTATTGTAGAAATGGTTCGCCCGGGGCTCACATTGCTAACATGGTCCACGTGGACCAATGAGTAAATTCCAGAGTAAAAATACCTTGAGAAATAAAGATAAAATAGTAGATGATTTAATTGATTTTTTTATTAAAACATAAAAATATTCCTAATTTTATTTACTACTAATTGCTTATTTTTATTTATTTCGAGATGTGTTATTACTAGTTGATATTTACATGTATAGGCATATGTATATCTACCTACATATTGTATATTATTTTTTTAGTTTGTATTTTCAATTTTATTATTTTTTACACATAATTTATATATTTATACTTTATTTAGTACACATAAAAATATTTTCTTTTATTTTTAGAGGTTATTTGTACACTTAAATAAGTAGATGTATTTATTCTATAGTATATGTATAGGTAATTCATCTATGCATTTTGAATGTATTTTTATTTTTATTTTGTTTTAAAGGTTTTATTTAATTATAATCATGTATATATTTTTTAAATAATATTTACAAAATTATAAAAATATAAATATTAATGAATATAAGGAATAAGTAAAATGAATATTTTATTTAGGTATATTGTACTATAGGGGAGCAAAACCTATCATGTGTGTCTTAACTCAAAATTAAATGAAACCACCTTAATTAAATATCTAATAAAAAGTTACATACTATTAAAGTAATTTTGATGAATTTCGAGCTCGTATGGAGGAGATACATGTTTGGGACATTTGAATTTTCGATTTTTATTATGAGTGTAGAAGGCACAATATGAAATATTTTTGTGTGAAAGAAATTTTGTGTGTATATATATACAACTTTCATGTTGACGGTTTTATTATTTGAAGTGTAAAAATAATAAAATAAAATAAGTCCCAAAAATAAATTATACTTGAATTAAAATTAGGGTTTTATGTAAGATTTTCTGTGTATCTTTGTACAGTTCATCTACCCTATCTCCCCCTAGTTTATTCCTTATTGACTAATTCATCGTGATGATCGTGTCTCAGTGTCTAGGGTCACCCAATACCTATGGTGTTTCATTTCTTTTTCTTTTCTTCCTTTATTCTTTTATTTTGAAATTAAATACAAGAAATAAACAATATTTTATATTGCATTTTGTACAAAATACAGAGTGTTTTTTTTACAAATTAATGATACATGCATTTAGCTAGGTATTTATGTCCAAAATTAAAGAATAAATTTGATGAAATAGGTATTCAACACCTAATTGATAAGGAATAAAGTAAGGGGAGATAACAGTCAATAATTGCACTAAAACCGTAAATTGATGTGACAATAAATATCCTTTTGGGTCCAATTTAATTTTCTATTTTTATACCTCAAATCGATAAACTTTGAACATGAATCTTTTAATAAAAATTTAAATAAAAATATAAAATTTATTTCATTAAAAAATAATGCACATTGTGCTTGGGGACACACAAAATATAAAGCCACAAAGAAAAAATTCCAAACCTAAAAATTCCCCAAACTCATATTTATTATTCATAAATTAAATTATCTATTTACTGAATATGTTTCATTAAATTTGGAGGTAAGATGCAGTAGTTGGCGTTTAAGCCCTCAATGTGCAATATAAGTGTATATAATATTCAATTTATTAGTCCCTTGTATTTTTACATTTCCTTTATTGTTATAAATGTAGAAATATTATGTAAATTACATGTAAATAATAAATACGAAATAAATCCATTAAAATGCATTAAAATAAATAGTGTAACTTAATATATATGTAAATTATACATATATATACCTACATAATATGTAGACATAATTGTTTAAGTAATTAAACAATTTCAAAAATGAAATAAAAATATGTACATATGTATTTAAATAAGTTATAAATATATAAATTACATATATAAAATAGTTCAATAGAAAATACTAAATAATAGAAAAATATATTGAATGCATGTCTATATACCTTTATATATGCATGTAATATTAGCATGTAATAAATGAATTTGTAAAAATAAATAAAAATGTTCTAGAATACTATACAAAATAATGAATCTTTTTTATGTTTTGATAAGAAAATAATAAAATCATTTAATAACTATTATCGATTTAATGAAGTATTTTAATATTCTTTTTCCAGGTTGATCAAGGTGGACCAACCTGGAGGCTTCAAAGGTTAACCTCCGGTCAACTGTCTGATCTTCATCCCCTCTCCTCTTTGACTTGTGTTAGAGCCTGTGATGCATACTCTCCCATTTTTTATGGACATCACACTTATCCTTCACCCAAATTTCTTCACGTAATCTATGTTGGATCCATCCTTGTAGCACGCATATGCCTTAGATCCATTGTACATAACCCCGATCATTTTGAAATCTTAGAATTTTTGAAGCTTCCCCCATATGTGCATAAATAATCCCACTCACCTCATTTTTGCCTTTTGGACCTCCTACGTTGACTAGAACCCTTATGACATTGCACGATTGTGTCGAGCGTGGTGACAGCTCACTCCGCGAGAGATCTGCAGCATGAATGAGGTCACGAATGGATCAATTCCCATGGTCGGAGCTCTGCTCAGTTGTGCCTCTGATCCTAGATACCTAGACCTGGTTTGAGTTATTTTATCGCATTTCTGGGCAATTTTATTTATCATATTTCATTTCATGCCTTCATTTTCTGCATTTACTTGTTGTTTTAGATGTAATATTAGGGATTAATGTACGATGGATCTTTAGAAGATTTGGCCATCGTTTGCATGTATACACCTCTTTTCGTCACCTGACCACCTCCACTTATTTTGTGTTTGCCTCTTCACCTCCAACCACCTCCCATTCTCCCTGATTCTCTTCATATTAGGAGCTTGAGACTCCTTCATCCATTGTCAACAGGAGCTCATCATCACACCTCCACTTTTGACTATTTTGCACAATAAAAGCCTAGGGACCTTCGCATGTGCTTGTCATTTCTAACCTTGCAGGTAGATAGAGGAAACAACCTCAACCAAGGCCTATTGCACCCAAGAACTCAGCTCCTAGAATCCTAAGCTACGTCGAGCCACCAGGACCCCATCGATGGACACTGGATCTTTTGGAAGGCATCATTCACTATTGATAAGTTACAGGAACCTTTGGAGCATCATACCAACACGAGTGGATATTAGGTGTGCAAGAAATTGACGAACAATGGAAGACACATGTGGTGTTCTTCCTTGTTCTTAGGGAATGAACTAGATCCATACTATGGAGCCTTTGCTCTAGGTTGTACAGTCACTATTGGATCGAAGAACCCTGCCATCGTTCAATCAGGGCCTTGATCTGGCCCTAGTAGTCGACAACGAAGTGGTATGGCAGTGTCTGAACTGTCGATACGTATAAGTAAAGAAATCAGAACCACATGTTGGTGCACAAATAATGGGGTAAATTTCACTAGATACATTACCTTTTTGTATATTCAAATCTAGTCTTGTAAATATTACCTGTCATATAAATAAAATTGTAAATTGCAAAAGGGACCTCAATCTTCTTGTATATTAATTTTGGCTACTTGTTAGGTCACGTCACTTGGACTACCATGTGAGGTGGCCATTTCGATGATATACCCTTGTGGGCCTTATTTATTTAATTTTACTATTTACAAGTTGCAATTAAGTGTTAAGCAGTAGGTGTTTTTGTACAAAGAACGTCAGATATTATTTGTATTACATCAATACCCCCTAAAACCATTGTAAATTAATTTTTACCTTTTATTTTTAATTAAATAACTCTTATGCTTGTAAATTCTTGGAAAAATTACAGTAAATGGTAATTATCATGCTTGTTAACGCTACAGTTTTTTAGCTTTTTCTTGCATTTTCCATTTATTAAAAATAGATTAAGGGCTATTTATTCCCAATTTAATTTAAAAATACAAAAATCATAAAACCACCTAAACATTCCAAAAAAATAGATATTATATAATACTATATTATATAACTTCAGATAAAAAATCTCAACAAAAATTACAAAAGAAAATCTTAAAAGTTGAAAAACCCTTCTATACCTAGAAAATTAGAAATAAATTCCATAAAATATTAAAAATTAGTTTTCTATTGTATCATTTTCTTTATATTATATAGAATATATTAAAAATAATTTTGGGGAATTTTGTAAGATTTATCTATTTTTAAAACCATAAAATAGACGACTTATTTATTGATTACCGATTCTGACATATTTCAGACTTTAAAAATGCTTGCAAATTAGCGAAAAATTAACAAAATTTTATATAAACATAGAACAATATAAAAAATAAAATATTTTATTTTACAATTTTTGAGTATATATAGCCATTTTTATAAATATAAAACCTTTATATATACTTTTACATTTATTAATATTATTATTATAAATTCTCAATATATATTTTTAAAAAACTTTAAAAATAAAATGAATTGTAGTTATATGTAATTCCTGAATTTTTATATATTTCATATATATAATTTAATAATTATATTATACATATTATTATGTAAAAATATATATACTCATTATATCCTTAAAATGAAAAAGAACTAAAAATTCAGAAAAATATAAAAAAGGAAATAAAAATTATAAAATTCAAAGCTAAAAATTTAAAAAATAAAAATCTATAAAAAAAGCTTAATATAATTAAACATCCACAAAAATCTAAAAAAACTTAAAAACACAAAAATATTCGTTGTTTATTTTTAGAAAATAAATACTCATATCCACGTAGCTCTCTCTGATTCGATACTCTACACTTATTCCTTATACACATATTTTTTAGAGTTAAAATAAAAACAAACTCTGACTCACACATTTGCATTGATTATTCATACATTGTGGGTTAATTATTGATTTACTTGGTTGTCCACGTTCCGAGAACAATCGATACAACAATTGTCGGGCCCGACTTGTTGAGCACTGCATGTCCTCCAAGACCATGTGTTAGGAACCCCTACGCAAACTAGTTATAATTCACTTCCTCTGGTGTTGGAAAACAGTAAATTTTGACATCGAACATCATCTGATATTGGCACTTGAAGAGATCAAATGATGACTCATGAGATAGACAGAAGTGAGGACTTTAATTTGAGGATTAGAACTCATATTTGCATGGAGCGAGCTTATCGCAATAAATGGTCAAAGATGGGAGGGTCAACCATGTTTTTTGTGATCTAGGTAGGTGTTGTTTAGAACCATTTTGTGATCCAAATATCTATCCTGATACTTGTAAGTTGATCGTGAAATGAAATTTCTGAGATAAAAGAATGCATGATCTTCTCATTTACAGTGGAAGTTTAATTGTTGAAGAAGAAATGTGATATGGAGAAATCTTCAAAGAGGGCATGTTATCCACATTCTTCCATAGCATAGGAGGTGGGCTGGAGGTTGAATGAGAGGTGGGTGACAAGTGTTGCGTTTCGGTTGGTTTAAAGCATTGAATCATAATTTGCTTTAAAACACCATAATACATATTCGAATCTCAAAAATGTAAAACATGAAAGTTATAGAAAATCAAAATTTGTACAACTTTCATGAAGACATCCAAAGCTGATTCGATCCAAAATTTGAGATAACATTTTTGGGGATATTTTAGGTATAAAATTCCAATTTTAATATTTTTATAATTTTATCTTTGGTTTTCAATAGAATCTATATACATAATAGAACTAATAAAATGCAAGAAATAAAATAAAAAATAACCTATTTTTTAGAGTTTTAATGTTATAGAAAAAATGAAATAAAAATAAATAAAGAAAGAGTATATAAAGTATATACAAAGTTACGCTACACCTTTTTTATGTTTTTTTATTTTTTTGGGTTTTGATTTTAATATATTTTACTAAAACATAAAACAAAGAAGATAAGAGAAAAATCAATTAATTAAAAAGAGTCAGTTATATACATAAAATAATATAACAAAGTTTATGAAAATCCACAAAGTGCAATTAGGTCCAGAAACTGACATTTTACAAGCAAGCTCTGGTTTTTAAACAAATCACTTTCATTATATATATAGTTTTATAAATTGAACTTTGAAAGTGAGTTTGATAAATTTGGAGTTCATATGGAGCAGAAATTCAGTCGAGAAGTTGGACTTTGTGGCTTTTTCGATTCAAGATCTAAAAGTATTTATTCAATATGGGAATTCTTTTATATTTTTATATTTGTATATATTTTTATGCACAAGTTAGATAAATAATTAAGTCAAAAGGAGTTAGTATGGATTTATTAAAAATCAAGGAATTTTTATTATTTACAAACAACTTCAGCTCTGTATTTTTGTAATTTTCATTCTGAATTATTTTATGAATTTGTTTACAAGATAAATATACATTATTTGGTCTATTTTTATTGCAGTTATTAATTTGTTAATTTATTGATTAGGATCAATTATTTGATGATTTGTTCAGGAATTCAAGTTAAGATTCTTATATTAAGATGATGAATCAATGATTCATCTCCCATCCATCCCCTCACGATGAATATCAACCTACCCCCATGATCTTCACGCCACAAGGATGTGCCGATGCATTATGCAGAGGATGTATGAGACACTCTTGTTGTGTCTCCTATTTCCATCTCCACAGGCAGGACCCAAGCCCCGCATCGCTTCTTGGAGCTCCTGCCTGATGGGTAAAGCATCATTTTTAAATTTAAACTATTTCTCAAATTTAATTATTGCTTCCAATTACCTATTTAAAATGTATCTAAAAAGTGAAATTTACCGATACAACTATACACTAAAGTATGAACATAATGTAGCAAAGGAGTTGTGCAAGGCTTGGAAGAGATTCCATTATTGTGAGGACAACAGATGGACTCGTATGAGTTTGTCCGATCAGCATAGGATCTTGGATGATGTTTACGTTAGTAATTTACCCTTACAGTGAGGAATATATATGTATATGTTTGATAAGTTTTCCATCCCCTTTTGACTCATATATGTATGATAAAAAATACATTTCAAATGCATAATACATATGACATCTATCTTGAGCATACTCGGGAAATGTTTCGTAGCCCTCTGACTCGCCTGTCTAGCAACAAGAATACAGATAACATGTAAAGGACTAGAAAGGTTGCATTGGCCAAGCTATAGGGGGGAGTTAATTGGGAAAGGGCCAAAAAATGCACTTTTGAAAGGTATTAGGCACTAATTTACATTGTTGTTATTCTAGTGTTTGACATCTTTACTTTATCTATTCCTAATAGATGGAGTCGATATTGTGATCTCTTCACTTCTGACATTTTTGTGATATATTTTGTTGTGGGTAGGACTATCAGAGGGAGTCAAGAGATAAAATCTAATAGTGTTGAAGAACTTTGGGGTGGTGCAGTCTGAATTGGTAAGTACTTATCACTCTATATTATCAGCTTGCTTCATTATGGATGTTGACAGTGATGTTCATTTTTGTATTGTGATAGCTTGTAGCTTCCCAACATGAGCCATTAGATAATGGTGGGCGAAGACCCACATGGGGTAATCAGTGGTCCACGAAAGAAGCCCAGGTTGTAGTGGTGAGTGCTTGGATTTTCATAATCCTTTTAATTCTTGAGTGGAAACTTTAAGTGCATATTGCTAAAATGTGCCTTCAACATGCAAGACTATTATGATGAAACATGCAAGACTATTATGATGATCTCTTTGCAGAGAAGTATGACTCCCTTCTTACCAAGGATTGCTCGTAATTTGACACCAAGGTCTGGCAGGAGGTGATCGATGGAGGACAGGTTGGACCCAACCCTTGAGGGGTCTCCACCCCTAATTCTTGTCGTAGTCTAGTTGCAACACTCCTGGTGCACAAGCATATATGGTCCCAACTATCGCAGTATACACAGTCATTTGTGGCACCTCCATCAGACCTGACACACAAATTGGGAGGATATCCCCCAACATTGAATACATTTTAAACTTTCATGGGTGAGTTGGAAAACAAACTCAATGTCCTAGAATCTCAGTTCGTAGCTCGATAATTATTTATCAAATATTTTATTTATTATTGCATTACATAATTATTAATGTATATTTAAAAAATATAGGGTTTTTCATCAGGGTGGAAAGAAGTTCATCGACTATGATGATGAATAGAGCGACAAGGATGATGGTAATGACAATGATGAGGATAAGGATGAGGACAACAATAAAGATGAGGAGCAACCTAGGGTCACAATGCAATGATCCTTTCGTCGCAATGTCGTTATCCACAAGAGAGATGTCGAGGCAAAGGAGAGAGTAACGAGGAAGAGGTAAAGCGAGAGAAGGAAAGAAAATGAGAAGGGTATTTCATCGATGCAAGAAGTGTAAGATTTGTCACTAGATGTCATGTATGCAGTATATAACATATATTTTTGTATAAACAATTTCTTTATCATTAGCATTATGGTTCTAAGTTCAAATTATTCGTGTGTGGTATTGTGTTGTGGCATATTTGAAAGTGGAATACCTTGTGATGCTTGATTGTGAATATGGATATACTTGTGATTCTTGATTGTGAATGTGGATATATATATATATAATTGTAATGCAAGATTGTAAGGAATCAGTGTATTCTTGTACGAGCATAATTTTTATATGCTTTTATTCATATGGGTAATCACGAGGGAATCGTAAAACTGAACCATGTAATATTTTTTGTTCTCATATAAAAAATGTGATTACATGTAATCCCTTATGTAGTCGTATTTGATGCATTTTTAATATATTGGCGGAAGTTAATACGAGTGTGGGGGACCACTATGCTCGTATAGTATGAGAATAGTACGACCACACTTGATTGTAATGGATTTTGCCGCCTCGTAGGTGCGAACACAACTATTTCAACTTCTTGTAGTCACATATGTCCTTTACGAATACATTACGACTACAATGCGAGAAACATGAGTCGACAATCCTGCTTGCATTATCTGCAATTTCTTGCAGTGCCTTAAACTTACAAAGGACAAAACAAGCTTTGCATCAAACCTATTTGGGTGGGCAGACGCCCCATTCCCAATCAACTGCCTAGGGTTTCCTTATCACCAAAGCCCCTGAAAAGATCGGATTGGCTACCCCTTATCAAAAATTTTGAGAGAAAACTTTTGTGGTAGAAATCTAAAATGCTTAGTCTTCCGTCGAGAATTACACTATTAAATGCAGTACTCACCTCACAAGTAAATTATGCACTCTTCACTTTAAAACTCCCAAAATGGGTGATGTGAAACATCAACAAAGCTAGAAGTCACTTTCTTTGGAATGGTTGCAACGAAGACAACAACAAACATCATGTGAAATGGGAATATATCTATCAAACACAATCTAATAATGGTTGGGAGATCTGAAATCTTGAAGTTTTCAATAATGCCATGTTATGTGTCATGATACAGGAAAACTACAACATGCTACTATCAAACTGATGAATCCATGATTCTCATTCTTTATTCTTTTATTTTAGCTTTACTTTTTAGCAGAAACACCTATAAATATGTAAATACAATAAATTAACACTATGCATGTCCTTGTTGATATTGCATAATTAACCCTTATTTTCCAAAAATAAAAGAATAACGAGAAAAGAAAAGGAAAGAAGGATGTAACCACAAAGTCTATCCGACCATCCATCTCATGATCCGAGACATCCACTAGGAGCGGAGCGCCATTGCGAAGGTGTTGGACCTCTAAGAACTTCGATCCGACCACCCGATCACCACATATCACCAGTCGAAGTTCCCTGACCACCAGTTCTTCCAGCATCTTTCTTGTCTGTCAGATCCAAGTCCACTTGTCCAGATCCCATCTGAGTCGCCCGAGTGGCATGTACTGTTAGACGTCATATCCTTCTTAGCCTGATGATCTGAGCCATATGTTTAGAGGCTTTTCAGAAGCTTCAGATTGTCAGCTAATGGTTGATAAGATCCATACACATGCGCCTCTACCTCAAACATCAAATCATTTTCAGAAGATTATCAGAGCCGTCGGCTACCTCATGTGCAACACACATGCCTCAAGGGTATACTTCACTTCTTTCCCTATCTTTTATGATATTTCTATTTAGTCCAATAAATGTAATAAGTAGTTAAGAACATTTTGTAGTTTGGACCCTTTGCTTTTTATTAGTCCAGCCGAGTCTGAGTCAATGCGTCCACGCGTGCCTTTATGAGTATTTTGCATGTCTGAACCTGTGTTTTTTCTGAGTTAATGAATGATTTGAAGTTCTAATTAAATTGCATACATGCCCCTGTGAATTGTAAATCACGTGTTTCCTGTGCTTTATTTGGATTAGTTGCATATCGGTCCATGCACCCCTACTGCTTGATATTCTTTGGCCCCAGAATTTAACGTATTTGCAATTAGGTCCTTGTTAGATTTCTTAATTACCTCTCTTTTTATTTAGCATAATAAATATCTTATTAACCCCAAAAATTACCCAAAATTGTGTGACTCTTGTTTGCATGCTTTCTTTGTGGTAGTTTCGCTAGCTAATTTATTTGCATTTTTCTATTATAAAAATTCAAGAACCCATAAAAGTGTCATGTTTCCCTTAGAAAAATCATAACATTTTTAAAATATATCCAAAAAATATAAAACAATCAGAGTAGTAGTCTTTTATTATCCGTAAGTTGCAGTATCATTTTGGTTCAAAAAATATTTCATAAAAATAAAAAAATGCAGAACACCCGAAGACTCATAAAAATTATATAAAATACTATAAAAAAACTAAAAATTGTAATTCATGTCTCTATTTCTAGATATTTACTTATATTTTATCATAAACATTGTTTTAGGAGTTTTAGGCAGTTTATGTATTTTTAATTTGCTAATTACTCTTATATGTGCATTATTTGTCTATTTCATTACTGTTTGATAATTATAAAATCACAAAACACATATAGAGTAATTACTAAAAACACTTTAAAACATCTGAAATCCAAAAATATGTTTACTTTATTTTTTTGATATTTTTGACCCATTAAAAAAATACAAAAAGAGTGTTTGTGTGGGTTTTTTCACTTGTACATATTTTTCTTATATTGCAAAAGTAAAAATTTGAAATTTAAAAACAAATAAAAACAATAAAAATCTTATAAAATCAATTACTTAGCTATTAATTGTACTCCTTGTGTTCGACCCTAGTCGTTATAGTAGGTAAATAAAAGTAGCGAACCGCTTACATTCATTATTCGATCCAATAGTGGTTTATTTTCTCGATTGTTTGCTTGATTGATTTGGATCACAATGAGACATTAATTTCATACTTAACTCGAGTTGGTTTTGACGGTCATCACAAACCTCATAAGAAGATGTTACTACAAGGGCCGCCCCATTCCCAGACTTGAAAAAACAGAGCCATAGAAACTCCCCATGTTGGATAGCCATAAAATTGGGTTCCTCCGCGATTAGAAACCTTTCCATCAGACTTGTGGAATCGGGTTTAAACATGATATTATGGTTTGTTATCATCAATGGACACCCACCCTTGCTTACACATACCCATATGCTTTGGACCACATCTAGGAATAGACTGTCCAGCATTGACAAAGCCTTATCCACTTTTTGAGCAAAACAAAACAAATGTTGCATCTCTACGATGGAAAACTGGACACTTGATCATTTCCTATCAAAAGTCATGCTACAACATGAGACAAATGGCCTCATATCCATCCTAGCTTTTGTCGCAAGCCACCGATTGACAACCAAAATCTGCAAGCTTCTTGACATGATGGCCATGGTCCCAAACTAAATGAAAATTTTTGGAAAAACCTTTGTTGGACATGCGAGCCCACGGTGAGACATTATGCAATAAATGTTATTGCAAATATCATTCCTTGATCTGAAATGAAGAATAATTTATTTGTATAATAGGTCCCTTATTACAATTAGGGTTATGTACCACATCCATCTTGATGATCATAAAACTGATGATTTAATTATCGAATCATAGAGGTTGGTGCTTGGATGAATATCTAATGGGTTAGATTGAAGACTCATCAAGCACCATCAAATGATTGTTAAGAGATGATCTCTAGCCTGAGAAGGAGATGGCAATCTTTTCTCTAAAGGATGATATCTGACCAACCTCTTGATCCAGGTCCTCTGCATAGGAATAGAGATTCAGAGGTGTTTGATAAGTTAGATCAAAGAGTTGACATAATGAGATCGAGATAACCAAAGTCCTATGTTGTATGTTGTCATGATATAGGTACGCATCCTCTGACCGGAGACAGATGTGTTACTATATGTCTGAGTATGTACATTTGGCAGACCAATAGGTTGATGACCTAACCAAGGTCTATACACTGGCGCACTGGTGTGCATGCAACAATATATGAGTCATACGATCTCTCAAAGGGATCATAAAGGTTCATTTACTGAATCGGAAGACATGATCTCACTCATGAGATATTGGGAAGAATCAAATTTCCTGCACGGTCGTCTCGCTTTGGAAGCTTGATAGAGTTTGTAGGTTTGATATATATACTTTTGAGACGTATATAATCAACACCAGGGTATGATATATGCTTTTGAAAAGTATGTGACCGATACCAACTCCCAATGATCAAATGAGAAACTTAATGATAAAACCCTGAAGGAGACAGATTAAAAGAGATCTAAAACTTCAGGTTTGTTCTGGGTCTTCCAGTATGTAGGATGTACAAGTATTGGGAATACCTGAGGGTGGTGTGATCATAAACAATTGTATAACCGTAACTTTTCCATTATGAGGGAGTGATGAAACATGTCGAGATTTTAGTGACTAATCTCAGAGAGAAGTGATCCAATCTTAGTCCAAATGTTGGACATTGATCTCAATGTGATTCAGATACAATGAGAAGATTAGTTCTATGTCTTTGATTTAATCAAACATCTATGGAAGGTCCCAAGATCTGAATTTGAGATGTGATATCAATATCCAAGTCACTACGTGGAACAATACAATCACCATGTCCTTATCTCCAAGTATCCGCAGAGAAAGCACATTATCCTTGAAAGAGTTCAGGATAATTTCATTGTTGATACATGTATCCGAGCATTGAGAAAATTGATAATTAAATGTGATTTAGTTATCATGAATAATATAGATTTGATTCATATTATAAAGAGAGTTATCTAAGATATTGAAATGTGATTTAGTTATCAAAGATCTAAATAATATGAATGTGATTCATATTATTTAGGCACATGAGAATAGAGATCCAAGATGATTAAATGTGATATAATGATCATGGATATGAATAATGTGGATAGAACTAGCCATATTAATCACATATATTATAAATATGATTTATAATATATACGGGAGAGATATTTGTGATTTATATTTGTTGATTAATTATTGATGTGAATTGAATTCACATTAGATAATTAATTGAAAATATAATTTACATTTTATTTTAGGATGTGATCATGATTCACATTTTTCTAATGACATGATTGCAATATTTCACAAGATAATTATGAATATTTTTATGAAATAATTTACAACAATTGTTGTTGTAAATATTTGAGATATCATGAGATAATGAGATCTCATGAGATAATGAAATCTCATAAGATAGTGAGATCTCATGAGAAGAGTGGTCATCTCCTATTTTTAGGGGATGTGATTAGTCTCCTCATTATCTCCAAGACTAGCCAATTGATTTGATTTGAAATTAACTTATATGGATTTATCGATACAAATTAATTATTGTTGTGTTTTCATAACAAGATCGTGGCCATTGAAAGAAACACAAATCAATCTTACCTGTTGATTGTGTGATGTCCATGGATTGGGATCCTTGGACTCCTAAAACTCTATATAAGAAGAGGCACCCCTTGCTCTTCGAGATATACGATTACAGCGAATGCCCTCTTCCCTCTCTCTTTCTCTACAAACCAAGCCTCTCTCTTTCATAGTGGTCGTCCACCTGGAGCCTTTGTGAGAGTCGGCATCGTCGCGGCATCGTCGTTATGCTACTGGATCATCTACTCATGGATCTCCATCTCTTTCGGTATGCCTCGCTCATGAAGAAGATGTTGGATCTCGTGTGACGAGATCAGGAGATCCGCTGCTTGGGTCATTAACATGGATTGCGAGGAGCACGCGTCTCATCAACGCGCTCGCAAGCGTCTCCTCCGTTGGATCAGACTTGAGACAGGAGGTCTTTTAGTTTAGAGACTCAATCACAACCATGCTCCAAGAGATAAACCTTATACCTATTTGTGATTAAAATGAAATGATTCAAGAATTGTTCTTGGATCATGTGTTTTCGTCGATTTTAAATTTTTAAATT
Source organism: Ottelia alismoides (assembly GCA_037367405.1). Taxonomy (NCBI): domain Eukaryota; kingdom Viridiplantae; phylum Streptophyta; class Magnoliopsida; order Alismatales; family Hydrocharitaceae; genus Ottelia; species Ottelia alismoides. The sequence continues at coordinate 555,841 of JAZKJV010000523.1, read as the reverse complement.
TCCGCTTCCTCGAGCGACTAGTGTGACTAGTCGCTCCTGATCGCATTCGATTTGATCCTCACACTTCCGATATGCACGTAAGGATTTTTTTCCATATCCTTCAAATGGTATCAGAGCCTCAGGTTGGAGGTTTTGGATAAGATCCATAAACCTAAGAAGACTTGGGTTCATAAGGGATTGTGAAAATTTCATCACATTTTAGTTTTCGTAACCCTGTTTTGTGATAAATTTCGACCCTATTAAAATGTTTAAACATAAAGATATCACTTCATAATGTTCACCATTAAATACTGAAATCGTGGGATTTGAGTTTGCATAATTTTGATTCCGTTTGCTCAAGTTATGATCATTTTAATGACCATATGTCCATTGTTTCGGGGATGACTAATAATGACGTAATTAAGGAGTTAATTACTATTTTAAAATGCCTGAAAATGAGAGTTTATTACTTAGACTTTTGTTTTAAATCAAATTAAATAACTTTAGAAATTTATTTTGCTTATTTTGGATTTACATTGATTGAGATATGTTAATTTTAGTAAGTAGGGGCCACTGCTGAAAATTACATACTCGATCATGAACCTTGCGATTGTCATTTATGTAACTTGTGAAATTAATGGTTAATTTCTTAGAATAATTATGGACAAATTAGGAATTATTTGATGATAATTGTTCCCTTAAATAACATTGTCTCAACCAATAATTGATTAGAAATGATCTAGATCACCAATTGGTTAATACACTTTCAACAAACATGTTACTTGAATAGATTTGGGAATTTATTTAGCAAATTTCCTTATAATCAAAAAGGTTTTTACTATTACTATATGGTATAATTTTGATTGAAGAATCGATGAACATATCAAGTACACAATTATTGATTTGGCATTATCCTTTCCTGAGGTGGATATGGTGTCTGGTCAGGAGCATTGGGGTAGCAGGTTACATCGTGTGCGGTCTATCCCACTCCTGTCGGTACTGGTCATGACAGCGGGTACGGACTCGATAATACTGTAGAAATCATGGTGTATTTTCTAATTATTAAAATTCTAATAATACATACTTTGAGATAATACCATTTTTCAAGAAACAATCAAGTTTGTTGATTGAGTTGGATTAATAATTGATTTAATGAGATTAAATTAAATATATCCAATTAAAACACTATACTATGAAAAGATATGTAATTTTCCTTAAAGAATTAATCGTAATGAATATGATTCATAATGATTAATTAAATTTGAACATGATATGGAGGATCACATAAATGACATCCATGGTCTCCCGTCAAGGCAAAGGCTTCTGTCGCTAGGGATTGTATGTGGGAGACGCATGTCCGAAGTGATAGCTCATGTATACAAGCACATCTGGATCGGGCTCTTAGCTTCTCAAAAGAGTAAGGACGTATACGTAGTGACCCCAATATCGGATCCTCATATTATTGGGGTGATATTAGATTGTGCATAGCAGTTGTATTCCTGTTGACGTTTGGTTCAATTAATGATGGGTCAACATCACCTTCTAGGTGGTGGTCCCATGTGTTAAAGTCCAAATTGGGAATGCAAGTTGGACTTGCAATGAGGAATATGTTCCCGCTTTTTTTTATCCGAGTTATAGATTCTCATATAATTGGAATGTGACAAAGATAAGAAAGGAGATCCCAGATCTTGCTGGGATATAATGGTAAGTATATCTCTTACATTGAAAGTGATTAAGGGAATGAACTTTCAGTGTTGATAAGGCTAGATAACTTTGATATAAAAATTCCTAAATCAAATTAAAACATCTATTTATATATATATATATATATTTATGCAAATTTCTTATTTCATATAATCCTCATTAAACCCACTCAATAGGATACTCAAATACCATGGATTGGATCCATGATCAAGATATTGTACTTGCAGTTGGACACATAATGTATATGGTTGCAATGTGGAAGTTTCCTCATATAATGAGGAATGACAATTAAATAGACAATATGAATACAACCCTAGGTTTTGTATGTCTCTATAGTCTTGATCTCATCGAATGTACTTTGGAAATGACATGTCGATGATGATCGTAAGTGTCAAATAATCCTTATAAAAATCTAAGAAGATGTTTTGGCATACATATTTTCTCTTGACATTTAATCATGAATGACATGGTTCTATGCATTAGTAGAATGGTAGCTCTATAAGAGAGGATGTACTCAAAATGTTTGAGTACCTACCTGAACCAATGATTTTAAGAGTTAAGATGGAAGTAGATATGATGATTGTCATCATTCTACTATATGTATTCTAGTCATTCATGAAGCTTCATAACATTCACATTGTATAAATGTTGAAATACTCTTATATTAAAATCTTTTGAATTCAACATAAGAGATCCTTCGTCTTAAGCAATTGTTTTTTATAGAAGAAAGGAGCGTAGTGGAATCATGGATCTGACCCAAGTTAGAAGGAAAGTCAAAGAGTTGACAGTACTTCTACAATTTTCATACATATGACATCCAAAGAGTTGGATGAATGCCACTACTGCAATTAGTCGATGTGTTGATAGTATGACTATCTAGACTATCTTGGATACTTAGAGAAGGACCTAGATAGTGCATCGAAATAATATACATCTACATATAATCATTGAAATTGACTTTCTTATTTGATAATATTAGAGTCTAATAATTGTATCTCATTCTTCTAATAACATGTGCAATTGGTTGCATATGTATTAAAAGACTGGAATTTGATCTTCGAGTTATATTGTCATCTATAGGTATATTGATGCAATTGTTGCAACAATCTCTGTTGAATGGATAGACTTCATAATTTCAGTGGGAGAGCCCTCAGTCTTAGAGAATATCTCTATGACATGGATATTAGAATACACTCATAATTTATTTCTAAGTGTTGGAAATAAGCATGAATTCTGGAATAAACCTATCATAGTGAGTTATGATGGATATATTTTAGATAGTAATCTAACATATAGTGGACTCTACTAAATTAGAAAATTAATGAATGGTTTATTAAGATTTCTGATATAGAAAATTAAACCTTTAAAGATCAATGGGAGGATGAACATCATTTGATAATGATCTGGTATCAAGCCTTGGATATATGTCTGTTGATAAGATCAATGGACCAATAAGAGATGAAGCTTTAGAATGTCTAAAATTTCAAAAATCTTATATACTTTTGAATATTGTATTCAAAAGTAGAAATTGTCCAATACATTCTTCTCTGAGAATGGTGTATGATATCAAGGTATTCAATATCTCATGCATATTGATGTATGTGAATCATTTATATCAAGATAACATTTATGATATGTGATATCATTCGATGATTATTTGTGATATGAGGTTTCTTCCTTAGAAAGCTTTGAATTGTTCAAAGATATCATAATTTTGGTTTGGAACCAAAGTGTGAAGCAAGATGAAATGAATTTGATCTAATCTAGGTAGTCAGTACATATTAGATGAATTCAAGGAATACCTTACGGAGATATGAATATCATTTGTATCTCACTCCTCCTAATGCACCTAAACTCAATAGAGTTGTAGGGAGCTACAATTAGATCATGTGTGACATGATTTGATCAATGATGAATATTAGCATTATTACCTCTTAGTTTCCAAGTATATATGTAGTAGAGACTACAATGTATATCCTTAATAAGGTTCCATGCAAGTAAGCTGGAATCGAGCACTAGAGAGTGTTACTTCATTAGGAAAATAAAGGATGGTATTGGATACCTACTTTATGACCTTGAGATTCTTAAAAGATCTCATCTATGAGAATGTGATTCTTGGAGGATGAGACTCTTGAGAATCAAGACAAAATGAAGTGAAGGAACTAATTGAATCTTTAGAAGATAACGAGGATCTTGAAATCGGAAACTAAAAAGGACAATTAAAGATGAAACACTAATATCTCTTTAAATGAGTTTGAGGATGTATTCCATGTAATAGTTAAGTCTGACAATGATCTGATTTCATATGATGAACCTTATGAGGATCATGACATGGAAAGATGGATGTTAGAATAAAGTCTAAAGTAGACTTCATATACAAGTGTGGTATATGGACCCTCGAGGATCCACCCATATAGGTAAGACATGTTAAGGTGTAAATGAATATTCAAGAGAAAGAGGGAACCTGATGAGAAGGTAGATACCTTCAAAGCATGGCTCGTAGCCATGATTTGCACATCGAAGAGAAGACATCTCTTGCAATGAGACTTGCTCTCCAGTGACCTTGCTTAAACCCATCAGAATATTGCTAACTTTAGCTACACAACTTGATTTTTACATCTTCATGATGGAAGTCAATATTGCATTCCTCTATGAATTCCTCATTGAGGATATTCATATGAAGTAACCCCAAGGCTTCATGGTTGAGGAAATCAAGGTGTGCAAGATGAATCACTCCATATATGGATTCAAATAATCTTCTTAGTAGGAACATAAGATTTGATGAAATTATAAATGTTATGATTTCAGATAGCATCTTGATGAACCATGTGAAGCTAGTGGGAGTGCCATTGTGTTCATCGTGCTAAATTTAGAGGATATCTTGATCATTTGGAATGATATAAGGATAGTAATAAGTGTTTTATAATTTGGCTATTCCATACCTTGAGATATGATATCAAGAATAGCTCTTAAGATCTTAGTTCTGAAGTTATTCAGAAGCAAAGAGAGGAGGGTATTGGGACCTTAGTTCTACACCTTGGACACATTTCCATCTTCTGAAAAATTCCAATAAAGGCTTCCTTCCCTTAAGATATGGTACTAACCTATCTGAAGGGATAACACCTCAAAGAGTTGAGCAAACAATGCTACAACTGAATGCCCTTGTGCATCAGTTATGAGAAGCCGAGTATGCTAGATGTGTACAAAAGTCAGATATCTGCCATGCAGCGGGAGTAATAAATGATACTAATCATATTATGGAAATAAAACACTTGATTGCAGTAATAACAATAATTTATTTAAAGAGTACAAGACTTTAGAGATAATGATCTCTAAGTATTATCTTCAAGAACTCAAGACTTTATAGATAGTGATCTAAAAGGTCTTAACTATAGATACCTTAAAAGATAGAGATCGGCAGGAATAAGGGTATTCTGATTATGAAAATACTAAGTATGATAATTATTACATTGTAATGTCAAGGACACTATAACTGACAATATTGAGTATTGGTTGCATAAGATGCAACATTCGCATTGTATGTGAGTACTGTTACTGGGGGATATGCAAGTGTTGTAAAAGGACTTGGTGTATTCTCTTGGAACAGAGTGACTTATCAGCTTACCTAGCTATTTTTTTCTAAATAGCCTATGATTGTCACATGAGTGCCGGTTTAAATGATTAACCCATTAATGGCTCTATGGGCTAGTGGGAGATTGTTGGACATGCAAGCCCACGGCGAGCCATTATGCAATAAATGATATTGAAAATATCATTCACTGATCTGAAATGAAGATTAATTTATTTGCATTATAGGTCCCTTAGTACAATTAGGGTTATGCACCATGGACATCTTGATGATCATACAGTTGTTGATTCAGTTATTGAATCATAGAGGCTGGTGCTTGTATGAATATCTAATGGGTTACATTGAGGACTCATCAAGCACCGTCAAATGGTTGTTAAGAGATGATCTCTAGCCTGAGAAGGAGATGGAAATCTTTTCTCTAAAGGTTGATATCTGACCAACCTCTTGATCCAGGTCCTCTGCATAGGAATAAAGATTCAGAGGTGTTTGATAAGTTAGGTCAAAGAGTTGACTTAACGAGATCGAGATAACCAAAGTCCTATGTCGTATGTTGTCACGATATAGGCATGCATCCTATGATCAAAGAAAGATGTGTTACTATATGTCTGAGTATGTACATTTGGCAGACAATAGGTTGATGACCTAATCATGGTCTATACACTAGCGTGCTGGTGTGCATGCAAGGTCATATGAGTAATACAAGGGTGACGTGATCATAAACGATTGTATAACCATGACGCTTCCATTCCGAGCGAGTTATGAAACATGTCTAGATTTTAGTGACTCCTCTCATAGAGAAGTGATCTAATCTTAGTCCAAATATTGGACATTGATCTGAATGTAATTCATATACAATGAGAAGATTAGATCTACAGCTTTGATTTAATCAAACATCTATGGGAGGTTCGCAAGATCTGGATTTGAGATTTGATCTTAGTATCCAAGTCACTATACGTGCAACAATACAATTGTCATGTACTTATATCCAAGTATCTGCGGAGAAAGCACATTATCCTTGAAAGAGTTCAAGATAATTTCATTGTTGATATATATATCCGAGTATTGATAAAATTGATAATTAAAAGTGATTTAATTATCATGAATAATATGAATTTGATTCATATTATAAATAGAGTTATCTAAAATAATTAAATGTGATTTAATTATCAAATATCTAAATAATGTGAATGTGATCATATTATTTAGGCACATGAGAATAGAGATCTAAGATGATTCAATGCGATCTAATTATTATGGAAATGAATAATGTGGATAGCACTATCCATATTAATCATATATATTATAAATGTGATTTATAATATATAAGAGAGAGGTATTTGTGATTTATATTTGTTGATTAATTATTGATATGGATTCACAATGGATAATTAATTGAAAATATAATTTACATTCTGTTTTGGGATGTGAATGTGATTCACATTTTTCCAATGGCATGATTACAATATTTCATAAGATAATTATGAATTATTTGTCTGAAATAATTTACAACAATTGTTGTTGTAAATATTGAAGATATCATGAGATAATGAGATCTCTTGAGATAGTGAGATCTCATAAAAAGAGTGGGCGTCCCCTATTTTTGGGGGATGTGGTTAGTCTCCTCATTATCTCCATGGCTAGCCAATTGATTTGATTTGAAATTAACTTATATCGATTTATCGATATAAATTAATTTAAATTAAATTAATTGTTGTTGTGTTTTCACAACAAGATCATGACCATTAAAAGAAACACAAATCAATCTTACCCGCGGATTATCTGATATCCACCCCTTGCTCTTCGAGATACACGATTACAACAAATGATTTCTTCCCTCTCTCTTTCTTTACACGCCAAGCCTCTCTCTCTCTCTCTCTCATAGTGGTCATCCACCATGGAGCCCTTGTGAGAGTCGTCATTACCGCAGCATCGTTGTTATGCTGCCGGATCATCTACTCATAGATCTCCATCTCCTTCGATGCACCTCACTCATGAAGAAGATGTTGGATCTCATGTGACAAGATCAGGAGATCCGTCACTTGGATCATCAACATGGATTACGACGAGCACACGACTCATCAACGTGCTCGCAAGTGTCTCCTCCGTTGGATCGGACTTGAGACAGGAGTTCTCTTGGTTTAAAGACTCGATTGCAATCACGCTTCAAGAGGTAAACCTTATACCTATTTGTGGTTAAGATGAAATGATCCAAGAAGTATTCTTAGATCATGTGGTTTCGTCAATTTAAATTTTTTAAATTTTCACTGCCTCGGGCGACTAGTGTGACTAGTCGCTCCCGATCGCATTCGATGCGATCCTTATACTTTTGTGACGTGCTTAAGGATTCTTCTCATATCCTTCAACCTTTTCACTCCAAAGTTTCCAGCTTCCTTTGGTTCCTCATCCATCAAAAACTAAGTACCCAAGACCAGCCTTTTGACACTTCTATTTAAACTACCAATGCATGCCCCATGCACCTAAACGATGAGGAGAACATGATCCATCTCCTACTTCACTGCTCCTTTATACTAACAGTTTTAACTCACTACGTATTCCTTTGGTAGACAACCGCTTCGCAAGCATTGATTTGATGGTTGACATGGAGAGTGCGATGTTCGAGGATGTACCATGGTACCTCTCACCGTCTATTACAGTTTGCAAATGATGCAAAATTCATACTAGAATAATCGTACTAATTATTGATACAAGCCCACTAAGATTTTACAAATCACATTTTCACATTTACCATCTTTGTTCTTCACTATCTTTTATGTGCATCCAAGAAAAAAGTACTCCTCTAGCTAGCGCCCACACAAAAGATGCCAACACGTCTCCCATGAATCGAAGAAATGACCCACTGTTGTCCAACCATGCATCGGAGCTACCTTGCTATTTATTTTTTTATCCCAAGTAATTTAGCCAAGAACAATCGTTGTGATTTTTCTGCCCACTTAGTGGCACTCGGCTACTACACTAAATGTCAGGGCTCTATGTTTTCTTCTTATTTTTTGTTTCTACTCTACTTTGTTTGGCTTTGGATTGACTACTATTCTTGATCGCTCAAGGAGGTTACTCCTTTTTATTGATGAAATGAAATTCCGATCTTTTGTTAAAATAAAAGAAGAATGTTATGAGGACAATATTTATATTATATTATCTATTAAAGAAAATGAAAAGAATGCAATGGATAATGGATGATATACGAGGAATAGAAATGTAAATGGAGAGAGAGAGAGGACTCTGGTGGAAAGAAGGAACGGATATTTTGGGGTGAGGAGAGAGAACAAGGGAGAACATGAGAATGGGGAAAATTTGCGAGAGAGAGAGAGAGATGGGGGGAGCCCGTATAGCAAGACTCTTGGCGGTACCGGGGAGTATGTGGATAGAAACCCTTTTAGTAAATAGTATAGATCGATGTGTAGGTGGAAATGTAACACTCCAACCTCAAACATAGTGTCACATCTAAAACTCACGAAGTGTGGGTGTGGTTTATAAGTGATGTGGATTACTACTTGACAACTCGGGCTTAAACATTTTGGGTGGTTGTCAATGGACCTATTTGAGTCCGTACCTACCAAGTTGTCAAGGTCAATTTTCCTCGATAACGGATCGGAGACCTAAGTCTGAGACGTTACAAATGGTATCAGAGTCATGTTCCCTATGATAGTGGAAAGGGCTATCCAAGAGGTGGAGCCACCTCTACAAAGAAGTTGGAGGAAAAGGCTACCCGGAGCGTGCAACCGCCACTGTCACTGGGAATAAGTGATGGGCCATGTCACAACAAGGATGTTGCGAATATAAGTGGGGGAGGTTGTAACACCCCAACCTCAAATATAGTGTCACATCTAAAACTCACGAAGTGTGGGTGTGGTTTATAAGTGATGGGGATTACTACTTGGCAACTTGTGCTTAAGCAATTTGGGTGGTTGTCAACTGTTCCATTTGGGCCAGTACCTAACAAGTTGGTGATGAATCTACGATTCAGTACAATAATATGCTTGAATAACATCTCACATAGCATTATCTAGATGAGTTGCTATGCTTTGTGATGCATTTTTCATTGGTCATTGGTTCTTGTCGATTGTAGATTTGTGAACTTAAAAGTTGCATCTTGGAGTGTTTTGGTCATCATTGGTCGGTTCTCAGTGTTACAAAATGCATGGTTGGCTTCATATCATTCATCACTCATTGTATCCCCTGATTTCCATCACCTCTATCGAAATCTTGTCCCCACGATCACCTAAACAAAAGTCCTTCCTAGATCTTGTCCTTACCACTTGAATCTGAAGGTACCATTTGGTTGATCACAAAGAAAATCTTTCTAAATCCATGCCGCCTGATCTTCATCTGGAAACATCTAAGAAACAACGTTCTCCATCCACTCTACAATACACATTCTTAGTCAATTGGTGGAGCCAGAGCAATCCATGTAAGCAGGATAGTTATATTCATCAAGTCCCACTTAAAATAATTGTTGATATGCCATTAAGTGCAAAAGCATGCAACCATTAAACGGTCTCAAATGGTTTGCATGGAAATCCCATGAATAATATTGTGGATGATTTTGATAAAATACCCATGATGACAGATCACGGTTGCCTCCATTAACAGCTCTACATCATGAAATCCCCATAACAAAAACCCCAGAATTGCTACTGCGATTTTCTTTTGGTGCGCAAACCTCGCGTGATGGATTTGAATGGATTTGAATTCACAACAATCACGCTCATGGGTGTTGCATTCAAATCCTGGGGTGACCTGCAATCACGCTAGAAAGCTGGGGGTACGCTCGAGATAAATAGCATGGGAGGTTAGACCGTATAATGGGGGTGAGGTTCTCTACAGGAAAAAACTGCAATCGACATAACAGGAGATTCAGGAAGCTAATCTCATGCCAAAGAGAGAAGCCAATCGCCCTTGAGTCCCGCAGTGTCTCCTTTGCATGAGACTTCACCCTCGACTCATCTTCATTTTCATTCTGCTATTAGTTTCTGTTTGGTTTCCTGTGTCGTGAACTGTAGGTTCGTTGTAGAATACCTTTTTAGTTGATATTTTTCATTAATCTTTCATTTCAGGTATATCTAGAGGGTATTGCAGGATAGAGATAAAGTATGGATAGCAACCATGAAGAAGACATCCTGCGAGTGTTGCCCCATTTATGGCGTTTGACAATTGGAAGACAATAGGCTGTGATCATCAATCAACCCACGGATCAACTACTCTCCGTTACCGTCTGCAGCAGTGCAGATCTCCTCCGTCTACGACCGTCCAAGTCGCATGCCAATACCTCATGAACAACAATTTGATATCAATCACTCTAAAATATTATTCATTGTTTCCCATTTCTCATGGTTTGCTTTGATAACAATGATTTTTGTTTTTATAACTTTGTTCAATTTGAATTTTTAATCACCATTCATCTTTTCTCATGCACTTTGTATTGTTAAGATGCTAGGATTTCATGTCGTATCTGTTTTGTTTATAATCTAGGTTTCATTCTTATAAATCAGTGATTTTCTCTTTATTTTTGTTATGTTTGTCTTTCTTTTAAATTTTGCATTTTAATTTTGCTTCCATAAAATTACATTCATTTTATGCAAAAGAACGGTAGCAAAATACATCGAATATGCCTCCCTGTGTTCGACTCGTAGCTCGTCACTATGCACTCACATACATTGTGTGTTTGTTTTAACTTGAGTTTCAGATAAATTTATTATTGATTCGTCCTCCATCTCTTGCACAACGACTTGGTTTCACATCGATTTACGCATTCTGATTTTCGACGATTACTTTTTGGCGTCGTTGCCGGGGAGGCAAAGCTTATGTGTTCATTTTTCTTTTCTTTTGCATTTTTTATTTGTCAAACTAACGATGTTCTTCTTTTTAGGTACTCGACGCTCGAAGGAAACTCAATTCGACTGTGAAGCGACTAGTAGAAGCTCGTCCAACCACTCGATGACCATATTGTATCCATCGACACTAGGACCGCATGTCATTCTGACGAATCATTTTTTTAATTGCCATTTCATTTCGTAGTTAATTTAAATTTCCCTGTATTTTCTATTGATTTGTAACTTGGACTGGACATTCTTCTCTTCTCAACCCTATCCATATTATTTCTTAACTTAGGGTTTAATTTTGCACTGCATTTAGATTAGCTTGTTTGTAATCTAGACGGTTTTCAAAACAAATTAAAAATTTGTAAAAAAAACACACCAAAAATACTTTTGTGCACGTATATTGCAAGACGTATCTAGGATCATAGCATTTTAGGACTGCATGTGCCTGATTAGATTTAAAATTTCTGTGAAGCATATTGCATAGTATAGTGCTGGATCCATGTATGCAAATCTAACCCTGCACTCATCATTTGCATTTCTGTGGTTTTCTCCCATTGCTTAAAAAACCAAGACCACTAAAACTACGATTGTTTGAATCCATATAATCTCATTTGAACCTTTCTTTGAAAATGAAATTAATTCTCAAGTGGTCACATTAAAAGTCACCTCACAAAATCTATTTGAAACTTGGTTGATGCGTTGTGGTTTGCACACGTGATTGTGATTGAAGCACGACATAGACTAGGTCACTAGAGCCCAAATCCCATATTTAGAGAACCATTTTAGGACGCGTAATTGTGTTTTAAAGATTGGATGATAACACCTTAAAATTGAAAAGATAAGCTGATCAGAGCACATCAAGATGTTGAGTGGGCAAACAGAATTGTTTTGTGTTTGATTGTGTATGACGGTCGTCAGTCCCAGCAACCACCATTTTTCAACCCCAACTTCATAACTCCCACAAGATTTTTTACATCATCATCTAGATTTAGGATGGCACAACCACCTCCACCACTCGACTTTGATCAAATCGAAGTTGATGAGTTTCAAATCCCAGGACCACCTGACCAAAATACAATTAATCAGCAACTATTGGCAGGATTCAACATAATGAGAGAAGAATTAGCTGCTATGCGATGAGAAAGAAAAAGAGAGAATGAGAGACCAAAGACCATTCGTGAAAATTATGACCCTGGTCTCCATCATCTCACACCATGGATCCAATTTCCTCCCATGGAAAGGGACTTTGAGTTAAAACCGAATACCATCTCTCTTCTCCCACACTTTTTATGGAAAGAGTGCAGATGATCTCATCCAACACATTCATGAATTCATGGCCATAGGTGATACCTTGGTCTACCATGACATAATACATCCGCCATAAGTTATACCCATTCTCTCTAAAAGACAAGGCAAGTCAATGGTTGAGAAATTTGGGAAGTATCATAATTACATGGGAAGACTTAAGGAAGACCTTTGTGAACAAATTCTTTCCCATTGGTAGAACAAATGCTTTAAGGAGAGCAATTACGACCTTCACCCAAGATCCAGGAGAATTGTTTCATGAGTCATGGGAAAGGTACAATGACATGTTAAGGAAATGCCCACATCATGATGTTCCCAAGTGGCATCTATACCATATATTTTACCAAGGCCTTAGAGATGACTTAAGTAATACTGTAGATTCAAGCTATGAAGGAAACTTTCTGAGCAAAGATGTAGAGAGTGTGTGGCAACTATTTGAGAATATGAGCGAAAATTCTCTCAACCATGCCTCAATCAAAACATTTTGCAGAATCGACCCATCCAAAAATGTCAAGACCTAACATTTGAGAATCAGGAGAACCTTTCAAGCTTAGAAATGGAATTAGTATGCAAAAAGTTGGACAAAATGGATGTTATTGCTAAACAAGTCGAACAACTTGCAAAATTAGTAGAGGGGAAGCCCCACAAAGACCAAAATGTTAGCAACGTCCAGGAGCAAACTTCATCTGCTCCACAACCCTCACAACCTGTCGCATTTGTACATACTCCACCCCACCCACCTGTTGTAAATACCCCACAATCTTACTCACATTTTCCTCCTAACCAAATGGTCTACTACACTAACCAGCCTATTGTATAGACTTACACACCCCAAGAAGGTTCAGTTGCCTTCTATTGTAACCCATCTCACCCTTCTGAGACACCACCTCAACCATATGAGAATGCCAACTGGGTTCAAGGAAACCCACACTCAAACACAACAACCCAGACTGGCGCTCGCATCCAAATTTCTCATGGAGACAACCAGGTCAAGACCAACACCAAAGGCAAGGATTTCACCAACAAAAGCCACTACCCCAACCTGAGTCCCGACATACACAAACCCAAGGATCACAACCCGCTACTTTAGAGGATCATTTTGATATGCTAGCTAAGATGATAGATGTATTGCAAAGAGAAGTACAAGCATTGAAGAGACATAATGAGACCCAACTGAAAAGTTTAGTCCAACCTACACAAGGAACTCTACATTCATAGACTAATCCAAACCTGAGGAATATGCAAATTACATCAACAGGATTTCAATACCCCAACCAAAGATCTCCTCACATTTTCCAAAATTCAGCACAACAACATAGTAGAGTTGGATCAAGTAGCAATGCTAGTGCCCATGTTGTGATTCTTAGGAGTGGGACTACCATGCAAGACCTACCAAAAATAAAAGAGAAGGTAAAAGAAAGGAAAGACCCTATTAAGGACCAATCTGAAGAGATCTTAGGTGAAGACGATTGTATATCTGACTCGCCATCTTCCCACACCATACCAGCACCCTTCCCTGAGGCACTAAAGAAACTCCATTTCAAAAAGAACTCAATGGCCTCAAATGAGGAAATACTCAAAGTCTTTGAGCAAGTTCAGATTAGCATCCCATTACTAGATGCCATCAAACACATTCCAGCATATGCTAAATTCCTCAAAGAAATCTGCACACCCAAGAGGAATACAAAGTCCAAGAACCAAACACCCGAGCGTCACATTCTAACTCAAGAGACCACCTCGCCCCAAAAGCGACGTGATCCTGGAGCCCCAATGATTTGATGTGAAATTGGTGATACATTATTTGAGAAAGCACTCTTATACATCGGAGCCTCCATTAACCTTATCTCCACATCATTGATTTACCAATTCCACCTAGGTCAACTAAACCCCACACCAGTTACACTCCAACTAGCAGATCGCTCTGTCAAGAGACCTAGAGGAGTGTTAGAGGATGTTTTAGTCAAAGTTCAAGATTTTCACTTCTCGGTTGATTTCTTGGTATTGGACATGGAAGTTCCTAAAAAGCTAACTCCAATCATATTAGGAAGACCATTCTTAGCAACTGCCAAGGCTCATGTTGACTGTGAAAAAGGGACCGTTGAATTTTCTGCAGGATTTGATTGAGGAAGAAGTTATCCAAGCATGTCTGAACACAGGACTTATAGAAGGATCTCACATTGAAGACCATGACCCATTATTAGCGGAGCTAAGCACTGATTTTGACCAGCTCCTATCCACCCCATGTGATATCGAGAAGGACTTAACTGAATCTGAGAACATACTTTACATTTATCTAAAAACACCCAATTAGAGCTGGAACCTCTCCCTGAAAATTTGAAATATGCCTTCTTAGGTGAGTAACAAACCTACCAGTAATTATAAGTGCTCACCTAACGATTGACCAAGAAAATTGATTGTTGGATGTTTTTAGAAAGAATAAGAAGGCAATTGGTTGGACACTTGTTGACCTACGAGGTATTAGTCCTATTACTGCACACACCACATATACCTTGAAGATGGCGCTTGACCTTCTCGCGAAATGCAGAGAAGATTGAATCCAAATATGTAGGAGGTCGTAAAGAAAGAGATCATCAAATGGTTGGATAATGGCATCATTTATGCCATCTCAGACAACCCATCGGTAAGCCCAATTCATGTTGTACCCAAGAAAGCAGGGTTGACTGTGTCACCAATGATAAGGGCGAATAAGTACCAACTAGAACAACTACTTCATGGAGAATTTGCATAGATTATCGGAGATTGAATACAGCCACAGAGAAAGATCATTTTCCACTCACATTCATTGATCAAATAATTGAGTGGTTGGCAGGCAAGGAATACTCATGTTTCCTCGATGGGTACTCAGGCTACAACCAAGTGGCCATTGAACCCATGCAGCAAGAAAAGACTACATTTACCTGCCCCTATGGGACATATGCTTTGAGGAGGATGCTATTCGGACTTTGTAATGCTCCAGCCACCTTTCAAAGATGCATGCTTGCTATTTTCACTGAGATGGTAGGATATTTTATGGAGATATTTATGGATGATTTCTCAGTATTTGGAGACTCTTTTGATTTTTGTTTAGAATATTTAGATCGAGTTCTCCATAGGTGTGTGGATGTGAATTTGGTTTTATCATGGGAGAAAAGCCATTTTATGATCATAAGTGGTATTGTACGTGGACACATTGTTTCTAAAAAAGGGATGGAGGTAGACAAGGATAAAACTGATTTGATTTCAAAAACGCCACCCCCAATAAATGTCAAACAGATTCAATCATTTTTGGGTCATATCGGTTCTTATCGAAGTTTCATAAAAGACTTTTCAAAGATTGCAAGACCTTTACTGAAATTTTGGCCAAAGACCATGATTTTAACTTTTATGGCACATGCCTTGAGGCATACAATACTCTGAAAGACATGGTGACCCAAGTCCCAATTATCCAACCACCCAATTGGACCCAAGACTTCGAGATCACATGTGATGCCTCAGACTATGTAGTTGGGGCTGTGTTGGGGCAAAAGATTGGCAAGCTACCTGTCGTGATCCATTATGCCAGTAAGACCCTAGATGATGCTCAAAATAACTACACGACCATAGAAAAAGAATTACTGGCATTTGTCATTGCATTGGAAAATTTTCGACCATATATTTTAGGCTCAAAAGTCATTGTGTACTTAGACCACAGAGCACTACAACATCTTTTGGTAAAGAAGGATGCTAAGCCCCACGTTATTTGATGAATACTCCTCTTGCAAGAATTTGATTTACAGATCAAGGACAAAGCAGGAAAACAAAATGTCGTAGCTGATCACTTGCCACGACTCACAACCAATGCACAATCACTGTCTCCAACAGTAAGAGACACATTCCTAGATGAGAGGTTGTTATCTGTGACTCACCTACCATGGTACACAAATATTGTCAACTATCTCGCTGCAAATAAGATGCCAGAAGGTTTGAACAAGCAGCAATGAGATAAATTGATTTCGGATTCCAATACCATGTATGGGAGGACCCAATCTTGTTTAGGATCTATGTTGATCAGATTATTAGACGTTGTATTCCAAAGGATGGGATGCAGAATGTACTCAACCTTTGCCATAGTTCAGGATGTGGTGGTCACTTTGCTGCCAAGAAAACTGATGTCAAGATCTTGCAGAGCGGCTTCTTTTGGCCAAGTCTGCACAAAGATGCTCATATGTACACTACTGCATGTCAACGGTGTTAGACCTTAGGAGGAATGACCAAGAAGGATGCGATGCCTCTAAACCCCATATTGATTGTGGAGATTTTTGATGTCTGGGGTATAGATTTTACGGGACCTTTCAAACCCTCACAAGGATTTCAATATATCTTGGTTGTTGTGGATTATATGTCCAAATGGGTGGAAGTCATTCCTACAAGAACCGCTGACAACAAGGTTGTTTTGGATTTTGTTAAGAAAAATATCTTTTCAAGGTTCATATTCCAAATGCAATCATCAGTGATGGAGGTTCTTATTTTACAAATCATCAATTTGGGAAGTTATTATTTGAGTACGGGGTTACACACAAAGTATCCACACCATATCATCCCCAGACAATGGACTGGCAGAGGTATCCAATAGGGAAATCAAGAATATCTTACAAAAGACTGTATGGCCAGATAGGAATGATCGGTCACAGAAGTTGACATATGCACTATGGGCCTATAGGACGGCGTACAAGTCACCACTTGGCATGTCTCCTTTTCAGCTGGTTTATGGTAAAGCATGTCATTTCCCTGTTGAGATAGAACACAAAGCTATGTGGACGATTCGAGAATGCAATCTAAACCTAGAGGTTGCGGGAGAAAAGTGAAAATTGCAACTTATTGAATTAGATGAATTTAGGAATGAGGCATATGAAAACTCCTGCATCTATAAGGAGAAAATCAAAGTCTGGCATGATAAGTACATCTCTAGGAATACATTTGAGCCAGGTCAAAAAGTTGGTTATTTGATGCTCGTCTGAAGCTGTTTCCAGCTAAATTGAGATCTAAATGGATGGGCCCATTTATTGTGCGTACAGTTTTTACTTTAGGGGTCGTTGAGATTTGTGATCCTTCTACTCAACATACCTTCACTGCTAATGGGCAGAGACTTAAGCCTTGTATTGAAATATCTACTCTCTACCCACTACTCCATTTGAGTTCTTGACTGACCCTTAGGGGTGTCTCACATCTGGATATAGACGTAAAATGTAGCGTTTCATGGTAGGCAACCCACGCTTCTCATTCCCTTCTTTCATTCATTTGTATATCTCTCCATTCTCTTTCAGTACTCACTTATGCTAACTTATGTCTCTTGAGACTCAGTCACAAATAACAATAAGGGGAGTACCTTCATTCTTAACAAAAATCCCATAAAAAAGGAAAAAAACCCCAAAAAATCATCTGTATTCTTCCATTTCCAAAGGGGGGGGGCAAAAAAACCCACCAAAAAGATTTCAACCCATTTTCGTCTACCCTTGTACATAGTTTTTTTTGCAAATAATAAAAATAAATAAAATAAAAAATATAATCATGATTTTCAAAGTTTTCATGGAACCTTGGATTTCCAAATCACCTTATCACATCTGCATTCTGAGTCCCCTGTTGTGTTTACCTTCCATATAGTTGATCATGAGGACATGGCACATCTCAAGCATAACGGGGATAGTTAGGACTCCTTAGGTCCTCCTAGCTCGTGTTTCATCTTTTGTGTTTTTTTCTAAAAACAACAAAAAAACAAAAAAAAATTGCAAAATTTTCGAAATTCTTCCAAAACCTTGTCTTTGAGCCAAAAATCTTTTCATTCCGATCTACTAGTTTCCATTTGAGCACATTCATCTTCATACTTTTCACCCAAGCATTTGATGAGATTTTGAATCCATGAACTTGTGTTGAGGACCCCACCTCACCTTTATATAGGAGTCTCAAGAGGTTGATTTAACTTTGGCCATTCAAGCTATTTTAGTTTAATTACCTGAGAGACAAATTAGATTAGAAATCAGATGACCTTGAATTCCTTGTTAGACATAAAGATAACCATCTGAACATCATTGTCAAGTACACTTGGCACTTCTATCAAATTGAGGGATCCTAGAAGGACAAGTGTTAAACCCTTACCACCCATGACTCTTAGCCCGCATACTTAGGGAATTGGGCCCTTTCAAGGGAGAAACATAACCCCGACAGCTATATCTTTAAGTTGGAAATGCTAAAGTATCCGTACATTGAAGGTATTTTAAAATACCTCCACACATAGTGTAAGTACGCTATACTTTTAATAATAAAGATGCTTCCATTACTCCTGAGCAGTGCTAGAGTTAGCAGCAAACTAGTGTTAACAGTCGAGACTGTTTAAAAATCCACGGGAGCAGGTGGACAAAGGGTATCAGTAGGGCCAGAGTTGGCGTATCTCGAATGCAGACGATCGAACCCTACTCAATAAAGCTTACAAATGCCAACCAAATCATTAATAATGCTAACAGGGGTGATCCAACTTGGAAGGAAAGTTGTACTTCCCGCAGTTAGTGTCAGTGATAAGAGAATATTGGGCTTGCACACGAACCAAGCATTTGGCGAATTGGGAGACTTCAAGTTATAGATCAATACCTTCATCATGGTCATGTCAAATAAGAGTTTATAGATCAATTGGATTCTAAGCTCAACTTGATACTCATGTGTTGTTTGTCTTAAGCGACATCCATCTTTAGGGAATCCATCACCCTACTATATGTAAATAAATTATCCTCACTCTTTGTTCAAGATTCAAAATCACATCCATTGATAGGTAGAGAAATAATAAATCGGTATACTCAATGGAAAAACTGCATAAGACTAGAGTTTATTTCTTTCATTCTGGTTGCTTTGTTTTGTCTTTGAATAATTTGTCTTGCTTGGGACTAGCAAGAGCCAAGCATAAGGGGGTAATGAATCTACGATTCATTACAATAAGATGCTTGAATAACATCTCACATAGCATTATCTAGATGAGTTGCTATGCTTTGTGCTGCATTTTTCATTGTTCATTGGTTCTTGTCGATTGTCGATTTGTGAACTTAAAAGTTGCATCTAGGAGTGTTTTAGTCATCATTGGTCAGTTTTTAATGTTTCAAAATGCATGGTTGGCTTCATATCATTCATCACTCATTGTATCCCCTCATTTCCATCACCAATATCCAAATCTTGTCCCCACGATCACCTAAACAAAAGTCCATCCTACATCTTGTCCTTACCACTTAAACCTGAAGGTACCATTTGGTTGATCACAAAGAAAATCTTTTTAAATCCATGCCGCCTGATCTTCATCTGGAAACATCTAAGAAATAGCGTTCTCCATCACTCTACAATACACATTCTTAGTCAATTGGTGGAGCCAGAGCTCAAGTTCCACTTAAAATAATTTTTAATGTGCCATTGAATGCAAAAGCATGCAACCATTAAACGTACTCAAATGGTTTGCATGGAAATCCCATGAATAATATTGTGAATGATTCCGATAAAATACCCATGATGACAGATCACGGTTGAAGAGTACGAGGAATCCTCAAGCGCATCACGGAAGCGTGTTGATCGCATCTCATGCGATTGGGGCGACTAGTCGTACTAGTCGCTAGATGCAGCGGAATTTAAAAATTTTAGATCAAACGATGAAACCACATGATCACAAGAACATTTCTTGGATCGTTTCATCAAACCACAAAGTATTAGAAATACCTCTTGAAGTGTGGTTGCGATCACAAGATCTCTAAAGCAAGAGATCCTCCTGACTCAAGTCCGATCTACGAAGATGGCACTTGCGGGTGTGATGATGAGACGTGTTCCTCTCACAATCCTCGATGAAGATCCAAGCCTTGAATCTCCTCATTTCGTCCAACGAAATCCGTCGATGGAGATCCATGAGAAATCGAAGCGACAGCGAACTGGCGTGGAGACAATAGCTTCTTCCCTCAAAGCACAAGGTGGACGGGCACCTTAGAGAGAGAGAGGACGAGAAAGAGAGAGAGAGAGAGAGAGAGAGAGAGGAAGAGTAGGCGTGTACAACTCTTGTATCTTGTAGCTTGAAGAGGCTATGGTTGCCCTCTTTATATACAGTTTGGAAGTCCATGGATCACAATCCATGGCATATACAAAATCAATGGTTAGATTGATATGTATATTAAATCAATGGTCATGATCATTGTTGTTAAAAAATAACAACAAATTTAATTTATTTTAAATTAAATACATGTTGTATTATCATCAACATAATACAATTCAATAAATAAATCAATAAACACAAGATAATGAGATATTAATTAAAATAGGATAATAATCCTCCAAAATCATGGGGCGTCACCCATGACTTGCACCTCATGATTTGGTGGATTATCTCCTCCTTTTAATTAATATCATGATCTCTTATTTATCTTGCAACATTATCCACTAAATTAATTCCAAATTAATTAGTGTATATCTATTGCAAAATTATCCACTAAATTAATTTCCAATTAATTAGTGAATATTTCAATCATACCGTTGAAAGTATGTGAATCATATTCACAACCCAAACTAAATTGTTAATTACATTTATAATTAATTGCTTAATGTGAATCCAATTCACATTAACAATTAACAAATGCTATTTACAAAGGTGCTCTCTCTCTAATATATTATAAATCATATTTATAATATATACACATTTATTATAGATAGCACTATCCACAATCTGCATTTTCTTAATAATTAAATCCAATTTAAATATCTTGGATAATCATTCTCATAGTATGAATCCCATTCATATTATTCTTGAAAATTAAATCTCATTTAATTATCAACATCTTGTTGCTTGGATACATAATTCATCAAAGGAATTATTCTCGAACTCCTTCAAGAATAATGCGCTTTCTATGCAGATACTTGGAGATAAGGATAGGGCGATTGTATTGTTCCACGTATAGTGATTTGTATGTTGAGATCTCATCTCAAATACAGATATTACGTACATCCCAAAAATGCTTGATTAAATCAAGACCGCAAATCTAATCTTCTCATCGCAACAGAATCTCATTCAGATCAATGTCCAACATTTGGACCAAGATCAGATTGCTTCTCTACTGAGAGGAGTCACTAAAATCCAGACATGTTTCATCACTCCCTCGGAATGGAAGCGTCTTGGTTATACAATCGTTTATGATCACATCACCCTCAAGTATTCCCAATACCTCTACATCCCACATACTAGAAGACCTATGATCAACCTAAAGCTCAAGATCTATTTTACACTGTCTTCTTCAGGGTTTGATCACCAAGTTTCTCAATCTTGGATATTGGGGATCTGTATCGATGATATGCTTTCCCAAAGCATATATCATACCTTCAAATTCTTGTCATGCTTCCAAAGCACGACGACCATGCATGGAATTTGATTGGTCCCAATACCTCATGAGTGAGCTCATGTCTTCTGGTTCATAAGTGAACCTGTATGATCCCTTTGATGGATCGTATTACTCATATATCCTTACATGCACACCAGCGCGCTGGTGTATAGACCTTGGTTTGGTAATCAACTTATTGGTCTACCAAATGTACACACTCAGACATATAGTAACACATCTGTCTCCGGTCAGAGGATGTGTGCTTATGCTGTGACAACACTCAACATAGGACTTAGGTTATCTCGATCTCGTTAAGTCAACCCATTGACCTAACTAATATAACACCTCCGAATCACAATTCCCATGCAGAGGACCTGCATCAAGAGGTTGGTCAGATATCGATCTATGTGAGAAAGGATTGCCATCTCCTACTCAGGCTGGAGATCATCTCTTGATAATCATTTGACGATGCTTGATGAGTCCTCTATCTAACTCTTTAGATATTCATCCAAACACCAGTCTCCATGATTCATTTAATGAATCAACAGCTATATGATGATCAAGATGGCCATGGTACATAACCATAATTGTACAGAGGGACCTTATAGTTCATTCATTCATTTAATTTCAGAAATGGAGTGAAACATCAATAACTTTTATTGATAAACATATATATTACAATAACATTTATTGTAAGAATGGTTCGCCCGGGGCTCACATATCCAACAATCTCCCATTAGCCCTCAAAACCATTCAGGTACAATCCATAAACCCATACTCATTACATGATGGTCGAAAACCTTCTGTGTTAGAAGTTTGGTAAGAGGATCAGCCACGTTGTCGATAGAGGCCACCTTGGCGATGATGATATCGCCATGTTTTTGAATCTCCCGAATGAGGTGGTATTTCCTTTCCACGTGCTTGCTCGTTTGATGCCATCTGGATTCCTTTGTCTGGGAAATGGCCCTCGTGTTATCGCAGAGTAACGGGTTGGGAGTATCAGAGGAAACTACGCCAAGCTCCAAGATGAACTTGCGCAACCACACCGCCTCCTTTGCAGCATCCGATGCGGCAATGTATTCGGATGTTGTTGTTGAATCTATTGTAGTGTCCTGCTTCTTGCTTCTCCATCTCACAACACCACCATTCAACAGGAATTCAAACCCTGATGTCGACTTTCAATCATCAATATCCGACTGGAAGTCTGAATGTGTATATCCCAAGACTTGGAGATTACCATCTCCATAGACCAAGATGTAATATTGCGTCCGTCTTTGATATTTGAATATGTTCTTTACGACATTCTAGTGTTGATCTCCATATCAGGATTGGTAATGCCTTACCACTCCCACTGCATGGCAGATGTCTGGCCTAGTACACATCATGGCATACATTAAGCTTCCTACAGCTGATGCATAGGGCATCTAGCCATGGCCTTCTTTTCCTCAACACTCTGAGGAGCCATCCCTATAAACAGATGGATACCATGTCTTAAGGGGAGAATCCTTTCTTGGAACTATCCATACAGAATCGTTCAAGAATCTTCTTAATGTGTCTACGTTGTGATAATCCAATTATCCTCTTTTCTCGGTTTCTGAACAACTTCAGGCCTAAGATGTAAGAAGCTTCTCCAAGATCTTTCATCTCGAAGGTATGGTATAGCCAAATCTTCACACTAGTCATCATTCATGTATCATTCCCAATGATCAGGATATCATTTACGTAAAGCACAATGAACACAACGGCGCTCCCACTAAGCTTCTTGTACACACAAGGTTCATCAGGATTTTGCACAAAATCATAACTCTTTATGGTTTCGTTAAATCTGATGTTTCAGCTACGAGAAGCTTGTTTGAGCCCATAGATGGATTTCTGCAGCTTGCATACTTTTCCATCCTCAACTATGAAGCACTGGGGTTGTTCCATATAGGTATCCTCGTCGAGGTATCCATTGAGGAAAGTTGTCTTAATGTCCATCTGCCAGATGTCGGAGTGAAGAGATGCAACTATAGCTAGCAGTGTCCTGATGGACTTAAGCATAGCCACAGGAGAGAACATCTCATCGTAGTCAATACCTTCTCTCTGTGTGTAGCCCTTGGCTACGAGCTTTTCCTTGAAAGTCTATACTTTCCCATCAGGTCCCCTTTTTCTCTTGAAAATCCATTTACACCCAATGGGTTTCACCCCTTTAGGTGGATCCTCTAGGGTCCATACACCATTCTTATGCATGGAGTCAATTTTTGACTTCATTGCTAGCATCCATCTATCTATGTCATGATCTGAGAGTTCTTCATCAAATGAAGAAGGATCATTGTCAGTCTCACCTGACACATGGAATCCATACCTTTCAGGTGGTGCAACCACCTTCGAACTCCTTCGAAGAGGTATGGGTGTTTCTTCTTTATTTATCTCTTCAGTTTCTAGTTCAGGAATCTCAGAATCCTCAGCAGATTCAATGAATTCCTCTACTTCATTTCTGTCTTGACCTTTAGGGAAATCATCCTCCAAAAATTTCACATCTCTAGAGACAAAGACCTTTTGGATCTCAGGGTAATAAAGTTGATATCCAATACCATCTTTAACATATCCAATGAAGTAACACTCACAAGTGCGAGATTCTAGCTTACTCGCGTCCACGTTCTTCGCATTGACCAAGCAACCCCAAACCCTCAAGTGTCTTACACTAGGCTTGGTACCATACCATAGCTTGTGAGGAGTCTTGTGTATGGATTTGCTAGGAATCTTGTTCAGGATATATTGCAGTCTCTACTGCATATCCCCAGAAACTAAGAGGTAAACGTGCTTTGCTCATCATTTAACAGACCATGTCCATGATGATCTTGTTGCGTCTTTCAGCAACACCATTAAGTTAGGGAGTTCCAGGGGGAGTGAGATTGGAGAAAATTCCATTCTCTTTAAGATATTCCTTTAATTCATCTGAGAGGTACTCACCACCTCGGTCAGATCGAATCCGTTTAATCTTCTTATCGGTTTGGTTCTCAACCAAAGCCTTAAACTCTTTGAACTTTTCAAAAGTTTCATATTTATGACGTAGTAGGAAGATAAACCCGTATCACGAATGGTCATCAATAAACGTCAAATAATATAGATATCCATTTCTAGTCACAGTACTGAAGGGACCACATACATTAGTATGCATTAGGTTGAGAATACCTTCGCATCTCGTAACCTTGTTACGGAAAGGCATTCTGGTCATTTTACCTCGTATGCAATGTTCACAGCTAGGTAAAGATTGAACCTGTAGAAAATCTAAAGGTCCATCCTTTATCAATCTATTGATCCTATCAACAGATAAATGACCAAGCCTTTGATGCCAAATCATATTCGAATGATTTCCATTCTCCCTGGATCTTTTAGGGTCTTATTATCAGTGGTAGTGATATTTATGACACATTCATCAATGCACAATTCATAGAGTCCATCAGAAGTCAGAACACCATCCGCAATAAATTTATCATATTGATTAACGACTAACTTATTACAGAATAGGAAGGAATATCCATGTCTAACAAGTTTAGATACACATATCAAATTACTCCTGACTTCAGGTACATAAAGACACTCTTTAAGTACTAAGACTCGACCACTAGATAACGATATTCGGTAGGTCCCGATGGTGACTGCTGCAACACTTGCATAAGATCCCATCTAGATGACTATCTCCCCTTGCTCCAGATTCCTAGTTTCCTAAAACAAATGCAACGAATTTCATACATGAACAGAAGCACCAGAATCTACAATCCAACTTCCTTCTCGTCCAACGAGAAGCTAGTTTCAATGATGAAAGTAGATTTCATACATGTTTGGGCTTTACCTTTGTCAGCAGACTTCAGGTATTCTAGGCAGTTACGCCGCCAGTGCCCCGGCTTCTTGCAGTGGTGACAGACATCTGTCTTCTTCGATGTCATTAACGTGAAAGTACCAGAAAATGAACCAACTCCTTGATTCTTCTTCTTTCTCTTCTGGGCTGGGCCCTTCCGAGAACCTTGCTTCCGACCGCGCTTTCCTCTTACTTGTGCAACCATTGCACTAGCATAGGGGCAGTCCTTCCTCATTACGTCTTCTACAGACTTCAGTGTAGCTAACAGCCCAACATTAGTGAAATCACCTTTGCTCATGTGATAAGACACGACAAAGTTGTTAAAAGGCATAGGGAGTGACAGGAGAATGAAATCAGCTTGCATATTAGAATCCATATAGGCTCTCAGGGTTTCCAATTCAGAGAGGTACTTAAACACTTTGAGTACGTGTTCTTTGATAGAGGTCACTTCCTGCATCTTGCAGCGAATAATCTCTTTCATCACATTATAACGCTGTGTGGTTTATGTCACCGAACATTTCCTTCAGATTCATCATGATTTCTTGGCAATGGTTCATTTCCATATGTTGCTTCTGAAGCACATTGGACAATGACCCAAGAATATAGCTCCTTGCCAAGTTATGATCTTCATCATATTTCTCACTAAAAGATTTATCTTCCGCAGTCTTAGGGTTTTCTATCTTGTCCTTGGATAGCACATACGATATGCTCTCCGCATATAGGACAAGATCTAAATTTCAGATCCAATCCGAATAATTTGGTCCGGTCAACTGGTTGACCTCCAGAAGCTTGCTCAGAGGGTTCATGGGTTCATTTTCTGAAATTAAGAATGCACTATATTAGAACATATAAATAGTCATATATTCATTTTTAAAATATTTGATTAAGGCATTTTAAATCAAATTCATCTTGCTATGTCAACTTTGAAAGATTATTCCCTTATTTTCTTTCAAAGTAAGAGATATATTTACCGCTATATCTCAAGCAAGATATGGGATCTCCTCTCTATCCTTATCACATCACAATAATATGAGAACCTGTGACTCGAATAAAGAGAAGCGGGAACACATTCCGCCTTGCAAGTCCAACTTGCTTTTCCCAATTCAATCTTTAACACCCGGGCCCACTACCCCTAAGATGATGTTGACATGTTGTTAATTGAACCAACCGTCAACATGCTTAATACTCGCTATAAGCAATCCAATATCGCCCCAATAATATGAGGACCCGATATTGGGGTCACTATGTATACGAACTTACTCTTTCGAGAAGCAAAGAACCCGATCCAAATAAATTATATACAGGATTTGTCACTTCGTACAGGCATCTCTTATATACAACATCTGGCGATGGAATCCTTTGTCTTGACGGGAGACCATGGATGTGACTTATGTGATCCTCCACCTCATATTCAAATTGTAATAATTAATTATCGTGAATCATATTCACATAATTAATTCTTCCAAAGGAAACACACATCTATTCGTAATAGAGTGTTTTAATTGGATATAATCGATTTAATAACATCAAATTAATTATCAATCCAATTATCAATCAACAAACTTGATTATTACTTGAATAATAGGTATAATCTCAAAGTACATATTATTCGAATTTTAATAATTAGAAAAATACACTTTGACTTCTCTAGCATTATCGAGTCCTTACCCGTTGTCATGGCTAGTACTGACGGGAGTGGGACGGACCACATCCGGTGCAACTCGCTACCCCAACGCTCACCGACTAGTCACCATATCCACCTCAGGAAAGGATAATGTCAGATAGATCATTATGTACTTTGAGATGCTCATCGGTTTTTCAACCGAAATTATATCATATAATATTCATCAAAACCATTTTGATAATATTATATGGAGACTTGCTAAACAAATCCACAATCCTATTCAAGCAAGAGGATTTTACATGTAAAAGTTGTCCTATTGTAGGATAAACTAATGTTTTGCATGAAAACAATGTTTGTTGATGATTTTATATCAAGCAATTAATGATCAAGATCAACTATCTTATCATCTTGGTTTGGGAAATGTCATTCAATGAAACAAGTATATCTTTAAATATTTCACAAATATTATCACTAATTATTTCAGAAAATTAACAATTAATTTTCATCAACTAATTTGAATGACTATCACATGGTTCATGATCAAATTCGTCAATTTTCAGCAGTGACCCCTACTCAGTAAAATCAACATATCTTGATCAATTTAAAACCAAATTATGCAAAATCAGTTTCCTAAGATTGCTAATTTGATTTATGACAGAACCCAAGTTATATTTCACGCATTTCTAGGTGGATCAAAACAGTAATTAATTCATTAATTATGTTTAGATTCGCAGTTCCCGCAACAGTGAATTTATGTTTCTTCAAAGGGCCATATCTTGAGCAAATGAAATCCAAATTACATAAACTCAGATCCTATAATTTCATTATTGAATGGGGAACAAAATCCAATTAAAAATTTCGTGTTTAAACAATTTAAACAGTACCTAAAGTTCAATTAAACAGAGGTGCCAAAATTGAAATGCAGTAAAAATTTTCGCAACCCTTTCAAACCAAAGTCATCCTAGGTTTACGGATCGTATACAAAACCATTCCGACCTAAAGCTCTGATACCACTTGAAGGATACGAGGAATCCTCAAGTGCATCACGGAAGCCTGTTGATCGCATCTCATGCGATCGGGGCGACTAGTCGCACTAGTCGCTAGATGCAGCGGAATTTAAAAATTTTAAATCAAACGATGAAACCACATGATCACAAAAATATTTCTTGGATCATTTCATCAAACCACAAAGTATTAGAAATACCTATTGAAGCGTGGTTGCGATCACAAGATCTCTAAAGCAAGAGATCCTCCTGACTCAAGTCTGATCTACGAAGATGGCACTTGCGGGCACGATGATGAGATGTGTTCCTCCCGCAATCCTCGATGAAGATCCAAGCCTTGAATCTCCTGATTTCGTCTAACGAAATCCGTCGATGGAGATCCACGAGCAATCGAAGGGACAACGAACTGGCGTGGAGACGATTGCTTCTTCCCTCAAAGCACAAGGTGGACGGCCACCTTAGAGAGAGAGAGAGAGGACGACATTGAGAGAGAGAGAGAGGGGAAGAGTAGGCGTGTAGAACTCTTGTATCTTGTAGCTTGAAGAGGCTAGGGTTTCCCTCTTTATATACTAGTTTGGAAGTCCATGGATCACAATCCATGGCATATACAAAATCAATGGTTAGATTGATATGTATATTAAATCAATGGCCATGATCATTATTGTTCAAGAACAACAACATATTAACTTATTTTAAATTAAATATATATTACATTATCATAAACATAATTTAATTCAATAAATAAATCAATAAACGCAAGATAATGAGATATTTTTTAAAATAGGATAATAATCCTCCAAAATCATGGGGCATCACCCATGACCAAGTCATGGGTGACGCCACCTCATGATTTGGTGGATTATCTCCTCCTTTTAATTCATATCATTGTCTCTTATTTATCTTGCAATATTATCCATTAAACTAATTCCAAATTAATTAGTGTATATCTATTGCAAAATTATCCACTAAATTAATTCCCAATTAATTAGTGAATATTTCAATCATGCCATTGAAAGTATGTGAATCATATTCACAACCCAAACTAAATTATAAATTACATTTTCAATTAATTGCTTAATGTGAGTCCAATTCACATTAACAATTAACAAATGTTATTTACAAAGGTGCTCTCTCTCTAATATATTATAAATCATATTTATAATATATACGCATATATTATGGATAGCACTATCCACAATATACATTTCCTTGATAATTAAATCCATCATTCTCATAATATGAATTCCATTCATATTATTCTTGATAATTAAATCTCATTTAATTATCAACATCTTGTTGCTTGGATACATAATTCATCAAATGAATTATTCTCGAACTCCTTCAAGAATAATGTGCTTTCTCCATAGATACTTGGAGAAAAGGACATGGTGATTGTATTGTTCCACATATAGTGACTTGGATGTTGAGATCTCATCTCAAATCCAGATCTTACGTAACTCCCACAGATGCTTGATTAAATCAAGACCGCAAATCTGATCTTCTCATTGCATCTGAATCTCATTCAGACCAATGTCCAACATTTGGACCAAGATCAGATTGTTTCTCTATTGAGAGGAGTCACTAAAATCCAGACATATTTCATCACTCCCTCGGAATGGAAGCGTCATGGTTATACAATCGTTTATGATCACATCACCCTCAGGTACTCCCAATACCTCTACATCCTATATACTGGAAGACCTATGATCAACCTGAAGATCAAGATCTATTTTACACTGTCTTCTTCAAGGTTTGGTTACCAAGTTTCTCAATCTTGGTCATTGGGGATCGGTATCGATCATATGCTTTCCCAAAGCATATATCATACCTTCAAATTCTTGTCATGCTTCCAAAGCACGACGACCATGCATGGAATTTGATCGGTCCCAATACCTCATGAGTGAGCTCATGTCTTCCGGTTCATAAGTGAACCTATATGATCCCTTTGAGAGATCGTATTACTCATATGTCCTTACATGCACACCAGCGCGTCGGTGTATAGACCTTGGTTAGGTCATCAACATATTGGTCTGCCAAATGTACACAATCAGACATATAGTAACACATCTGTCTCCGGTCGTAGGATGTATGCCTATACTATGACAGCACTCAACATAGGACTTAGGTTATCTCGATCTCGTTAAGTCAACCCATTGACCTAACTAGTATGACACCTCCGAATCACTATTCCCATGCAGAGGACCTGCATCAAGAGGTCGGTCAGATATCAGCCTATGTGAGAAAGGATTGCCATCTCCTACTCAGGCTCGAGATCATCTCTTAATAATCATTTGACGGTGCTTGATGAGTCCTCTATCTAACTCTTTAGATATTCATCCAAACACCAGCCTCTGTGATTCATTTAATGAATCAACAGCTATACGATCATCAAGATGGCCATGGTACATAACCCTAATTGTACAGAGGGACCTTATAGTGCATTCATTCATTTAATTTCAGAAAGGGAGTGAAACATCAATAACTTTTATTGATAAACATATATATATTACAATAACATTTATTATAAGAATGGTTCGCCCGGAGCTCACATGTCCAACAATAGTTGCCTCCATTAACAGCTCTACATCCTAAAATCCCGATAACAAAATCACCAGAATTGCTACTGCGATTTTCTTTTGGCGCGCAAACCTCGCGTGATGGATTTGAATTCACAGCAATCACGCTCATGGGCGTTGCATTCAAATCCTGGGGTGACCTGCAATCACGCTAGAGAGTTGGGGGTACACCTGAGATAAATGGCATGAGATGTTAGACCGTATAATGGGGGTGAGGTTCTCTACAGGAAAATAACTGCAATCGACATAACAGGAGCTTGAGGATGCTAATCGCAGGCCAAAGAGAGAAGCCATTCGCCCTTGAGTCCCACAGCGTCTCCTTTACATGAGCCTTTAGGCTCGACTCATCTTCATTTTCGTTCTGCTATTAGTTTCTGTTTGGTTTCCTGTGTCATGAACTGTAGGCTTGCTGTAGAATCTTCTTTTAGTTGATATTTTGCACTAATCTTTCATTTCAAGTATATCTAGACGGTATTGCAAGATAGAGATAAAGTATGGACAACAACCATGAAGAAGACATCCTGCGAGTGCTGCCCCATTTATGGCGTTTGACAATTGGAAGACAATAGTTTGTGATCATCAATCAACCCACGGATCAACTACTCTCCGCTACCGTCTACAACAGTGCAGATATCCTCCATCTACGACCGTCCAAGTCGCATGCCAATACCTCATGAACAACAATTTGATATCAATATCTCTAAAATATTATTCATTGTTTCCCATCTCTCAAGGTTTGCTTTGATAACAATGATTTTGGTTTTTATGACTTCGTTCAATTTGAATTTTTAATCACCATTCATCTTTTCTCATGCACTTTGTATTTTTAAGATGCCAGGATTTCATATTGTATATGTTCTATTTATAATCAAGGTTTCATTCTTATAAATCAGTGGCTTTCTCTTTATTTGAGTTATGTTTGTCTTTCTTTTAAATTTTGCATTTTAATTTTGCTTCCATAAAATTACATTCATTTTATGCAAAAGAATGGTAGTAAAATACATTGAATTTGCCTCCCTGTGTTCGACCCGTAGCTCGTCACTATGCACTCACATACATTGTGTGTTTGTTTTAACTTGAGTTTCAGATAAATTTATTATTGATTCGTCCTCCATCTCTTGCACACAACGACTTGGTTTCACATCGATTTACGCATTCTGATTTTCGACAATCAGTTGTCAAGGCCAGTTTTCTTCGATAATGGACCGGAGATCTAAGCCCGAGACGTTACCGAAAAAAGAACAACAATTAAAAAATGTGTTCTCTATAGTGGTGATGAGTAACGACCACTAATAATATCGTACCATTGTTTCAGATTTCCTGAAATTTCGACGAAATTTTGTTAAAATTTCGATTTTGACAACAACCAAAATTTCAAGCAAATGACAATATGAAAGCATTTTTTGGTGATTTCTTCACAAAAGTTATTCGATTTGGGTGAAATGTCATCGAAATATGCCGAAATTTCATTAAACTTTGTTTCGACATGGTATCGATATGTTATCCGACATCGAAATTTAAAACCTTATATCGGACTTCGACAAGGGGGTTCCAAATTGTTGATGTATAGATCAATAAAGACCGTCGTTAAAAATATCGAGGACACATAATTAGAAAATGATTGGTAAATCGTTGAGAAGAAAACTTTGATGATCATTATGATCATCGTCTATTGAGGACGCAACCGTCCTCGATATTTACACATACTACTAAAAAAGACCATGATGGACTTTTCAATATTACTTCCACATGTGATTTATGTTCATTTGTATTTGTGTGCATGTTGATTTCTTACATTTTGTGCGGATTGATAGATATTGCTATACAATATTCAAGAGAACTACGTAGACGGAAACAAAACTTGACTTTCAATGGTGTCCACATTAAATACAAACTAACACAGTCATTAAATACAAACTAACATAGCCAGTTTAAAATAACATATATTAGGTAGGTAGATTACGATCCGAGGGGTGTTGGGTAAACGTGGTTAATCACAAGGTTTTAAAAACCGAACTGAGAATTAAACTGGGAAAATGTCAATTTTGTTATTGGCGGATTAATGGAACCGATTGGTCGAATGGGTAATAATATCAATGTCGTATAAATTGGAAAAACTGAACTTTGTATTGTTGGTTTAGTTTGTATGGTCCAACCGGGTGAAACCACATTAGATCGATATTTCTTACAATACAAATGAATAATATTTTCCAAGTTTTTTCAATAAGACACGTGTCTTTCCAAGTTTTCTCAATAACACTTAATTTATACCCCTATTTTTTTATTATACAAGTGACCTTTTATTAATATATTTGTGCTCCTATATTATACCAACATAAGGACTATTTTTAAATAATATAAAGCACAAGTGTAATTGCCAAAAAAGTGAAGGGTTTAAATGTTATTAAAAAAACTCAAAAGGGTGTAGTAAACATATTTTGCCAAATTCGTGTAAATACATAAATATAATATATAAAACTAACAATTTTAAAACTAGTCATACTCAAATTGATGACAAGTATTGTTAATTTACTGCTTCTCATAGTGTGACTATGACAACTTCATCTTTACGTGTAGGCATCGTTTGTTGCTATTGGAATGAGAGAACTTCATGAACAATGTGATAAGAGAGAGGCAATTGTCGTAAAGCAGGAAATAATATAGAGACATTGGCATACATTGAAGGAGAAGATATAAAGGAATGTCATATAATCGATTAGAATGAAACTATATTATGGATAATTTCTAAAAAATGCATTTTATGAAATAATTATGAACTTTTTTGTTCAAAATAGATGGTCAAACCGGTGGTTTGGTTTGATTAATTCAACTGAGTTAATATGGTCCGATCGGGTTTTGATATATTTTTATTTTCAAAGAAAAAAATCTGAGGGTTGGACTTTTGTTTCTTCCGATTCTTGATTTAACGGTTGAACCGACTAGTTCGATCATTAAAACCTCGGTTAATCCTGTTGGTATCTCTTTATACTAAGATCACATATAGTATTGGTATAAATATCAAATTCGCGAAACTTATCAGAGAACCAAGATAAGAATCTTCAGCATATAAAATAAAACCAGACAAACTAAATAATCAAACTTAGATCTATGAAAAATAAAACCTTTATTTCAGATTACTATTAGGCAAACATGGTTTCTTACCAGAATTATATATGGCACGCGTGAAATATCCCTGAGCATAGAGATTCTTTCTTGTCGCTTTCGATAAACATGCCATGACTACCCATATGGTTGATTCCTTGTCTTTTGTATAGAACGACCGGTCTATATTTTTATTGTTTTCTTTTCACAAATATTGTACTTGCCGGTAGTACTTTCTTCAACTTAAATAACAGGTGAGATATAATTTTAAGATACTGGTATGACGCATAAAATAATTAACATCAGCTGAGAATCCTGCATTTATCTGATCAATCTGTACTGTGTTTGGATGCAGGAATAATATGGCATGCAGTTGATTGGCCTCATGGATGGTGGGATGCATTGGAGGTAACATCCTAGCTTAGATCCCAATCATTATTTAGGAAAATCAGTCCTGAGAACTTGCTGGGTTAGGGTTTGATTGGAGTCGTTGATGATCACCAAAAATGTTTAGGAGCAAGTTGTTGAGGACAGTTTTCCTCGATAAAGGTCCATCAAGTCTTGAATACTACAACATCATATCAAAGCAAATTCAATGACTAGAAATAGATTGGAGGAAGATACTAACCGCAGCGTCCTGCATGCAACTGTCAGTCTCTTTCTCGAGTTAAAGTGTGAAATGCTAGGCCACTATGCATCAATAGCCATAAGCCTGAAACTAGTGCTATTCTTCAACATCTTGACCCGATTTTAGCTTTTAGTTTGTTTTCTATTTATAGCTCAAAATCTGACAAGCGTGGGCGAGTTGCAGTGGCAAACTTCAGAGAATCCACTCTGGTGAGCTCTAAGCTTTGGGAAAGGATTAAAGGTTAGCGACTAAAAGAATGCGTTAAAGGAATGAAGTAGGCTCTCTTTTATCTCGTTTGGAGAGACAGGAGGAGTTCCAATGATAAAAGCGAGGGATTATACAAACTAGTATCCGTAAGACCACTATTAATGGGATAAGTAATAGTCCATATCACAACAAGGATGTTGTCCAGAGAACGGGAAACGCTGTAATACCCAAAATATAGTCCCATCTAATATTTACAATGTGTGACAGTGTGATATAAAGGATAAGGATTACAATTAGACATAATACTCCCCCAACCTCGAGGAAAGACTAGCTAGACAAGGAAATAAAAGGGTACCTTGTTAAAATCTTCAGCTTTATCCCTTCTATAAGTGGGAAAAGTTAATACCCTTAAAAAACACGGTAATATTGACTTCAAGGTCTACAGGAGCATGCACAATGAATGAGTGGATATGAGATGGTTGAAGAGGTGAATTTGAACGAAGATTTGCGAAAATTGAGGAATGTTGAGTCTCAAATCCTAAGCCTAGCTAACTTTCACCAAACTAATAATCCAATGATCTAACCAGGATGTGTACTTTAACTAAGTGAAGTTCGGCTTATAGAAACAAATTTACTCTAAGTTCATTCCTTTTTGTTTTCTTCTCTTTCACTTGTTCTTCTAATAAATGTTTCTCAAGGGACTAGCAATTTTCAAGTATAGGAGGTTGAACTCCATATTCATCTCTATTACTCTTTCTTTTTGGCTAAATCCGAGGTAAAACACGTGTAAATACTTATCAGTTCCAATTTATTAACAAATTGCATCTCATGAGTAAAAATGTATTTCCGACACATTTTTTATTGAAAATCAAAGAAGAAAACACGAAAAAAGAAAACTCGATATGTAAATATTGACTTGATTGAATAAATTAAAATAAGAAGAGATAGGCCAAAATTAAAGAAATTACTAAAAGATTGAACTAACGTTGATAAAGTGCATAAGCAACATTCTAGCTGAGTTGGTAGGTTCTTAACAAAGGGGAGGGGCGTGGGTAACTCAAAATGTGTACGACGTGAAAATATTTTTCAGAATGGTTATATATCGGCAAACGGTTGACAAATGGTTTACAATGCACCGCAAATCCTTTACTGCTTGCTAAACACCACATGGTAAATGGTTTACCGATATATACCTATTTAAAAAAATAATTTCAAACCGTATAATGATGATAATTTTTTGCAAAGTTATACCCTACGGGGGAATAACTCCCTTTCTGTACTTTTTAACTTTTTTTCTCTTTCCTCTAATTCTGTCTAATTCAGAGTGTTCTACGTAGAATCAAGTTGAGTTTCTGTTCTTCTTCATTGCCTCACATGTAGCCTTAAGTTCTTGTCTGTTTTACATTCATACCCGAGTTCGTGGTTTTTACGTATGAGAATCGCATACAAGGCCGGGTTCAGCGGCACGTGAGGCGCAGTGTATCATCTATACCTACATATGTACCATACCACTACATTGTAAATCGCTTTTCAAAATCATATTTCATTTCTTTGATTTCAAAAATTAAAGTACAAGTTAAAATTGCATAATCCAAATCAAATAAAATTAAAAAGTTTTGTATACTATCTATATATACTTGTATACATATATCTACTTCCTATATATATGAAAAGAACTTAGAAATGAGAAAATATAAAAATAAAATAAAAATTATTAAAATTAAAAACAAAAAATATAAATTAAAATAAAAAATTTATAAAATATTAAATACCCATGGAAATAAATTAAAAAGACAAGTAGAAGGAAAGTTTTTGGAATCATCCGCTGAATCTATCATGTTTTCTCCCTAAGTTCGACACTCTACATACTTATCCCTATACACACTTTGTAGTGTTCTAATAAATTTTAACTCCACATCTACATGGCATTTCTTTATCTCTGTATGTGTATTAATTATTGTTTGATTCAGTAGTTCTTGTTCGGTCGACACAGCTACGGTGACTTCTCCTTGTGTAGGACACCGGACCAGTGAAAACCCTGGTTCAACAAATGACGTCGTCGTCAGATATCAATGTCGCATAGATTACTTGTCTTCCTTCTTGTCTATATTATTTACATATTTATTTTTCTCTCTTTTTATATTCTATAGAACTATCTAACCCCCTCTTTATTTGATCTTCCTGCGAAGACCGTGGATCGAGGGAGGCGCTCTAGGAGTCCTATGTACCAACGTGAAGCGGAGTTGACTTTCAACACAATCCAACAGAAGAAAGAAACATGAGAAGACTTGGAGATTTTTGAAGGTTGTGCTATTTTTGTAGTTTTATTTTTATTCATATAATTTAAGTGAGAGAGAGATTTAGAATTCACAATAATCTAAACTCTTAGGACACTCGACACTCCGAGGTCTATTGTCCAAGTGATTGTTCACTTGGGGGCCTCATCAGTTTCTTCGATGTTTTCTCGCTCTTTCTTTTATTTTGTTTTTTGTATTTTGATTTTTTCGCCTTTTACTTTTCTTTATTTATGTGATTGAGCCTTAGCATTAGGATTGCTTTCTCGATAGTCTAAGGTCCACAGCACTAATTGTTACATGTACCTATAGATTTTATGCTTGGACTTAGATAAATTAATTGTTGATTGCTTAGATTTGGAATCGAGCACTGTGAGAGACTCTACAGTGCTAGCAGGATTCATTGTGGTGGACACTGAAGAGTCTCCAAGGCCAGACTTTGGGTTCCACTTTGAGTAATTAGCATTTGTTCTTCACGATAATAGAAACTCCTATACCACGATGATTTCATCGACTTTCATTTGCATATATAATAGGTTTCAAATCTATTTAGCATCATGCACGAAGAGCCCTGGGAAGCAAGATGAGCATCTTTTGACTGAGCATACAACATTGATTTTCGCTTGCATTGCTTTTCTGATCTCTTCCTATGATTTTAATCACCATATGATTCTAAAGGAACTGGAGGCTCATTATGTATCGTGCATGAAAAATATACAAAAAAAAGTGATAACCAAAATAAAATCAGTACTGCTAGTTTTATTTGATATTTAAAATTAAACATAATTAGATTCATTGTCTTGGGAAGAGCAACTCCCTCATTGTACACAACATTGTATTCAGACTGAGTGAGTCATGTACACTTAAGGACTAGAGACCCCGTCCCTGGACTTGTTCCCTAAGCACTTGAGTCAGCTCTTGGGCCATATTACTTGCTGGAAGCACTTGCCTCCGACCATAGACGAAGTGGTCCTGGTGATCTAGTAGGTGTGCTAAGCAGACTAGAACACAACTACTCTAGGAGACTATACCCATGAGCTTGAATAATTGCTTGGAATTCACCTAGCTCTAAATTTGTAAAGATAATTAATCGATCTCTCACGGCCTTCATTGTGTCGAGTTGGTGAGTTGGAGTTTACTTTGTCTTTGATTGCTGACTTTGAATCCGAGAGCGTTTGTCTCTTCTTCAAGTTATCAGTCCTTGAGCATCTTTTCTTCTTTTCTTCTTTTCCCTTTCTTGAGTCCTATTTCTTCTTCAGCATAATTTGCATAGTGATCATGGGTTACCCTTATCTCCATCCAGATCTTGTGGATTCTATTTTACCCATATCACCGTAGGGTCAACATCCATGGTCCGGCTTAGGATGAATCTCTTCTTGAGATACAATTTTGCCTCATTCGGTTAGACTTCAATCCTTGTGTGGTTGGAGTCCTATCCAGATTTTTGTCTTGTATGTCTTGCCCATCTTCTTCATTCCTTCCTGTGTTGCCTTCTTCTACCTTAGGCATGATGTGCTATATGATGAGGCCTGCATTGAGTACATAGTTGATATTATTGAGCCAGGTAGTTTTGAGCTAGAATGAGCATGCCTCCTTCTATGGATTATCGATCTGATTTGTGTGATGTTATTATTAAGGTTTCTTTGGTTGCACACCATGTTGAGGATATGATATCTGAGGAAATACTGATCGAGGATGATGATACCAATGTTGTATGTTTCCATTTCCTAATATTGACCCTTGAGTCGGTTCTGCACATATTATTTTAGGAGCCTATTTTACCATCGCTATAGGTACTTCAAGAGACAGAGTTGGAACCCACATTGTGTCATCCATCCTATCAGTCGATCAATTTCCTTCCTACATATGTCCAGGTCCCCATAGAGCACATAACATATTTTGATCAATTCCCTGAGTCATTCCATTGGATGTTGTTTGGTGAGGACCTACATTTTCACATGCCCCATCTTGTTATCCCTCCCAGGGACCTTACATCCTCCCGATTGATGAGTGTGATCATATTTTTAGGATAGGAGTTTATATGATAACAAGACCTCACATTTTATTAATCAACTTTTATTATGCCCTAAGGGTTTTCTACAGGTGGATGCACCATTTCCTAGGTACTCATTCTCACAAATTAACTGTGCAGCCAATCTGTCAACTACAGAGATCGAGTTGTCTACTTCTGATGACTCCTTTTAGTCCTCTCTCCTCGATGACCCTCGTGAGGATGAGCCTTTCTTTGTGGCATTTGATGATTTCTCTGATCTTCTGACCATTTGTCCATTGGATGCCTAATTTCTTAGAAAGTATCCTAATCATTATTCTTTGTATCGTTATGAGACTATGATTGATATGGATGATTCCATCATTGATTCATCCTTCTCCACGTTTGAGTTTGTCGACTTTGATCCTAAGTATAGACACAAATATCTAACGGTGGATCTGGAGTGTAGAATAAATAGAAGACAGAAGGAATGGAAGACGAACACATATATACAAGATGTGTGGATTATTGACATGCCTCTCAATGAGCGCTAGGTTTTACCCCCCTAGTCGTGTGCAAAAGTTAGGATAATGCTATGTCAAGGTTCTGTATGACATCAGTCAGATGAAGTCCATACTCTTGCCATCATCTCATAGTGAGAACGACGACGAAATCAAAATGAACACTCGTATATGCAATCAATTAGGTGTATACTCTGGGAGAAGAGAAATGAAAACTAAGCCAGGGTCCGGTGGTTCAGAAGAAGTCACTGGCTTGTACCCAGTGGACTTTATCATCCTAGATAACGATCTGCCTACATCGTTGCTCCAGACTCCCATTATTCTTGGTCGGCCTTCCTTTGAACTGTCAATGCGGTCATTGACTTTAGGTTTGGAAATATCATATTCCACTTATGCACCGACAAAGTTACTCCAGGTATGGTCAATGAGATGAAAACCGCATCTGATGAAGGGCAGTCAGACCAACAATTGAAGACTGTGACATTGCTGATATCAGTGATCAACCAATTTCTCTGAATGATATTTTGACACAGGAAATCCTCTCTTCAGAGGAGGACTTGTATAACACAGTCAACTCTGGCTCCATTATCAATTGGGAGACAAAATCTGAATCACTAATTAACTTGTTTGAAGAAGATTCATGCCAAACAAAAATGAAGAATTCATTGCACACATGTTTTATGCATTTTTATCAGAGCTAAGAGTGATAGAGGTGGTCAGTACCTCACTGATGTCAGCAAACCATTCACCAACCAGCACCGTTTCAGAAGTGATCGAGAAGTAGACTCAACAAGTGCCTAAGTTGAAGTAGCTACCGATAGGTCTTAAGTACATTTTCCTTGTGGGTGAAGAAAACATGTATCCGATCATCATCAGCAGTAGGCTAACCTCGGATCAGGAATCTCGATTTCTTGAGGTTCTAGAGAAAAGCTGCAAGGCACTTGGTTGGAAAGTATCAGATCTCTGAGGGATAAATCCAGCCTTGTGTTCCCACCATATTTATCTTGAAGATGCTTGCAAATCGTCCCGCAAGTTTCAGAACAAGTTGAACCCTAACCTTCAGGATGTAGTCATGAAAGAAATCACGAAATGTTCTGAAGCAGGCTTCATTTATCCTGTCTCAGCCTCAAAATGAGTGAGTCCCCTGCATGTAGTGCCAAAGAAATCAGGAATCATCATGATTGTCAATGATCAAGGATAGAAGACTTCTATCCGAGTACCAAAATCATGGTACGAGTGCATTGATTACCACCGCCTTAATTAAACTACAAAGAAAGACCATTTCCTAATGCCATTCATGGACCAAGTGCTTGAAAACTGACTAGGAAATAATTCTTCTGCTTCTTAGATAGGTACTCCTGGTACAACCAAGTGGGGATCGCCCCTGAGGACCAAGAGGAAACAACATTCACCCACCCATTCGACACATATGCTTTCATAAGAATTCCCTTTGGATTTTACAATGCTCCTGCTGCATTCCAAAGGTGCATGCTAGCCGTCTTCGCCAATATAGTTGGGAGTTTTCTCAAAGTTTTCATGGATGATTTCTCAGTCTATGGTGACAACTTTGATTCTTGACTTATGCACCAAGATTGAGATAGAAATATCATGACGTGAATTTGGTATTTGTTGAACTGAATTTTGCGGAGGTCTAGAAATCTCACAAGGCGAGAATTCCATTCAATGCGTTGACCTCACACGAAACCCGACTTCAAACAACAATTAACCCACAACAATGATCAAACAATGAAAAGCAATATGTGGAGTTAAAATTTATTATAGCTGTACAAAAGATGTGTATATTGCAAGTAATGTAGAAGTCGAACACAGGGAAGAAGCAGGTAACTCGGGGCAATGAATGCTTAAAAATGATTGTGATGTATAGACAGTGTGCTATTTTTGTGGGATTTTAATTTTTAATTTTTAATTTTCTATTCTTATTTTGATTTTATATTTTCTGATTTTTGTATTTTATTTTTGTATTTTATATTTTTATATTTCCTTTTTCTTTTAAAAGATATATAAAGCTATATATAAAGAGTATATATACAAGAGAGGTAAGAGAGAGTTAGTGTATATATAAAAAAAGTAAATATAAGAAAAATATAAGGAATAAAATATTTTTGTTCTTTTTATATTTTTCTTATGTTTTTGTGATTTTCTATATTTTGCTAATTTTTTGGTATTTTTAAAGTAAAAAATATTCAAAATAGGGACTCAAATAAATAACCAAATTTAAAATGGATATCAAAAATATAAAGTAGTGTCGAAAATTATCCAAATTAATTCTATAATAAAGTTAATAATAAAATTGAAATTTAGAATTAATAATTATATTTTTATGATTTTTAAGTATTTTTTTATATTTTTATAAAAGTTTTAGGGGATTTGCAATTTTTATGAGTTTTCTTTTATGTTTTTAGTGATTTTTGGTCAAAAGTTATAAAATACTTAAATAATTATGAAATATATCTTTTGGAATTTTTCAAAAAGTTTTTATAATTTTTACAGATTTTTTAGTGCAAACAGGGATGAAAATTCTTATTTTTTATTTTTTTATAAATAATAAAAGGCTATAAAATGCAAACTAAAAATATGTCATTAAAGTGCAATGCAACAAGAAGTTTAATGTTATTTTTGTGGATTTTTTAAAGTTTTATAGATGCATGAAACAAATAAAGACAATAAGGAGAAACTACACTACTAACAAGGGAATTTTTGTAAATAAAAAAAAGATCAAGGGCCAAAGTGCAATTTTTACGAAAAAATATAACTGAATATTTAAATTATAGGACCAATTACAAATTTCGAAACCTGCGAGGGCATCCCTGCAAAATTTCCAAAATCACATGTA
This sequence comes from Ottelia alismoides, assembly GCA_037367405.1. NCBI lineage: Eukaryota > Viridiplantae > Streptophyta > Magnoliopsida > Alismatales > Hydrocharitaceae > Ottelia > Ottelia alismoides. The sequence goes on along the minus strand of JAZKJV010000523.1, from coordinate 513,418 downwards.
TAAACACGTGCGCCCCTAGTGGGGGCTGAAATGTAATTACACAAAAACCCATGGGCTAAACTGCAAAATACCCAAAAAGTTATAACTACATTTAAAAGTTCTGCCACTAATTCGAAATAACTAAAATCCCATGGGGCCCGGGCGCAAAATGTCCCCTCATGTGAAGGGTCATGTGAGGTGACGTGGCCGAGCACCGAAATGCAAAATGGAAAGCATGGGGTCCTAGTTTGAAAAATTACAAATTAAATTAAACTGCAAATGAATGTTTGAGTACTACTAATTAAATACAAAAACTGGCGGGGGCTAAACTCCAAAATACCCCAGCCTACGCCGCAATCCTACGGCAAATATGCGTCCACTTGCCACGTGTCGGTGCCTCGTGTGCCGATGACAATTCACAATCCACGGTCAAGATCAGATGCCCCATGATGATCCGATGGTGGGCAGTTGGTGCAACCAATGACCGAGATGCGAACTGGAGAGGGCCTTCAATCGGACGACGGAGAGAGTATGGGGAAGAACTGGGAGGAAGCTCCGGCGAGGCGAGCTTCCTCCGATGAGACCAGGCCTCTCTGACGTTCGTGTAAGCTCCAAAATGGCCGAGTCAACTTGTGCAGGTGTTCTCTAAATGCCGGAAGCCTCAGAATGTCCAGAGAGGCATTGTAGCGTGTCCACGAGGGTGTTAGGGATGAGTGCCTCCAGGTACCTCCGGCGGAGGGCAAAATGGCCCCAGTTGTGTTGTTATGCTCCGAGACCTGCAAGAAGATATTAAGAGGTTCACAGGCAAACTGTCGTGATCCTCCTGTTGGCGAAATAGGCGTGGAAGGTGGAAATGAGGCTAGACGGAGCTAACTCCGATGAGGGGCAGTCTAGGGTGCTTGATCAATGAAAATCGAAAGGAAATGCTAGATTGGATCCTAAGACTATGGTGCAGCTAAAAAATGCAAGAAAAACAAGTAAAAAAGGGAGTAAATTGAACCTCAAGCCGCAGGACGGTGGCGATGGGACCTCCAAGAGCGGAGCGCCGGTGATGGGTGGAAGTTGCCTTAGCTACATCCTCCGACCAACCTAAAGAGGTGGCGAGAGCATTGTCGCTACCCTCCAGCCATCCAACACCTAAGGAGTTGATGAAGACGGAAAAAGGGGTTCGAAATTCAAATGGAGGAAAGGGGAGGGTTTTGAACAAGTGACAGAGTGGCTCCAAAGGATGAGGAAAATATATAGAATCGTGGCTCTAATCCTCGAAAAAATCCATAGGCGTGAATCATTGATAAGTGGGGATGAAAAGTCTAGAAGGAAGCATCATAAAAGGGTGAAATATTAAGCCTCGAAAAAATCGAGAAGATCGACAAAAATGAGGTTCTGACACATGTGCTGGGGCGAGTTAGAGAGTTGACCTGCGATCAACTCTCCGTGCCCCCTGGTTGGTCCACGTGGACTAACCAAGAAAAAACTGCAGAAAAAGATTTTGAAATTCATTTAAAAATAATAAAATATTTTATTAATTTTAGGTTATAAAATGAAAATATTTATTATTTTCTAAAGTAATTTATTATGATTTTTATTTATTTTTTTGAGGTTTGGAATACAATTTACCTTTTAGGGGCTATATATAAGTATATTTGTCTATATATTTTAATGTTTTATTTTTATTTTGTATTTTTAATTTTTAATAATTATGTTTATTATTTTATATATTTATAATTAAATTTTATACACTTAAATATATTTTTATTTTATTTTTCTGAGGTGATATATACAATTAAATAAATAGATGTATAATCTATATAGGTAGAGGTATATGTAATTCATCTTTATGTTTTCTTTGAGTATTTTATTTTTATGTTTTCCTGATGTTTTTAATCCTATTTTAATATGTACATATATTATGAATAATATTTACAAAATTATAAAAATATGAAATTATAAAAATAATGAATAGTAAATAAAATGAATATTTTAGTTGGTACAAGTATACAATAGGAGTCCAAAACATAACATTCAAATCATAAATCCAAAAAATATGAAACCACCTTCATTAAATAGCTTATTAAAAGATATACACAATTAAAGGTGATTTTGATATGTTTTGAGTTTTATTTGAGTGATATGTGTCTCGGAAGTTGGGATTTTAGAATCTTATTTAGATCATATTTTGTACATTGTACATTATTTTTATATAAAATCAATTTTGTATTTTTCTATATTTAATTATCTACAAATTTCATGTTCAAAGTTTATTTATTTGAAATATAAAAAGTGTAATTAAAAATAGGTCCCAGAGATGAATAAAAAATGAATAGAATAAAAGGGATTTTTATTGTATTTTGGCCCTTATCTCCCCCTACTTTATTCCTTGTCGACCTAGTCATCGAGATTCTTAGGTCTCAGGATTTCGGGTCATAAAATATTTTCAATATTTTATTCTTTTTCTTTTCTTTTCTTTATTCTGTAATTTTGGCTTTAAAAACTGTATTTTATATACTATTTACATAACAATGCATGAATGATAAAATGCCTAAATTAAGCCTATTTACATGCATTTCCTAGGGTTTTTAAGGCCAAAATATACTGGCCTTTGCTAGTCCCTAACAAACACTTATGCAATAATTGTAGAAAAGAAAAACAAAGAAAAGAAAAAAGGAAATGAATTAAATTTAATTATCAAACTTGTGTTCACAAAATTAAAGTTTGGATCTTAAGTCGGATTTTTGGAATTTAAGTGCGGGCGAAACCTTAATGGGAATCAGATTTGAAATCTAACAGCCTTCAAGACTCCCAATACTCTGCTCAAGTCTCCTCAATAGCCAGGTCAGAATACTTCAACTCATACACAAACCCTTATGACTATGAATCCGATTCGTACATTGTAACTAATGGTGGCTCTCCCCAACTGAAATGACAAAGAGACTGACTTCTCCAGCATGACAACCCAATGATTCCCCAATCGAATAACTCATTCCTCGAGGAGCATGGTATTCCCATCTAATTTCAAGGGGCAACTATCTCAAGAGGAGGGGGTGAAGAGAGAAAATAGATGATAGCTAGTGTAGCTACCTATCGTAGGGTGCAAGACTAGTGTAGTCAAGTCATCCAGCTGTAGGCTCACATGATTTAACTTTGAAGCTCAAGCTTGCTTATTGGCTATACAAATATATACATTCCGGAAGGCATTTAATTTTTGTATAGGCCTGACCACTTTTTTGGAGTTTTTGCTTTTTACTTTTTATTGAAATATTATTTACAACATCATTGACATAAGGAGTTTTTCCTCTTGATCCAGTAGACTATCCCTCTTTTGAAGGTTTATTGCAACCCACACTCTCCTGTCTTTAAAACTCATCATCACCGGACGGGTTGGGGTGCACTTCCCTCCCTAGAGGAGGACAAATGTTTCCACTTGTGTGAATCTCATACCGGCAAATCCGACCTCCTCACCACTCTAACTGAGTTGAACCATGTGAAAGGTGCAGGTGTCCAAGTTAGGTCATTATCAGCAAGAGTCGTGCGTGTTTTTTGAAATACTCTACTTAGGCAGTCAAGAATCCATCGAACCAAGTCTCGTGATCCTCAAAGAATTAAGTCAACTAGACCTGAAGTACCTTAATTCCAGCTCCTATAAGGATCCTGTTAATTAGGTAGACTTAAGGTCCAACCAAGCTTCAATCTTCGGATTTTACTTTGATTTGTTCAATTATCAAACTCAATCCGAAAAATTCCAATGCTATGCAAATGCTATGCAGAAAATACTTTTGTGATGCAATTTTGAAAGATTTACTGTTTATGAATTTTTGAAAACGATGATGCATATGTATTTTTTAGATTTAGAAAGATTTTCAAATGTTTTTGGAATTTTAATTTTGCAAATGTTTTTGGGAATTTTTGAAAATAAAATATTTTGGTTAAAACTAGATACAAATATTTACACATGGATGCATCTTATATTGACAAGAATTAGAGTTTTAAGAATTTACAAAGTGTAAGTGCTCATTTTTATACAAACAAATATATATATAATAAAGAATTTTAGGGTGACGTATATATTCCTCAATTTTATTTGAAAAGGTTTTTCAAATAAAATTTGAAAACTATAGTCCAAAATAATTTTTACAAACACTTTTTACAAACATGCACACACATTTGAAAATCATTTTGCGAAGATTTTCCAAACAGTATATATAGTTTTTCAAATATTTTTGCAACTATTTTCCAATCATTTGCAAATCGTTTTTCAAACACTTTTATTTCACAGAAAGAAAATAAAATTTTCAAACAAAATGTCTTTACAAAGGTTGAAAATATTTAACAAAATATTTTCTAGATAGTTTTCGAAAGATTTTTCAAGAAGATTTTCCAACTATTTTTCAAACATTTTGCAAAAAATATTTTCACCTGATTTATTAATCTATAAATATAAAACAATTTGAGGAATAATCAACATCTTTTATTACATGAATTTTATAGTATAGTTAGTCATAATTATTAACAAAAATATAAAACTACGAGTTATGGCTAAAGTATATACATAGTATATACGACCCCTCTATACTTAGCTTGATTTATGTACTTATAGATCAGAGAGAAAAAGAGAAGACATAACTCATACTGAGTATAGAAAAGTTTAAAGAATAAACAAACGAAGAAATGAATGAATGAGAAGTTAATTGTCCCCCCTGTACTTAGGATCAAATAATCCTAAGAATAGCAGACTGTACACAAAGCAGGGAAGGTCAAGGGTGGGAATGAACATATCATACTCAAACTATCTCCCCTATACTTAGGGTAAGATATCCCTAAGTATAGACAAGAAGAGGAGACAGTGGAGAGGATCAAAGAATAGAAGAACTCGGGGTGCACACCCCCTATACTTAAGACAAAGTATGTCCTAAGTATAGAAAAATGACAAAAAGGGGTAACACCTTTTCGGTAGAAAAAGAAGACAGAAAAGGAAAAAAGAAAATAAGAAAAGAAGAAAAGAGATGAGAAGATGGAAAAAGATAGAGAAGGATGTACACATCACTCCCTCTATACTTAGGGTAAAGTAAGATCTAAGTATAGGCAACAACATGAGTGATGACACGAGTGGATGAGCAATAAGGAAGATGGATGGTAGTGAACAAAAGAGGATAATCAGTAGAGATGGATGTACAAAGGATCAAGAAGGTCGAAAGCAAAACTTCTTGCGAGCCCATTGAGGGATATATCTGACAAGGTGCAGGTCGACATCGGGGTCCTCAGATGACACAAACCGATCAGGGTCGACAGGGTGAGGGTCTTTAGTGGTCGTAGATTGTGAAGGCACAAACAGATAAGTGGAAGAAGAATTAGGTCCGGCCTTGGGAGTCTCGTTGATGTCAAAGTGGAATGGGATGAACTCATCATAGGAAGAAGTGTAGTCAATGTCATCCTGCGAGGTCTCATCAAGGTCAAAATCAAAAGGAATGAACTCATCAGTGGAAGTAGTCGAACGGACTCATCAGTGAAATTAGTCAAGTCATGTTCGTCCCATCTAGTATCTGAATCTACCCTCTGCTCATTGGTATCAATCATGTAAATCCCACGAATATCATCAACACAATGCCAAATCCCAGAAGAAGGAACTCCGAGGTCCATGCTTTCTAAGTCTTCCTCCATGGAGAGGAATTCTTGGGTCCCAGTGGAATCCAACAAACAGAAAAAATCTCTGATCATCTCATTGATGAACCGCGAATCTACCCTTTTTAATGTGTCGAATTGACGTTTTCGTTGTAATCGGATAAATCCGGATCGATAAAAAATAACAGCACAAATCGATGAATCGTCGAATTAATTAACGTGTGGTTTTATATTTGTTTAGCCTGGGCAAGCCCCAGGGCCGACTCAAGGAGGTAAAGGAACAACTCGGGATCATATTAGAGGGATTAGATCGCTGTCTTCCAAGTGAGATTTTCTTATAATTTTTTATGCGATAAAAATTCCAATGCACAAATGCGGCTGAACTGAGTTATTAAGAAAATCAACAACTTAGCTAAAATTAATTTGAATGTAAAACTAGCCCAAATTGGCCAAATTATATTTTCCTATAAACCTAATCCAATGATGAATGCAAATGTATTTTTTTTAGAATTTTTGCACTTAAAATATACAAAGGAAAAATGCAAACTTTTTTAGGGTTTTTATGCAATTTTTCATGCAAATGATATGCAAAAATTATGAAAAATTTACTGGAAGATAAAAATAATGAAATTAAGCTAACTATTTTTTTTGGAATTTTCTGACACTTTATGATTTTTTTATGAATTTTTTACTAAAAATGAAGTGACGGTGAGTATTTAATTCCTAATTAATCTACGAAATCAAATTATCCAGAGAACTATTTATCTCAAATAGATATGTTAATAAGGAATGCAGAAGCTTTGAAATTTCTCAAAAATCTTATTCGTGGAGTTAATTAAAAATCAATTACAAAAATCACTCTATAATTTATTTATACAAAAGACAACTCCTAATTGGACGAAATTTGGACTGTAATTAAAGCACACTTAAAGGCATAATTCACAATGTTTTCACATTTTTTGGAGCAATAAATTAATACGTGCGAATTTCAGAGCTTAAATGGGTAAAGTATAACTGATTTTCAAACTTTGATTTTTCATAAATAATATAATGCTCACAAAAATACAAATAAATAGCCATAAGATAAAGAATTAGTTGCTCTATAACATGCTATTTTTCATTGAAATAAATGATGCAATATAACTGTCCAAATTAATGCTCAAACCCAGGGGTATCTTCGCAAAATAGAAAATGAAAGTTAATAAAGAAAAAGTGCACTGGGACCTGTTTGCAATTTATAAATATTGAGAGGGTGAAAATGTAAATTTCACAAATAAATTAAAAACAATTAGACCTTTTCTTCTTCTGTCAGGGTTTGTGGCGTGAAGGGACTTTGGGGGAGGCAACCACGCACCGCGGCGTGGAGCGGTGACGCGCGAGGTGAGCGGCTACGACGGGGCGGCGTGAGGACGACTGATGGGCGGTGGCCGTCGCGCGGCTGCGCGAGGCCGGTCGTTGAGGGCACAGTGGGGGGCGCGGCCAAAGTGGCGCGCAGCACGCGCTGTGGCCTGGCGGAACGTGCGGTGGCACGCGCAGCCTCGTTGGGGCGGTCACGGACGGCTGCAGGACGACAGCACCGCTTCAACTGTGGCTGGGGAGGCGCGTCGAGCACACCACGCGAAGGCGCGCTTGCTGGCGCGTTGTCGACTTGGAGGGGGGAAGGCGGTGGCCTGACGCAGAGGGCCGACCGCAGCAGCCGGTAGGAGACTGCAGGGGCTCTCGGCCGTAGCTGGTGGTAGGGGACGACAGCGCCGCCGCTGGTACTAGAACTAGGAGTAGGGGGCGCACAGGGAGTGGCGCTTGGTCTGAGGCGAGGACGTACGGCCAGCCTGGGGCGCGGAGCGAGAGCGGGGAGCTGCTCGCAGCGCGTGGTGGCTGGAAGGCGCCAGCGGCGTGCACGAGGGCATGGCCGCTCGCGGGTGGCTGACGATGGTGGAGGAGGTCGATGCGGCGGCCGAGCAGGACTTGCAAATTTATTGCTTTTTGTATTTTGATTTTTTTATTTTTTTCTACAGTGAATGGCTATGTGAAGAGGTAGATGATTAGGATGGTGATGATGGCTATTTGATGGAAAAAAATTTGCTGATAAAAAGATGAGATGATTTTTGTGAGTGTGGTGGTGTGTGTGAAACTTTTTTGGTAATGAACAATAAGAAAAGAATTTGTTAGATAAAATAAAATGACAAGATGAAGATAGAATATACTTACATGTGGTTTTGCCAGGTAGAGCTGCGATGTGCGGCTCTCATCATCATCGTTTCAAGGAGATGGCAGCCTCCGAAGCTCAACGAGCGTTGTGAAACTCGTGACGGTGGTGCAGACCACCGGATCTCGCCTTGAGGTTGTCGTCGCTCGACTCGTCTCCTACAGCTGTCACCTGAAGGTTAAAGGGGCTCGACCTCACTTCTCTCGAAAATGGCGGATGAAGAAAAATGGTGGAGGATGATGTGAATATAAAGAGGAGGAGGGAGTTGGAAAAGAGATGGAGAAAGTGGAGAAAATGAGGAGTTATTGGCTTGAAGTGGAAGGCAAGTAAGGGGAGAAGAGGTAAAAGGGAGGATAAAATAAATAATTAATAAAATAATATAGTAGGCTACTAAAAATGATAAAATAGTAATAGTATAATAATAATAATAATAATAATAATAAATCCGAAAATAATAAAATAAATTCGAAAATAAAGAAAATAGGGTGACATGTGGCGGCTTCAGGAACGGCCACATGTTGCTCATAGAAAATTCAAAAATTAAATGTAAAGAAAAATAAAAAAGAAATAACAAAAGGGATTAAATCAAAAAGTGTCAACACAAAAGTTGCTCGTCTCAACGAGATCTACAATTTTCGTGGAGGGCTAAAAATCAAATGAAATCATCTGTACAAAAATGTATTTTTGGGTGGTACCTTATAGGTATAAAATACCACATTTTTCTTTTTGCATTTTTTTGTCATTTTCCGTAAAATAAAAATTTTAAAAAATAAAAAAATTTGAAAAGAATATTTACAATGTAATCTAATTTTTTTATTTTTAATAATTAAGAAAATAAAAGGATAAAATGGAAGGGCATTTCGGTCAATATGTATAATATACAAAAGGGGCATAAAACCCAAGTTTTGCATACCAGCTCCGATTTTAATGAAATTGGTCTTTTTTTGAAGGTCTCTGAATGTATATTACTTTAAAAGTGAGTAGACCTAAATTGGACATTGTATGAGAGAGATATATGCATTTTAAGGTGGCTCCTGGTTTCAAACTTGGATTGAGGGTTTATTGGTCAATTTTACAAGTTAGTATTTTTTTGATATTTTTCTTTAATTAATGTTAGTAATATATACACTATGGAGTTTATTTTATTGAATTTGGAATTAATATAAAATATATACAAATAGGTGAAATGTGATGAATATACATGTAAATATTTACAAGTGAAATGGGCTTCTTATTTATGCAATATAAATGCTAAAATGCAGGTGTTATCAATGCATGCATGAATGCTAATTATGCAATATAAGTGAAAATATGCAGCTAATTACTCGGGAACAAAGCTCTATTTTCAACTTTTAGAGTCATGAATCACAGATTCATCACCCCCTATACTTAAACCTTGCTCGTCCCCGAGCAACTAAAATGAAATGCAAGAGTGAAATGAGATTGGGTTCCATACCAAGGTCATGAACGAAAGTTGAAAATGGAGCTTGACTCGACCTTTGGATTAATTGTGTGGTGGAACCTTATTAAGATCTGAACTTAAGACCTAACAGACTTCAAGTTCCACAAGTCTTCTATTCAAGACGCCTCAACAGTCAGGTCAGAACAAATCCTCAGACGTAAATTTTTGATGACTATGATTCTTACTTGCACTGTGTAAGTGCAAAATAGCTCTCCACATCAGAAATGGCTCAGAACCAGCCTTCTCTAACAAGGTAACTCTAATTCCCCAGTCCAGTAACTCTTTCCTCGAGGAGCGGGGTATTCCCTTCTAAGTTGAAGTGCGACCAGCTCAAGAGGAGGGGGTAGAGAAAAGAATGGACGGTAGCTAGTGTAGCCACCTATCCTGGGATGCCTGGCCAGTGTAGCCAAGTCATCCAGTTGCAGACTTCTTGCTAATATACATACTTCGATAGGGAAATTTTTTTGGCCTATCTATTTTTTTGGAGTTCTTGCATTTTTCTCTCTTTTTTCTCTTTTTTTCTTTTTTTTGGAACTATATACAAGGTGCATCATGTACATCAGGAGTTTTTCCTCTTGAGCCAGTAGACTATCCCTCTTTTGAAGCATTGTTGCAACCCTCAGCGTCCTGTCCTCTGACGTCAACACCACCAGACTAGGTTGAGATGCACTACCCTCCCTAAAGGAGGATAGATGTTTCCACCCGTGTGCTACTCCAAGCTAAAGGATTCTACTTCCTCACGACCTCATCAATGAAGAGCTACGTGCATTGTGCTTGTCCAAGTTAGGTCACTGTCTAAAAGAATCATGCATGTGCACGAGACATTCTACTTAGACTAATCAAGATGACATGTGAACAAAGACTTGCGGACTCAAAGAATTAAGTCACTTGACCTGAAAAATCTTAACTCTATTTCCTATAAGGTTCCTCTGAAATTAGGTGGATTAAGGTCAAATCAAGTCCATCCTCAATATCTAGTCATAACTTGGTTCAGAACCCACTAGATTTTCACCTTGCATATGCAAGATATGCAGATGAGGTGCAGATGACATGCTATGAATGAAATGCAAGCCTCTTTCTCTCTCTCTCTCTCTCTTTTTAAATGCAAGGATGCAAAAGTAAATAAGAAGCCTTTATTTTCAACATTTTTGTTTTATTTTCTGGTATATAACAATTTTTATTATTTACAATAATTTTTAGTTTATACAGCTTGTAATAATATACATAGTATACAAGTTTTTTTGGTATACAACCTATTTTACAACAAATTTTACAAAGGTTTGTTTTACAAGAATTTCACAACTTTTTATACAAGTATTATACATATAGTACAAAATTATACAAGTAAAAATGTTTTTTTTCAATTCTTACCCACCCCGTAATTATTACATAATATATACAAAAATACGTGAAAATACGCGAAAGTACGAGCTATGCGTAAAGTATATATGTAATATATACACGCCCCCTATACTTAGTGTGTGCTATGTACTTAGAGCACGAAAAGCGAGGAAAAAGACATAGCTCGTTTAAGCGTAGGAGAGCTAAAATCACAAAATATATAGAAGTCGCTCCAGCCCCCTATACTTAGGTTCTGGCAGCCTAAGTGTAGAAGAAGATCAAAAATGGGGCGGACGAGGGTAAGAGGGGAAATGGATGAGTATATACATGGCGGGCATCGGTCCCTCCTATACTTAGGCTCTGGTCAGCCTAAGTATAGGACATGAGTGAGTATGAGAATCGATGTGATCTGGAGGATGTACAATGAATAGATGCGGGCCACTCTCCCCCCTATACTTAGGATCTGGTTATCCTAAGTAAAGTCACAAAATGAAATGATATGGAGTCGGGGCGAGTGATTCGAATCACTAGGGAGGGAGGGAGAGAAAGTATATGTAAGAAAAAGTGGGAATATACAAGGATTAAGAAGGTTTGTGACGGACCTACTTGCGGACGCGAGGAGGTGGATAATATACATATGTGTCGCTGTCGAAATCATCCTCATATGAATAATAGTGAGGTGTAGGGATCGTCTAACGAGGGTCGACACACGACTGCTTGCTCAGATAAGTCTTGAGAACAGTCAAACTGAGCTCACTCATATAAATCACCTTATCCGGACCAGATGAGGACTTCTCAGAAAATTCCTTCTCCGGTGTGTTGAAGGAGACTTTCTTAGTCGGTTTTCTAGAACCTGAATCATTGAGAGGGAGATGAGAGAGACGTGCCTTGAGAGGTTTGGGAGAACACCTCGAGGAATCAATTCTCAACCTCCTCTCACCAGATATCCGACTAGAGAGGGAGCAACCGTGTTTTGATGTGGAGTCAATTTAGTCCTGGTTGTTTCCTTTGAAGGTCCGAGATGTGGTGTGGTGCTGACCATGGGTTCCTCATCAGACGAGTCGCCATATAGATTGTAATATTCTGAAGGGTCAGCACATGTCTTGAGAAAGTTCTAGTGGTCTCGGTTGGCTTGGCATTATTGGGCTCTTGTGTCGGATCATCAAAATGGTCAAGGCAATCAACAAAGGTCATGTCGACTTAATGATAGCTTCTAGTTGTGAGTCCTCCTTAGAAGCTGTCACGGTGGTGGTGCAAGCAGTTGATGGAGTGGAGGTGTGGGGAGTCTCAGAACCAACGGTCATTCAGGCAGTCGGTCTCTTAGGTGTAGCAGAGAGGTGGGACTCATCTACCTCTTGATGGTCACGACTGTCAGCGGATGTGCGGGTCACCTTAGAGTAAAGTGTATCAAAGAATGGGTGAGGTCGGAGTGCTCCCAATGCTGAAAAATCGATCTCTCGAGTCTCGCAATCTATAGTCGCCTTAGCCAAGGCTAAGAACGGCTTCCCGAGAATAATCGGAGACTGGGTAAACTCTCCTTGGTACTCGATGTCAATGATCGTGAAGTCCACCCGGAGTAGATCACCTTGGAAAGTAACAATGACTGAAATATTTCCTCTAAACCGTTTGATGGATCGATCAGCCAGCTGAACGATCTCTCTCGACTTTCTGATTGGCCTAAGTTTGAGCTTGTCAAACACAGAGGTCGGGAGGATATTTATCGAAGAGTCATCATCAATTCTTACATGGGTAAAGACAGTGTCTTTGATTTCACATTCAACCCTAGGCAACCGCTTAACTCTGTGGCTCTTGGTCCTTCTTCCCATCACCAAGGAAATGGCCATAGACACTATGTGTCTTTCAGTCCTTATACTCTTAGTACCTAACCTCTTGGGCATCAATTTACTCTTTACAAATCTCTTGAGGTTGAGGAAGTGATCTATGGCTTTTTATTAAGGGAAGTTTAAAGATCAATTCCTCATTGAGTGCTTCCCTTAGGGTGGGATCTAATTTTTCTAAGTCTTTTTCATTTTTAATTTTTATGTTTTTTTATTTTTCAATTATTTTAGTGTTTTTGACGGATGAATGATCAGACTCTGGATTGGAGGGTAAGTGGTTAGTAGAAGATGGAGATAGAATGGACTCTATCTGTACAAACGGTGTGGGTTCCCTAATGCTCGCTCGGTTTTCAACATCAGATCTACTTACTTCTTTCTCCACTTTCATACCCAAGGCCGGCAGAAATTGAGTGCAACATTTCCATGACATCTCTCAACTCGTTACCAAATGATTCATTTTTCTTAATAAGTCCAGAGATGTCATCCTCTACAAAATTCTCATGACAATTCATGGGAGAGTTCTGCTCAATTGGAGGATACTGCTGAGATATTGCGGTCTCATACTCAACATATCTAGACACTGGCATGTAATCTTGGGTTGAGTATTGATCATCCGAATGGCAGATATTGGTTGGAGCCTCATCTGATGGAGTCAACAAACAGGAGACTGGTAGGTCTAGCTCATGAGCCCGCTCCTGTGAATGTATAGGCTCTCCGAATGAAGGCTGGTTAATGGAAGCTTGATCACTGAAGTCAATCAAGTCTGTAAAATCATGATGTACAGTTTTCTCCATTCGGGTTGTTCGATCGACCAAGTTATGCCCTAAGGTCAAATCGGGATGTGTATATGTAAATTGTTGTATGGTCCCTTGTTGAGGTGAGGGTGAGGGCATGTAATTTTACCAATCATCTGTCTCATCAGTGGCTTGCTCTTTATTTGATTCTTTGATTCCTACAAGCTCTCGAGAGTAAGGACCGTCAGCCCAAGGTGGAAGTGGATCCGGAGTATTAGAATATGGAGTAGGTGAGAAATGCGAAGAAGTAGAGAAGTCAGTCGTAGTTCTGACTTCGTAATCGGGTTGAGGTGGAACCGACCATGGGTAAGGTTCTCCCGTAGGTGCAGAGGATACATGAAAGAAGGAGAAGGCGAAGATGAATGGTATATGGTCGAGGAGGAATGACCAGATGTGTATGGAGACCAATATCCCGACATCTTGAGGAGGAAAAGATGTAAGAAGATTGAGGTAGAAAATGCGCAATTACGCATGATAACACACACAGACAGACACGAAGACAAACGCAAGAGCAAACCCTGAGTTCACACTCAACAGGGTGAAGGACCCGAAATCGAGTCCGATAGTCTGGTTGATTTTAAGTATGAATTTTCAGACAAGTAGCAAAGGTTACGCGGCCTATAGGAGAGTCGGTTAAAAAGCCAGATGCGTCTCCCCTGTTTAACATGTCACCTTATATACCAATGCCCTTCCTTTCTTCGCTCCTATCCCAAGTTGATGGATTCAAAGACCGTACCCCTATCTACCTGCAAGCAGGCGGAGGATGACAAGGCTGGAACTTCGCCTGGAAGGGTTACTAGCAACTTGTCGCGAAGTACCGCTGGTTCACCCCTGACTACCTGTGAACAGGCGGAGGCTACTTGGTACTAGTCAATGAACCTGAAAATATTCAACTCGTGATATTTGCTAGGATCAGTCGGTACGTGATATGGAAGGTGGGGATTTGGGCTCTACCTTAAGGTGTTCACACACACTCAAGTACCCTCATTCAGCCTGAAAATAAGGTCGGGGTTACTCTCCCGCAAACAAGGTTAATTTTAGTCAATTTTTTGGTCAAATTAAATTAGCAGTCCTGATTTGAAAGATTAGTTCTCACTGATATTAATCCACACAATCAATCACATCTTCCGTCCATTCCCAATTCATTTATCCTCGGTTAGAAAATCGAGAGAGAGAGAGAGAGAGAAAGAATTGGAAAAAGCCGATGCAATCAAGAAAACGATGATGAATTCTCGAGTAAGAATACTTACAGTGCCTCCAACTCTCTACAATACGGGATGCGGTATTGAATTGATATTTTACACTAAATGAATGCAATCGATGAGAAGTCGCTCCTAGATAGGCAGTTCTATTAGCGAGTGAAGAACCGATTATATTTGGCTAAGTCCTGCGGTCTAAGTGCGTCTTTTATGTTTGAAGTGTGGTCCTAAATTTTACAAGCACAAGCAAATCATAGAGTGGCTTGAGGAGCCGCTAGTGCAAGCCTATTCTAAAAATTCAACCCATACGGCAGACGGGACATGGTTCCACTATGTTTACACACACGATAACTCAAATGGGAACCGCTGTAAATGCAGATACTTTTTCTACAAGTTATCAAAAATCTTTTTGGCGTCTCAACAGCCGACTTGATTCATGAATCGTCGGCCTCCGATGCACTTCGAGATGCGTCGACTTCAAGAAAGCTGCTCCATGTCCACTGGGCCCTCGCACAAAAAGATAGAAATTATGTCAGAAAGAGATATATACAGAAGTGGTCAGAAAAACAATTAAAGAAAAAATGGATAATTACAAGATGGCTCGGGGGTCAGACTACCCGAGTGAATGGAAAATGTAAATCTAATTCTCTAAAGTGATCCTAAGCCATTTACCTCCCCGACAACGACGTTATTTGATGAACCGCGAATCTACCCTTTTTAATGTATCGAATTGACGTTTTCGTTGTAGTCGGATAAATCCGGATCGATTAAAAATAACCGCACAAATCGATGAATCGTCGAATGAATTAACGTACGGTTTTATGTTTGTTTAGCCTGGGCAAGCCCCAGGGTCAACTCAAGGAGGCAAAGAACCAACTCGGGATCAGATTAGAGGGATTAGATCGCTGTTTTCCAAGTAGGATTTTTTTAATAATTTTTTATGCGATAAAAATGCCAATGCACAAATGCGGCTGAACTAGGTTATTAAGAAAATCAACAACTTAGCCAAAATTAATTTGAATGTAAAACTAGTCCAAATTGGCCAAATTATATTTTTCATGTAAACCTAGTCCAATGATGAATGCAAATGTATTTTTTTGGAGTTTTTGGATTTAAAATACACAAAATAAAAATGCACATTTTTTAGGGTTTTATACAATTTTTCGTGCAAATGATGTGCAAAAATTATGAAAAAAATCACTGGAAGATAAAAATGATGAAATTAAACTACACTATTTTTTTTGGAATTTTCTGACACTTTATGTTTTTTTATGAATTTTTTACTAAAAATAAAGTGACTGTGAGTATTTAATTCCTAATTAATCCACGAAATCAATTTATCCAGGGAACTATTTATCTCAAATAGATATGTTAATAAGGAATGCATGAGCTTCGAAAGTTCTCAAAAATCTTATTCGTGGAATTAATTAAAAACCAATTACAAAAATCACTCTCTAATTTATTTTATGCAAAATATAACTCCTAATTAGACGGAATTTGGATTGTAATTAAAGCATGCTTAGAGGCATCGTTCACAATTTTTTCACAATTTTTGGAGCAATAAATTAATATTTACGAATTTCAGAGCTGAAATGGGTAAAATATCACTGATTTTGAATCTCTGTTTTTTCATAAATAATATAATTCTCACAAAAATTGAAATAAAAAGCCACAAGATAAAGAATTAGTTGCTCTATAACTTGATATTTTTCATTAAAATAAATGATGCAAGATAACTGTCCAAATTAACACTTAAACGCAGGGGTGTCTTCGCAATACAGAAAATGAAAGTTAATAAAGAAAATGTGCACAGGGACCTGTTTGCAATTTCAAAATCTTGAGAGGACCTTTTCTTCTCCTGCTAGGGTTTGTGGCGTGAAGGGACTTTGGGGGAGGCGGCCACGAACCGCGGCGTGGAGCGGCGCCGCACGAGGTGAGCGGCTATAGCAGGGCGGCGTGAGGATGGCTGATGGGCGGCGGTCGTCACGCGGCTACGCATGGGCGGTCGGTGAGGGCACAGCAGAGGGGCGTGGCCAAAGCAGCGCGTGGCGCGCGCTGCGGCCTAGCAGAAGGCGCGGTGGTGCACGCGGGCTTGCTGGGGCGGTCACAGGCGGCTGCAGGACGACGGCACCGCTTCAATTGCGGCTGGGGAGGCGCACCGAGCACAACGCACAGAGGCGCGCTCGCTGGCGCGTTGTTGACTTGGAGGGGGGAGGCGGTGGCCTGAAGCAGAGGGTCGACCGCAGCAGCCAGTAGAGACCGTAGGGGCTCTCGGCCGCAGCTGGTGGTAGGGGACGACGCTGCCGCCGCTGGGATTAGAACCAGGAATAGGAGACGCTTAGGGAGTGGCCCTGGGTCTGAGGTGAGGATGTATGGCCAGCATGGGGCGTGGGGCGAGAGCAGGGAGCTGCTCGCAGCGCGCGGTGACTGGAAGGCGCCGGCGACGTGCACGAGGGCGTGGCCGCTCGCGGGCGGCTGACGATGGTGGAGGAGGTCGACGCAGATGCCGATGCAGCTGACGATGGTGGAGGAGGTCGCTCGACTCATCTGAAGGATATGGAATTATCCTCAAGCGCATCACGGAAGCGTGATCGTCGTATCGGATACGACGAAGAACGAGTAGTCGTACTAGTTGTTCGGTGCAGCGAAATTTAAAACTTTTATTCGATAAAACCAAATGATCCGAGAACCATTCTCAGATCGTTTCATCTATAACCACAACAAGTATAATGCAATACCTCTTGAAGCGTGGTTGATCAAGTCTCTAAAGGAAGAGACCTCATGTCTCAAGTCCGATCGTCGGCGAGACCGCTTGCGAGCGTGGGGATGAACCGTGTTGTCCTCTTAATACAAGAAGATGATCCAAGCGTGGTTGCTCCTGATCTCGTCGCACGAGATCAAACGTCTCCTTCGTGAGAGGAACTCTCAAGAAGATGGAGAACCGAAGAACGTCGAAGCGGCGACGCGGTGGCGAAGGCGACGATGGTTCTCTCCTCTAGGGTTTGGTGGTCGGCCACCAATTAGAGGGAGAGAGGGTAGACGTGTACAAAGAAGAAGAAGAGAGAGAGAGAGAGAGAGAGAGGAGAGCTCCAATATTCATGTGTAATGAGAGAGTATGGTATGCCTCTCTATTTATAGGGTTTTGGGATCCACGGATCTCAATCCATGGGACACAAAAAATCAATGGGTGAGATTGATTTATGTTAATCCAATGGTCAAGATTGTTGTTGGTAAAACCAACAAATTTAGGTTAAAATATATTTGAGAAAATCAAATATAAATTAGTCCTAAATCATATCAACAAATAAGGAGAGAAGATACATGGAGATTCCATCTCTATATACCTTCCATGGGGACGGCCACACATTCCTTATAGGAATGATGTGCCGCCCACTTATTTCCATGGGGAGAGCAATCTCATGAATTTTATGAGATTGCATATCTCCATGGAAATATCTCTTTATTTATTTGTTGGGTTATTATTCTTCAAAAATAATTCACAATTATATTTGAGAATATTGCAATCTTGCCACGAAAAAAATTGTGAATCATATTCACAACCCAAAACAACATATAATTTACATTGTTAATTAATTACACAATGTGTATCCAATACACATAATAATTAATCAACACATATAAATTATAATTAGCTCTCTCTAATACATTATAAATCACATTTATAATATATTATGAATAATTGGATATTTCTATCCACATTATTCTTATCCATAATAATTAAATCACATTTAATTACATTGGATAATTTCTTCACACATCAAGATGATTAAATCACATTTAATCATTATTTCTTCATTGCTTAGATCTTATGGAATTATTCTCGAACCCTTCAAGAATAATGCGATCTCTCCTCAGATACTTGGAGATAAGGACAGGGCGATTGTATTGTTCCACGTATAGTGACATGGATATTGAGATCATATCTCAAATCCAGATCGTGGGCCTCTCATAGATGCTTGATTAAATCAAGACCGTAAATCTAATCTTCTCGTTGTATCTGAATCACATTCAGATCAATCTCCAACACTTGGACCAAGATCAGATCACTTCTCTACTGAGAGGAGTCACTAAAATCCAGACCCGTTTCATCACTCCCTAGGAATGGAAGCTTTATGGTTATACAGCCGTTTATGATCAAATCACCCTCAGGTATTCCCAATACCTGTACATCCTGCATACTGGAAGATGCAGACTAAACCCGAAGTATTGGATCAACTTTATACTGTCTACTTCATGGCTTTTATCAGTAAGTTTCTCATTCGATCATTGGGAGTTGGTATCAATCATACACTTTCCAAAAGCGTATATTATACCTAGGTCTTGATCATATACTAAAAGTATATATCAAACCTACAAATTCAGTCAAGCTTCCAAAGCGAGATGACCATGCGCATGGAAGTTGATTCTTCCAAATATCTCATGAGTGAGCTCATGTCTTCCGGTTTAGTAACTGAACCTGTATGATCCCTTTGAGAGATCGTATTACTCATATGCCCTTATATGCACACCAGCGCGCCGGTGTATAGACCTTGATTAGGTCATCAACCTATTGGTCTGCCAAATGTACATACTTATAATCATCCTTATATCATTCTAAATGATTAGGATATTATCTACATTTAGCACGATGAACACAATGGCACTCCCACTAAGCTTCACATGGTTCATTAAGATTTTATCTGAAATCATAACATTTATAATTTCATCAAATCTTAAGGTCCAACTTCAAGAAGCTTATGTGAGTCCATAGATGGATTCCTTAGCTTTCACATCTTGCTTTTCTCAACCATGAAGCCCTGGGGCTACTTCATGTGAATATCTCAGAGAGGTATTCCTAGAGGAATGCAATATTGACTTACATCTTGAAGATGCAATAGTCAAGTTATGTAGCTAAGGTTAGCAACATTCTGATGGTTTTAAGCATGTTCACTAAAGAGCAAGTCTTATTGCAAGCAATGTCTTCTCTTCCAGTGTGTAGCTCATGGCTACAAACCGTGCTTTGAAGGTCTCTACCTTCTCATCAGGTTCCCTTTCTCTTGAAGATCCATTTACACCTCTACAGGTATTACCCATATAGGTGGATCCTCGAGGGTCCATATACAACACTTGTATATGAAGTCTACATTAGACTTTTATTGCTATCCATCTATCCATGCTATGATCTTCAGAAGCTTCATCACATGAAGTTCGATCATTGTCAGATTTCTATAACACATGGAATCCATCCTCAAACTCATTTGAAGAGGTATTAGTGTTTCATCTTTAATTGTCCTTTTAGTTTCCAATTTCAGAAGCCTCATTATCTTCTCAAGATAAATGAGTTCCTACACTTCATTTTCATCTTGATTCTCAAGAGTCTCAACCTCTAAGAATCATATTCTCAGAGATGAGATACTTAGAATCTCAAGGTCATAAAGTAGGTATCCAATACCATCCTTTATTTTCCTAATGAAGCAGCACTCTCAAGTGCTCAATTCCAGCTTACTTGCATGGAATTATATGTAGTTTCTACTATATATATACCTGGATACTAAGAGGAATTTATGCTAGAAATTCATCATTGATCAAATCATGTCACACATGATCCAATTGTATCTCCCTATAACTCTACTGAGTCAAGGTGTGTTAGGAGGATTGAGATAGAAATGATATTCATATCTCCATAAGGTATTCTTTGAATTCATCTAACAGGTACATGCTACCTAGTTTAGATCAAATTCATTTCATCTTCCTTCAAACTTTGGTTCTAAACCAAAATTATGAAATCTTTGAACATTTCAAAGGTTTCTTAGGTGAAGAGAAGAAATCTCATATCATACATAATCATCAATAGATATCACATATCCACAATGTTCACTATGATATAGATGATCCACATACATCAATATGTATGAGATCCTGAATACGGCATCTTACACCTTTCTCTAAGAAGGGTGTATTGGACATTTTACTTTGAATACAAGATTCATAAGTATGTAAGTTATGAAATTTTAGACATTCTAAAGTTTCATCTCTTACTAGTCTATTGATCAAATCAATAAACAAATGTCCAAGGCTTGATGCTAGATCATTGTCAAATGATCTTCATCCTCATATTGATCTTAATGTTTAATTTCAGTATTTAGAAATGTTAATGAACTATTCATCAATTTTCTAATTAGTGGAGTCCACTAGATTTTAGATTACTATCTAAAATATCTCCATCATAACTCTTTATGATAGGTCCAATCCAGAATTCATGTTTATTTCCAATATTTAGAAACAAACAATGAGTGTATTCTTATATCTAGGTCATAGAGACATTCTCTACGACTAAGGGCTCTCCCACTGAAATTAACAAGTCTATCAATGCAACAGAGATTGTTGCAACAATTGCATCAATATCCATGTGGATAACTATAAACCTTTTAAGATCTAATTTTCTAGTCTTCTAAAACATATGCAACCCATTGCAAGTGTTGTAGAAGATTGAGATACAATCACAAGACTTTAAGCATTTCAATATCAATGATTTATGTAGATTATTCTGATGCTCTATCTGAGTCCTTCTCTAAGGATTCCAGACAGACTTGATAGTCATACTATCAACACATCAACTTATTGCAGTATTGGCATTCATCCAACTCTTTGGATGTCATATGGAAGTCACAAAAGTCCAGTCAACTCTTTGACTTTCCTTCTTTCTTGGTCCAACCCATGCTTCCACTGCGCTCCCTTTATATATAAGCAACCATTGCTCAGGACAGAGGATCTCTTATTTTAAATTCAAAAGAATTTAAAGTAAGAGTTTTTTCAACATTTATACATGCTTCATTAATATCATACAATAGGAATATTATGAAGCTTCATGAATAACTAGAGTATAGAGAGTAGAATGATGACACTCATCATCTACATCCATCTAAACTCTTAAAACATTGGTTCAGGTAGGTATTCAAAAAATTTGAATACACCATCTCTTATAGAGCTACCATTCTACATGATGCAGAGAACCATGTCATTCATGATTAAATGTGAAAGAGCACATATGTATGCCAGAATATCTTCATTAATTTTATAAGGATTATTTGACAATTGCGATCATCATCGACATGTTACTTCCAAAGCACATCCGATGAGAGATCAAGACTATAGAGACATACAAACCCTAGAGTTGTAGTCCTATTATCCATTGTCATTCCTCATTATTATGAGGAAACTTGCACATTGCAACCACATATATTATGTGTCCAACTGCAAGTACAATATCTGGATCATGAGTCCAATCCATGATATTCTACTGGTTATTATTGAGTATATCATTGAGTGGGTTTTAATGAAGGATTATCTGAAATAAGAAATTTGCATATATATATATATATATATATTTTACTTTGATTTAGGATTTTTATATCAAAGTTGTCTTGCCTTGTCAACACTGAAAGTACATTCCCTTAATCACTTTCAATATAAGAGATATACTTACCATTATATCTCAACAAGATCTGGGATCTCCTTCCTTATCTCTGTTACATCCCGATAATATGAGAACCTGCAACTCGGATAAAAAGAAGCAGGAACACATTCCGCCTTGCAAGTCCAACTTGCATTTCCCAATTCGGTCTTTAATACTCGGGCCCACCACCCCTAATGCGATGTTGACCCGTCATTAATAGAACCAACCGTCAACAGGAATAGTACTCGCTATGCGCAATCCAATATCGCCCCAATAATATGAGGATCCGATATTGGGGTCACTACGCATACGGCCTTACTCTTTCGAGAAGCGAAGAGCCCGATCCAGATGCACTTGCATACAGGAGTTGTCACTTCGGACATGCGTCTCCCACATACAATCCCTGGCGACGGAACCCTCCGCCTTGACGGGAGACCATGGATGTCACTTATGTGATCCTCCATATCATATTCAAATTCTAATTAATCACTATGAATCATATTCATTATGATTAATTCTTCCAAGGAAATAACATCTCTATTCATAATAGAGTGTTTTAATTTTAATTGGATTCTAATTAATTTAATCATATTAAATTAATGATCCAATTAATATCCAACAAACAATTTTAATAGTTACTTGAATTATGGTATTATCTCAAATACGTATTATTTCGAATTTTAATAATTAGAAATGCATCATGATTTCTTAAGCATTATACTAACCCTACCCGCTGTCATGGCCAGTACCGACAAGAGTGGGACGGACCACATACGTTGCAACCCGCAACCCCAATGCTCTCCGACTAGACACCATATCCACCTCGGGAAAGGATAATGCAAAATAAATCACTTTGTATTTGAGATGATCATCGGTTCTTCAACCGAAATTATACCATATAATAATAATCAAAACAATTTTTGATTAACATTAGAATGAGATTTGTTAAAAAAATCCCAATTCCTATTCAAGCAACATGTTTGTTGGAATGTTGATCATGTAGATCATGTAACCAATTAGTGATCTAGATCACATCTAATCAATTATTGGTTAAGGCAATGTCATTTAAGGGAATAATTATCATCAAATATTTCATAAATATTTATGTACAATTATTCCAGGAAATTAAACAATTTAATTTCACCAATTGATTAAATGACAATCACTATACAAGCATCAAGTTTGATGAATGTGTTTCCAATTAAGATTAGATCAAATCTAATCAATTATTTGGTTGAGGCCATGTCAATTATGTAAATAATCAACTTCCAATATTTCACAAATATTTTTCATGATTATTTCACGAAATTAACAATTAATTTTACTAATTGACAATCCCTTGGTTCTAGATTAGGACTGTAATTTCAGCAGTGACCCCTACCTACTAAAATTAGCATATCTCAATCATATTAAATCCAAATTAGACAAAATCAATTTTCATAGATTGCTAATTTTATTTAGGACAGAACCCAAGTGATGTTACACGCATTTCGAGGCAAGTATAAACAGTAATTAACATTTTAATCACGTTCAGATCTACAGTTCCCGCAACAGTGCATACATGTTCATTAAAACAACCATATCTAGAGCATACGAAATCCGATTTACGTAAACTCAGATCCTATGGTTTCCTTATTTAATGGAGAACAAGATACAAGTATTAAATTCGTGTTTAAACAAATTAAACAGTACCGAATTTATTTACTAAACTGATCTGCGAAATCAAATGCGATAAAAACTTTCGCGACCTTAACGAACCCAAGTCGTCCTCGGTTTTTCGAATCATATTCGAAACCGTCAACCTGGATCTGATACCACTTGAAGGATATGGAATTATCCTCAAGCGCATCACGGAAGCGTGATCGTCATATCGGATACGACGAAGAACGACTAGTCGTACTAGTTGTTCGGTGCAGCGGAATTTAAAATTTTTATTCGATGAAACCACATGATCCGAAACCATTCTCAGATCGTTTCATCTATAACCACAACAATTATAATGCAATACCTCTTGAAGCGTGGTTGATCAAGTCTCTAAAGGAAGAGACCTCCTGTCTCAAGTCCGATCGTCGGCGAGACCGCTTGCGAGCGCGGGGATGAACCGCGTTGTCCTCGCAATCCAAGAAGATGATGCAAGCGTGGTTGCTCGTGATCTCGTCGCACGAGATCAGACGTATCCTTCGTGAGAGGAACTCTCCAAGAAGACGGAGAACCGAAGAACGTCGAAGCGGTGGCGCGGTGGCGAAGGCGACGACGGTTCTCTCCTCTAGGGTTTGGTGGTCGGCCACCAATTAGAGGGAGAGAGGGTAGACGTGTACCAAGAAGAAGAAGTGAGAGAGACAGAGCTCCAATATTCATGTGTAATGAGAGAGCATGGTATGCCTCTCTATTTATCGGGTTTTGGGATCCATGGATCTCAATCCATGGGACACATAAAATCAATGGGTGAGATTGATTTATGTTAATCCAAAGGTCAAGATTGTTGTTGGTAAAACCAACAAATTTAGGTTAAAATATATTTGAAAAAAATCAAATATAAATTAGTCCTAAATCAAATCAACAAATAAGGAGAGAAGATACATGGAGATTCCATCTCCATATACCTTCCATGTGGACGGCCACACATTCCTTATAGGAATGATGTGTCGCCCACTTATTTCCATGGGGAGAGCAATCTCATGAATTTCATGAGATTGCATATCTCCATGGAAATATCTCTTTATTTATTTGTTGGGTTATTATTCTTCAAAAATAATTCACAATTATATTTGAGAATATTGCAATCTTGCCATGAAAAAAATTGTGAATCATATTCACAACCCAAAACAACATATAATTTACATTGTTAATTAATTACACAATGTGTATCCAATACACATAATAATTAATCAACACTTATAAATTATAATTAGCTCTCTCTAATACATTATAAATCACATTTATAATATATTATGAATAATTGGATATTTCTATCCACATTATTCTTATCCATAATAATTAAATCACATTTAATTACATTGGATAATTTCTTCACACATCAAGATGATTAAATCACATTTAATCATTATTTCTTCATTTCTTAGATCTTATGGAATTATTCTTGAACCCTTCAAGAATAATGCGATCTCTCCTCAGATACTTGGAGATAAGGACAGGGCAATTGTATTGTTCCACGTATAGTGACATGGATATTGAGATCATATCTCAAATCCAGATCATGGGCCTCTCATAGATGCTTGATTAAATCAAGACCGTAAATCTAATCTTCTCATTGTATCTTAATCACATTCAGATCAATGTCCAACACTTGGACCAAGATCGGATCACTTCTCTACTGAGAGGAGTCACTAAAATCCAGACCCGTTTCATCACTCCCTAGGAATGGAAGCGTCATGGTTATACAACCGTTTATGATCAAATCACTCTTAGATATTCCCAATACATGTACATCCTGCATACTGGAAGACGCAGACTAAACCCGAAGTATTGGATCAACTTTATATTGTCTACTTCATGGTTTTTATCAGTAAGTTTCTGATTCGATCATTGGGAGTTGGTATCAATCATACACTTTCCAAAAGCGTATATTATACCTAGGTCTTGATCATATACTAAAAGTATATATCAAACCTACAAATTCAGTCAAGCTTCCAAAGCGAGACGACCATGCGCATGGAATTTGATTCTTCCCAATATCTCATGAGTGAGCTCATGTCTTCCGGTTCAGTAACTGAACCTGTATGATCCCTTTGAGAGATCGTATTACTCATATGCCCTTATATGCACACCAGCGCGTCGGTGTATAGACCTTGATTAGGTCATCAACCTATTGGTCTGCCAAATGTACATACTTAGACATATAACAACACATCTATCTCCGGTCAGAGGATGTGTGCCTATATCATGACAGCATACGATATAGGACTTTGGTTATCTCGATCTCGTTAAGTCAACTCTTTGACCTAACTAATCTGACACCTACGAATCTCTATTCCTATGCAGAGGACCTGCAATAAGAGGTCGGTCATATATCAGCCTTCAGAGATAAGGATTGCCATCTCCTACTCAAGCTGGAGATCATATCTTAACAATCATTTTACGGTGCTTGATGAGTCCTCAATCTAACCCTTTAGATATTCATCCACGCACCAGCCTCTATGATTCAATAGTTGAATCAACAACTGTATGATTATTAAGATGGCCATGGTACATTACCCTAATTGTACTAAGGGACCTATTATGCAAATTATTCATTCTTCATTTCAGATCAGGGAATGATATTTGCAATAACATTTATTGCATAATGGCACGCCGTGGGCTCGCATTTCCAACATCATCTCCTAGAGCTGTCACCTGAAGGTTAAAGGGGCTCGACCTCACTTCTCTCGAAAACGGCAGATGAAGAAAAATGGTGGAGGATGATATGAATATAAAGAGGAGGAGGGAGTTGGAAAAGAGATGGAGAAAGTGGAGAAAGTGGGGAGTTATTGGCTTGGAGTGGAAGGCAAGTAAGGGGAGAAGAGGTAAAGAAAGGATAAAATAAATAATTAATAAAATAATATAGTAGGATACTAAAAATAATTAAAATAGTAATAGTAAAATAATAATAATAAATCTGAAAATAATAAAATAAATCTGAAAATAAAGAAAATGGGGTGACATGTGGCAGCTCCAGGAACTGCCACATGTCGCTCCTAGAAAATTCAAAAACTAATTGTAAAGAAAAATCAAAAAGAAATAACAAAAGGGATTAAATCAAAAAGTGGTCAACATGAAAGTTGCTCGTCTCGACGAGATCTACAACTTTAGTGAACGGACAAAAATTAAATGAAATCATCTGTATAAAAATGTTTTTTTGGGTGGTACCTTATAGGTATAAAATACCACATTTATCCTTTTACAATTTTTTGTCATTTTTCAATAAGAGAAAATTTATAATAAAAATAAAGAAAATGTGAAAAGAATATTTACAATTTAATCTATTTTTTTATTTTTAATAATTAAGAAAATAAAAGGATAAAATGGAAGGGCATTTCGGTCAATGTGTACAATATACAAAAGGGGCCTAAAACCCAAGTTTTGCATACGAGCTCTGATTTTAATGAAACTGGTTTTGTTTTGAAGGTCTCTGAATGAATATTACTTTAAAAGTGAGTAGACCTAAATTGGACACTATATGAGAGAGATATGCACATTTTAAGGCTCTAGTTTCAAACTTGGATTGAGGGTTTATTGGTCAATTTTACAAGTTAGTATTATTTGATATTTTTCTTTAATTAGATTTGTAATATATACACTATGGAGTTGATTTTATTGAATTTGGAGTTAATATAAAATATATACAAATAGATGAAATATGGTGAATATACGGATGAATATTTACAAGTGAAATGGGCTTCTTATTTATGCAATATGAATGCTAAAATGCAGATGTTATCCATGCATGCATGAATGCTAATTATGCAATATAAGTGAAAATATCTAGCTAATTACTTGGGAACAAAGCTCTATTTTCAACTTTTAGGGTCATGAATCACAGATAGATCCTTCCAATGGATCCTGCAAGTGTTGTATGGAGAACTCTTGCGACGTGGGGATTCTGAGACTAAGTGAGAAGCAGTTTAGATTCGACCAAGTCCAAACGTCACTATAGGCACATGCAAATATATTAGGTGTTTAGCCTTAATTATCGCAATCAATCCTAAAACTAAGGGATAAATCACACAAAGTACGGAAAACAAAATCGAGAAACAAAATAAAAAAAGCGATGAAAGTGCGACAAAAAACTGCGGTGAGCCCCTAAGTGAACAAACTCTTGCAATTAGACCCGAGAGTCCAAAGTCCTGAGTACCTGTGTTATTACGATAAAAGAGTCTCTCTCTCTCACTTAAATTACAACTAAATAAATAAAAAATGCTAAAAAATATGACTGTCTTCTCAAGTCCTCGAAGCGTCCTTTGATGCTAGGTCAGAAATCTCCTGTCTCCTTCACGTGGGTGCCCAGGCGCCTTGAGTAGAGCACCTCCCTCGATCCGGAGTACCTTGCACAAAGTCAACAAAAGAGGGTGATTAGACATATCAAGCAATAATATCAAATGAAAAAAGCTAAAAAATAGACAAGTAATCAGAATCAATAATGAATCCCAATCTATATGTTGTTGCTCCCCGGCAATGGCGTCATTTGTTGAATCAAATTTTGTGGAGGTCTACAAATCTCACAAGGCGAGAATTCCAGTCGATGTGTTGACCTCACATGAAACCCGACTTCAAACAACAATTAACCCACAACAATGATCAAACAATGAAAAGCAATATGTGGAGTTAAAATTTATTATAACTATACAAAAGATGTGTATAGTGCAAGTAATGTAGAGGTCGAACACAGGGAACAAGCAGGTAGCATAGGGCAATGAATGTTCAATAATGATTGTGATATATTTATATATATGTGTACTATTTTTTGTGGGTTTCAAATTTTTTATTTTTTATTTTTTATTTCATTTTTATTTATATTTCCATATTTTGATTTTTAATTTTCTGATTTTGTATTTTCTTTTTATATTTTATATTTTTATATTTTTCTTTTAAAAGATATATAGAACTATATATAAAGAATATATATATAAGAGAGGTAAGAGAGAGAGAGTTAGTGTATGTATAAAATAGGAAAAAACAAAAAATATAGGCAATAAAATATTTTTTGTTCTTTTCTAATTTTTATAATGTTTTCGTGATTTTTCTGTATTTTTGCTATTTTTGGCATTTGTAAAAAAATATTCAAAATAGGGAATCAAATAAATAGCCAAATTTAAAATGGAGATTAAAAATATAAAATAGTGTCAAAAATTCTCCAAATTAATTTTATAATAAAGATAATAATAAAAGTAAAATTCAGAAACAACTATACTTTTGTAATTTTTAAGTAATTTTTATATTTTTATAAAGGTTTTAGGGGTTTTGCTGTTTTTATGAGTTTTCTTTTATGTTTTTAGTGATTTTTGGTCATAAGTTGTAAAATAATTGAATAAATACAAACTATTATTTTGGAATTTTTCAAAAAGGTTTTATAATTTTTATGGATTTTTAATGCAAATAAGGATAAAATGCAAGATTTTTATTTTTATAAATAATAAAGTCTTCAAAAATGCAAAATAAAAATATGACATTAAAGTTCAATGCAACAAGAACATAAGTCTATTTTTGTGGATTTTTTAGAGTTTTATAGATGCATGAAATAAATAGAGACAACAAAGAGAAACAACACTACTAGCAAGGGAATTTTTGTAAATAGCAGAAAGATCAAGGGCCAAAGTGCATTTTTTACGAAAAAATTATAACTGAATATTTAAATTACATGACCAATTACAAAATTTGAAATTCGCGAGGGCTTCCCTACAAAATTTCCAAAATCACGTGTATAAACACGTGTGCCCCTAATGAGGATTGAAATGTAGTTACACTAAAACCCCATGGCTAAACTGCAAAATGCCCAAAAATTTCTAACTGCATTTAAAGGTTCTGGTACTAATTCGAAATAACTAAAAGCCTAAGGGGCCCAGGCCCAAAATGTCCCCTCACGTGAAGGGTCGCGTGAGGTGACATGGTCGTGGACTGAAATGCAATATTGAAAGCCTGGGGGCATAGTTTGCAAATATTACAAATTAAATTAAAGTGCAAATGAATGTTTGAGTATTACTAATTAAATACAAAAATTGACGGGGGCTAAACTGCAAAATACCCCGGCCTAAGGCGCGATCCTACGACAGATATGCATCCACTTGCCATGTGTTGGTGCCTCATGTGTCGGTGATGATTTCCAATCCACAACCGAGATCCGATGCCCCTTGATGATCCGATGGTGGCAGCTCGCGCATCCAACAATCAAGATGCAAACTGGAGTGGGCCTTCGATCAATGGCGTAGAGCGTATAGGGAAGAACTGGGAGGAAGCTCCAGCGAGGCAAGCTTCCTCCGATGAGATCAAGCCTCTCTGACGTTCCTGTAAACTCCAAAATGGTTGAGACAACTCCTGCAGGTGATCTCTAAATGTCGGAATCCTTAGAAAGGTTGTAGAGGCATTGTAGCGCGTCCACGAGGGTGGCAGAGCTGAGTGCCTCCGGGTACCTCTGGCGGAGGGCAAAATGGACCCAGTTATGCATGTTATGCTCCGAGACCTGTAAGAAGATATTAAGAGGGTCACGGGCAAACTGTCGCGACCCTCTTATTGACGAAATAGGCGTGGAAGGTGGAATGGAGGCTCGCCGGAGAAAGCTCCGGCGAGGGGGTGGTCTAGGGTGCTTGGTCAGGTGAAAATTGAACGGAAATGCTAGAATGGATCCTAAGACTACGGTGCAGCTAAAAAATGCAAGAAAAACAAGTAGAAAAGGGAGTAAAATTGACCTCAAGCTGCAGGACGGCGAGATGGGACTACCAGGAGTGGAGCTTTGACGATGGGTGGAAGCCGCCTTAGCCACCTCCTCCGACCAACCTAAAGAGGTGGCAAGAGCACTATCACTACCCTCCAGCCAACCAATACCTCAAGAGTTGAAGAAGATGGACAAAAGGGGTTCGAAATTCAAATGGAGGAAAGGAGAGGGTTTTGAACAAGTGATTGAGCGGCTCCAAAGGATGAGGAAAATCTACAGAATCGCATCTCCAATCCTTGAGAAAATCCATAGGCATGAATCATTGATAAGTGGGGATGAAAATTCAAAAAGGAAGCATCATGAAAGGGTGAAAGATTAGGCTTCAAAAAAATCGAGAAGATAGACAACAATGAGGTTCTGACACAGGTGTAATGTTGGTCAACTCTCTGCGCCCCTTAGTTGGTCCACGTGGACCAACCAGGAAAAACCTGCTAAAAAGATTTTGAAATTCATTTAGAAATAATAAATTATTAATTTTAGGTTATAAAATGAAAAATATTTATCTAAAGTATTTTATTATGATTTTTATTCGTTTTTTCAAGGTTTGAAATTACAATTTACTTTTTAGGGGTTATATATAGGTATATTTGTCTATATTTTTTAATTTTTTATTTTTATTTCGTATTTTTAATTTTTTATTAATTATGTTTATTTTTTATATATTTATAACTTAATTTTATACACTTAAATATATTTTTATTTTATTTTTCTGATGTGATATATACAATTAAATAAATTTATAATCTATATAGGTAGAGGTATAGGTAATTAATCTATATGTTTTCTTTGAGTATTTTTTATATGTTTTCTTGATTTTTTATTCCTATTTTAATATGTACATATATTATTAATAATTAAAAAATTATAAAAATATGAAATTATAAAAATAATGAATAATAAATAAAATGAATATTTTAATTGGTACAAGTATACAATAGGGGTCCAAAATCTAACTTTCAAACCATAACTCCAAATATGAAACCACGTTCATTAAATAGCTTATTAAAAGTTATAAACAATTAAATGATTTTGATTTTGGATTTTTGTTTGAGAGATATAGGTATGGGAAGTTGACATTTTGGAATTTTATTTAGATCATATTTTGTACACTGTATATTATTTTTGTATGAAATCAATTTTATATTTTTCTATATTTAATTATCTACAATTTAATGTATAAAGTTTTTTATTTGAAATATAAAAAGTTGAACTAAAAATTGGTCTCATAAATGAATAAAAAATGAATAAAATAAATAGGATTTTTATTGTATTTTGGCCCTTATCTCCCCCTACTTTATTCCTTGTCGTCCTAGTCATCGAGATTCCTAGGTCTCGAGGTTTCGGATCATAAAATATTTTTAATATTTTTTTCATTTTCTTTTTTTTTCTTTATTCTATAATTTTGCTTTAAAATCATATTTTATACACTATTTACACAACAATGCATGAATGATAAAATGCCTAGATTAATCCTATTTACACGCATTTACTAGGGTTTTCAAGGCCAAAATGATAGAAGAAAGATGATCAAACAGAGATTCATAAGTATTATCCTAGGAAAAGAGTCACTTCATGGTTACTGAAGGTATTATGCAGGGATATGTCGCTTCCAAACAAAGCATGGAAGTTGGACTAACGTAGGTAGATGTGATTGCCGAATTAGAGCCATCTCAAAATGTCAATAATATGAGGTCATTCCTAGGGCATGTTGGGTTTTACAAAAGATTCATTAAGGACTTCAACATAATTTCCCAACCTCTCACTGAGCTTTTATGAAAGGAGTCTGAGTTCATTTTTTATCGACATGTTCTCCAATCATTTTGTCAGTTGGATCTTGCAACTCAGGCTCTAGTACTACATCCACCCGATTGGTCTCTTCCACGTACTTTGTCCTAAGTATAGGAATTGCATGCTGAATTGTTCATTTTTTGTTCCGTTTTGTCATTCATGTTGCTGCCTATACTTAGGGATCTCTTACCCTAAGTATAGGGGAGTGATGCATACATTGCCGCAACATAATTTTTCTTTTAACCTTTTTTGGTCTCCTCTCATATCTCCTCTCTTGTTTCCTAGCTATACGTAGGGATCTTTTACCCTAAGTATAGGGGGGAGACAGATCGAGTTGTTGATATGTTCATTCCAACCCTTGACCCTCCCTACCTTGTGTACAGTCTGGTATACTTAGCATTAATTGATCCTAGGTATGGGAGATGGTCAACTTCTCATTCTTTCATTCTTTAGTCATTGTAGTATAGGCTTTTCTATACTCAGTACGAGTTTTGTCTTCTTCTTTTCTCCCTGATCTATGAGGACATAGCTGAAGCAAACATAACAGGCTGTATATACATTGTAGAAACGTTAACCATAACTCGTACTTCTGTACTTTTGAATAATATGGATAAAATATGATTAATTAATTGTATGGAATAAGCAAGTAAAATTATTTATAAAGTTATTCAAAATTAGTTTTATTTATCGATTAATAAATTTGTTCAACATGTTTTGCAAAATGATTTAAAGAATGGTTGAAAAATATTTGAAAAATATTTTGAAATCATTTGGAAACTTTTTGTAAAATATTTTCAAACCTTTATAAAAAAGATTTGTTTGTAAAAACTTGTTTTGTTTGTCTGAATAAAATTTTTGAAAATTGGTTTCCATATTATTTGGAAAATGGTTGCAAAAATATTTTCAAAAATATATACATATTGTTCGAAAAATCTTTGCAAACAATTTTCAAAGTTTGTAAATGTTTGCATAATTGTTTCTAAAATTATTTTGAAAACAAAGGATTTCAAAATATTTGTATAATTATTTTCAGATTATTTTGAGAACCATATACACAATCAAAGCAAATAAAAACTCTTTACAAACCTTGTGTAGAAAAACCAGTAAAAAGAACTAACTTCAATTTGTAAATTCGTAGTTTAAAGTACACATTCATTCTTGTAAATAACATATGCTCTCGTGTGTAAATACCTATGCAAATTTATTTCGATAACCATTTTATTTTTCAAAAAATCTTTAAAAATTATAAAACCCATAAATTTTTTCAAAATATTTTCAAAAATGGCATAAAATTTTGAAAAACCATTTCAAAAGCACATAAAAAGTCCACTTAATCATTAAACTAGTTTATATATTTAAAAGCACATAAAAATATATTTCTTGCATTGTACATAGAATTGCATTTTTTGATTTGATAATGACAATTGAACTAGTCTAAATAAAATCCAAATATTAATGCTTGGTTGGACCTTAATCCACTTAATCATTAGAACCTTATAGGAACTGGAATTGAGACACTTTACGTCTACTAGACTTAATTATGTGAGACTACAAGACTAGTTTATGTGTCGTCCTGACTGCCTAAGAAGAATAATTCGGAACACATGAATGCCTCTTGTAGATAGTGTCCTAACTTGTATGCCTACACCTTACACTTTGCTCAACTCAGTTGAAGTGGTAGAAGGCTGAATTTGTCGACGTGGAAACATACGAAGTCAATTTTGCCCAACCCGATCAAATATTCAAATGTTGTGGGTTTAAATAATGCTTCAAAAGAGGGATAGTCTACTGGCTCAAGAGGAAAAAGATCATATGTAAATGCAGCTATATATAGTATTTTAAAAAAATAAACGGGCAAAAATCAAGGAAAAAGCAATTCCTGTCGGAGTATGTCTATAGTCGATAAGCCAGTCCAAGATTCAAAGTCAAAAGATGTATGTGAGCCTGCAACCGGATGACTTGGATACACTGATCAAGCATCCTAGGATAGGTAGCTACACTGGCTATCATCCATTCTCTTCTCCACCTGATCTTCTTGAGTCGGTTGTAGTTGAACTTAGAAGGGAAAACCCCACTTCTCGAGGAAGGAGTTGCAAGATTGGAGAATTAGGGTCACCATGTTGGAGAAGCATGTCTTCTACTGCTTCAACCAAGAGGGGCTACATATCACTGACACTATACAAGATAGACTCATAGTCATAAGGGACTACGTATGACATCAACTTGTTCTGACCTATCTTTTTTAGGAGACTTGGGCAGAGTTTTGTGGGGCTTAGAGGTTGTTGTGTTTCAAGTCTTCTTTCCAATAAGGTTCTGATCACACTAAATTCCAAAGGTCTTACTGAGTACCAAACTTTGATTTTATGAAGATGGATTTAAAAGTTAAAATCAATCTAATTTCTTTCTTTTTATTTTCTTTATTTTCTTTTTCCGCACATATAGGCATAAGTGTTTGCAAGGTACTAGCAAAGTCAAGTCTAGGGGGTGACGAATCTCTATTTCATCACATTTGTACTTTTACTTTGGCCTTTAAACACTAGTTAAATGCATGTATATAGTATTAATTTGTATAAAATGGTATTCGTTATTTTTAATATAAATATTACTTAAAATATTGTATTATATTCCAAATGAAAAGAATAAAGAAAAGAAATCAAATACAAAGGTATTGAATGACCCTAAACCCCAAGACCTAGGCATCATGGTGACTGGGTCGACAAGGAATAAATTAGGAGATATAAGGGCCAAAATAATAATAAAACTATAATTTCAATTCCTCAATAAATGCTTTTTGAGACCTATTTTATTCTTTATTATTTATGCCTCAAATCAATAGACTTTGAGCAATGAAATTGTAAATAGAAATACAAAGAAAAATACAAAATTTATTTCATCCTAAAATAATGCATAGTATGCTCTAGAAACTCAGAATAAAAAGCCACAAGGAAAAATTTCCAGACCTATATCTTCTTCATATGAACTCAAAATTAATTAAAATCACATTTATTTTTCATAAAATAAAAATATCTATTTAACAAAGATAGCTTCATTCAATTTGAAGTTAATATGCACAAGTTAGATTTTGGGCCCTCATTGTGCAAGATACCTGAATAAAATAATCAATTTCTTCGTTCTTGATATTTTTCACATTTTTATATTTTTACAATTTTGTAAATATTATCCATAATACATATACATAATTAAAATAAAATAACTAAAAAACATTAAAATAAATAAGTATATTATCATACATAGATAAATTATACATGTATATACATATAGATTAAACATAAATAATTATTTAAGTATACAATTTGACTCCAAAAAAGCTTATATATATATGTGTGTGTGTGTGTGTGTGTGTGTGTAAATAAGTGAAAAATACATAAACTATGTATATAAAAGAATAAGATCTAAAATACAATAAATACATAATATATAGGTAATTATACCAATATTTATACATGTAAAAAGTAATACCTAATAAATGAATTTGTTTAAACAAATAAAAATCACCATAAAATACTACATAAAATAATAAATATTTTCACACTTTAACAAATGAAAGTAAAATTAGTTACTATTTTTATTTGAATTAATAAAGAATATATTTCTATTTTTTTGTCTTTTCCAAGCTTACATGGACCAATGAGAGTTGACCTTGATCAACTCCCCGCCCCTCATAGGTCTGCTTAGTCAGACATATACACCAAAGTCTTCCCTTTTTACCGATAGATTCTTTTACCCATTTAGCTTGATTCCTTTTGAGATTTTATCCCTCAATTACAGATATTTCGCGTGCGTACTTTGACTCGATCTGAAGATCAATGGACTGGGTTGTCACCTTAGTCAAAGCCCACCTTGTACATATACACCTCGTCGGACTTCAATTCAAATTTGATCCTTCTTTATGTGTTTCTACCCTCATATCCTTATCCCAACGTGTCAAGCATGGTGACAACTACCTCCACGTCATTTGCAGCGCATTAGAGCGTACGAAGAGCATCGATCCACCATCATCGGTGAGCTCTACCCAGCGCACCACCCAGATCCCGCATTTGTAGGTCGAGCCATAGTGTAGATTTAGTTTTACAAAGGTTTTAGCTGCAGTTTTTAATTCCAACAATTAGTTTACATTTTAATCCATTACAATAGTGTAGATTTTAAATTTCAAAGTTCACGTGAGCTCCTGCTTTGGCTACTGTTTTATCGTGCATCACCCCTATTCGAGCTCACCTAAACACCCCACTTCAATTTCCTTGTGTTGCTCCATATCCCTAACCACCCAACCCCCTTCGATTCTTCCTTGATCGAATACTTGTGGTCCCACCTCTGCCGCTTGCCGAACCTCTTTGCTCCACCCTCATTTCTACATCGATGAGCCACAAATAAAGGCCAACATCTTTTCAAATTGTGCCGCCAGTCTTTCTATCCCGTTTACAGTTGATGAAGACCCCATGTAAGGGGTATCCACATCAGGAAATGACCTCCATATATCATTGATTGCTAGGCCACTATTGATGGGGCCTGGACCCATTTAAGGCACCTACCAGCAGTGGATCGTCTGGGCGGTCATGTAGACCACCTCAACAACGAGAATGAAGGCTAGAGTCAAGTAGGAGAGCAGATCGAGGAAGCCTCAGCATGGTGTTCTTCCCAGATCACTCAAATAGCCTCTCTGTCGTTGGACAGAAATCACACTCCAGTTTTGATGACAGTCGTCTGATCTTGAGTGGCGGTGACCGTCAGATGCCTATGAGGTTCTGATCTAATCCCTTGATCAACGAAGGGGTATCGAGCGACGTAGAACATCCAATGCGCTTAAGTGAAGCTTATGCAACCGTCCACTAACGCATACACGTGGGTGTACTTTGCACATATAACCCCCATCTTTTTGTTATTTCTATTTGATCCAAAACATTCCTCTAAATTTCAATTATTTTTGTATAATTTATATTTTGAACCCTTACATTTCTATAACTTACTATTAGGTCCCTTACCACATCACCTCACGTACACAAATACGTAAGGTGGTGGGCATTTTGCAAGGGCGAACTCCAGGTATTTTTATTTCATTTTATCCCATATTCTAGTGTAATACGTTTTGGATAAATTGTATTGGACCTTGTGCTTTTTGATGATTGCAAAAATACCCTACCAATGTGTTTTATATTGATTATTCTAGGAATTTTGCATGTTAGGCCCTAGATTTTTTAGGGGCTTCAGAAAACAAGTAATACTTTCGAGAAATTGCAAAAAGGTCCCTATAAGAATAACATTTTATTTTTGTTGTTTTATTTTTTTATTAAATGTCCTCTATGTTCTAAAAATTCTAGAAAAATTAAATTCAATGCCTTAATTTTTGTTATACCACATATATTTTTGTTGAGGCATTTTTCATTATTTTCTATTTATTAAAAATCTAAAATAGAGCATTTATTCCCTATTTGTATTTTAAAATAAAACAATTATAAAATCATTTTTAAATTTTTCAAAAAAAATTATTATTTATTACCCAAATTTTAACTCGATACTAAAAATCATTAAAAATAACAAAAATACTAAAAATTAAAAAGCTCCAAAATCCCTATAAAAATTATTAGAAATTATATAAAATTCTAAAAGATCTATTTCTTCTTTTGAGTTTATATATTACACATTAAAAATAGTTTTGGAAAATTTTTAGATTATTATAAATTTTTAAATTCCAAAATAATCTTACCTTGTATTATAAATCACAGTTTTGACATTTTCTTTTATTTATAAGTATAAAAGACGTAAAATTATATTAGAAAATACTAAAAATAGTGAAAAACATAAAAAAATATAAAAATGTTTTACTTTACCTATTTTTTGGTTTTTATATCTATACATATTTATATATTAGCCTACATTCTATAGATATCTTTATATTAGTATTAGTATTACTATTATTATTAAAAAACCATAAATATTTTAAAAACCCTTAAATAGTTAAAAGGACTATCCTTTAGGGTATTTTTTGATTTTTATATATATTATATATATATATTACATTTTACATAATGTATATATATATATATATATTCTTTTATACATATATCTACTTTACATATATATATATATATATATTATAAAAGAAATTAAAAATTATTAAAATTAAAAAAAATGAAAAATATAAATTAAAGATCTAGAAATTATAAAATATTAAAAACCCATAAAATAAAATAAAAAAGACCAGAAGAAGGTCAGTTTTTGGAATCATTTGCTCAACTTATCATGTTTTCTCCTTGAGTTCGACACTCTACATACTTACACTATCTACATTACATTTCTTCATCACTGTCTGTGGGTTAATTATTGTTTAATTCAGTATTCTTATTCAATAGCCACAACGATATTGTCCTCGCCTTGTGTATGACATCAGATCGGTGACAACCCTAACTCAATAATTATATGCCTTTCTGAAAAATTAGATAAAGCTAAAATCAGATTATGCCCAAAGAATTTCATTTGCGACAAATAGTTTACATTATGAACAAGATCTAGGGGATGGTCTCTATTGTTTGTTGAATATTGAGGAAGGACCTAAAGCTGCACTCGAGAGTTAATGCACAAACATGAATACTTAATTATTTGCTATGTGGATGGACAAATAACATGATTTCCCATTTAAAGACTATCAATATGGGGGTGGATATTGACTGGTGGTAAACAACCAGTCATCATATGTGAAATTAGAATAAAGGTGAACATTCTTTAGAATAACAATTAATATTTAATGCGAAACAACTATTCTTACAAGAAATTCAAATAAGACATGGATACTTGACATAATCGATAACTAATTAGCTTTCAATTTCAATGATAAAGACTTATATCAAAAAGATTAATAAGGAAAATGAAGAAGCGACAGATCTTAATTTAAACAAATAAAGAAACATCAATAAGTCATTCAGGAAAAGATGCCAAAAACTCATATATAACTAAAGAAAATCATATCATTTATGCTTTATACATATCTTCAAAGAAACGGTAATATCCTTTATAGTATACAGATTTCAATTTTTCTAACACTAGAATACAATACCTCTTTGATCTTACCTTCCACATCCCGAATAAATACCAAAAAAGCCATAACAAGGATTTCACTATTGGAGAAAGAACAATTATTGCCGCATACCATGGAGGAAGAATCTCTATTTCATCACCTTTATTCTTTTGTGTTGGCCTTTAAACCTTAACTAAATGCATGTACATAGCATTATTCTGCATGAAATAACCTTCATTACTTATATAGTAAAATAATGTATAAAATTGCCTATTTAAAGTTAAAATAAAAGAATAAAAAAAAAGAAAAAGAAATGAAATATAATAGGTTTTGAATGACTCTAAACCCTAAAACCTAGGCATCATGATGACTAGGTCAACAAGGGATAAAGTACGGTGAGAAGGGCCAAAAATACAATAAAATCCTAAATTTCAATTCCCCAGTAGTTCAATTTGAGACCTATTTTATTCTTTATAATTTATAATAAATGAATAAACTTTGTACATGAAAGTTGTAGGTAAAAATACATAGAAAAACACAAAATTTATTTCATGTAAAAATAATGCACAATATGCCCTAGATACTCAAAATAAAAGCCAAAATCCAAACATCACAAACATGTATCTTCTCCATATTGAATAAAAATTGACCAAACTAACTTTAATTCTACACAAAATTTAATAAGATATTTAATGAAGGTGGTTTCATTCAATTTAGAACTAATTTGGACCCCTATTAGACATTATACCTAAATAAAATAATCAATTTATTTATTCTTTATATTTTCACTATTTTATAGTTATATAAATTTTAAATACTATTTAGAACATATCTATATAAGTAAATAAAAAAACAATTTAAAAGATAATAAAATAAATTAGTATACTAAAATATATAGATGAGTTAGACGTAATAATACATATATAATAAATATACCTATTTATTTAAGTGTACAGATAACTTTAGAAAAATAAAATATATTTGTATGTATTTAATTAAGTTATAAATATATAAATTATGCATATAAAGTAATAAAATCTACAATATAAAATAAACATATAATACCCAGTACATAGGTCAATATGTATATAAATGTACTTGCAAAAAGAAACATACAAAAGTATACTAATAAATAAATAAAAATCATATTCAACTACTACATAAAATAATCAATATTTGAGTAAAATTTAATAAAATCATCTATAATTTTATTTTGATTTAATAAAGAATTTCACTCT
Source organism: Ottelia alismoides (assembly GCA_037367405.1). NCBI lineage: Eukaryota > Viridiplantae > Streptophyta > Magnoliopsida > Alismatales > Hydrocharitaceae > Ottelia > Ottelia alismoides. The sequence continues at coordinate 473,046 of JAZKJV010000523.1, read as the reverse complement.
TTTTTGTCTCCTAGCGAGTTGACATGGATCAATGGGAGCCTAGTCTGAGTCGATCCCGGTCAACTCTCCAGTCTCCCAAGGTTTGCTCTATCAAACCCACTAGGCCCCTACTTCCTCTATTTTCCCCTCATTGTTCTTTCATTTTTTTAGTCTAATTCCTTCTGAGCTTTTAGTCCATGATCTATGGTCGATCACGCACACATCTTATCTCAATCTGAGAATCATGGCCTCGATTGTTCTTCCCAACCCAATGCACGTTTGTACATGTACCTTCATCGGGGCCCATTTTGAATTTGGTCTGTTCCTACCCACTGTACCCCTCAGATCAATCCACCCTCGAGTCGATCATGGTGACAATATATCCTTGAGCGATTTACAATGTGCGTACAATGAGAAAGGACATGACCCAAGTTCGTCAAAGTTTCTCCTTGCTGAGCTCCATCAGCTCCCACTCCAGCTGGTCAAGTCATAATGTAAGCCTAGCATTTCATAACCCTTAGCTATAGTTTTAATTTCTTGCTTTTAGTTTACATTTCCATTCACTGTAATATCATAATTTTTTAAGATCCGTAGTTCGTCAGAGCTCTGCTCCAGCCACTGTTTCATAATCCCCCAACTGTGCTCTAACTCGCCTTCCACTGTCATTTCATTCTTCGTCATTTATGCTACATTCTGATCCAATTCATCCCCCTTGATCTTCCCCAGATCAAGAGATCAGGTCTCCCTCCACCTTCCTTCACCAGAGACCTCTGCCCTGCCTCATTCTGCATCCATTCTACCCAATAAGATCCACTGAAGACCTCTTTTTGTTTGTCTTAGTGTTGCGTGTAAGTACTGAAGTTCCAAGGCCACATCTGAGGTGATTTTGTCAGATATCTAGGTTCCTTGGAGCCCTTTCCTTCATCAACTCCTAAGACAACTCCGGTGGTTCCTAGGGATTTTTGGAGCATTCTACAACTGCAAACTAGCATAAGGAATGATTTGAGCATTGTATTAGCACCGGAGAAGCTCAATCAAATATCATTGAGAGAGATGTTCTTCCATGTTCTTTAGGAAAGCTACTATCGTCTGATCATATGCCAGCTCCATATTGAAGGCCCACCATTGGATGTGTATGCCTTCGATCGTTGATGCCGTCGTGGAGATCTAGTCTCATCCACCCAGAGTCGAACAATCATCCATCGTTACAAACACGGCACATGGATAAGTGAAGCCATCATCACCGTCCGTCCTCGCACATGTCGGTATTTTGCATTGTCATCCCTCCCTTTTTTATATCTTATTTTTAATATAAAACATTCACCTACAGTTATAACTTTTCTGTAAATTTTGTGTTATCACCCCCAAGTTTTTAGTAATTACATATTGGTCCCCTACCACGTCACCTCATGTGCGTGTACGCATGAGAGAGCAAACATTTTGCATAGGCCCTTGGATATTTTGTATTTCCTTTTAGTCTATAAAATTCAAATTACAATGTAATTATTTTTCATTAAATTACAAGTTGGACCTACCACTTTTTTAAAATTGTATTTATACATCTACTAGCATTTTTAATGGAATATATCTGGGCATTTGCATGTATCCCAATAGTTCCTTGAGGGGTTCGAAAATCAGAATAATCTTAAGAAATTACAAATAGGTCCATACTAGGGCAAATATTTTTATTTTATTTCTTTACATTACTAAAAATATCAATTAGCACCCACAAAATTTCGGAAAATTATTTTAAGGTATTGGGCATATTATAAATCACATATAAATTTTAGGTCATTTATAACTATTTCGCTATTTTTGAAAATTCAATAACCTTGCACTTATTCTAGTTTTTCATTTAAAAAGTTATAAATTCATCATTCAAAATTCCAAAAATATTATTTATTATTCATTATTATATTTTATACTACAGTCCAAAATCACTAAAAATGACAAATGAAAATATCTAAAAAAATTAAAAGCTCCAAAATCCTTATAAAAATTCTTAAAATTCTATAAAAATTCAAAAAATATTTATTTCTATTAGTAATATTTAATTATCATATCTTATATATTAAAAATAGTTTTGGATTTTTTTGGACTTTTTTCTATTTTTAAATTCTAAAACAATTTGGCCTATTAATATAAGTGTCTATTTTGGCATTTTTATTCAATAAAAATGCAAAAAAATAGAAAACAAAACTAAGAAAAATACAAAATAGAGAAAAATATAAAAAAGACAATTTTTTTTCTCATTTCGTGTATTTATAGCTATATCTCTAAATATAAAAAAGCACATCTATTTATATAGTTATATTTACTTATATTATTATTTTTTAAAAAAATACCAACAAAATTTTATTTCCCTTAAAAAATAAAAAGTATTGTACCATGAGTATTTTCCATATTTTATCTTTATTTTGTGTATTTATTATGCACATTATCTAGCCTATATATATTATTATCATCTATATTTGTACTTTATTTTATTACAAAGAAAAAGAAAATTATAAATCAAAAAATGTAGAAAGAAATAAAAATTATTAATGGAAAACATATAAAAATGTAAAAAATAAAAACCCATAAAAAATTAATTAAAAACCCACACCAAAAATACAAAAAAGACAAGAGGACAATTTTGGAACTTTATTTCCTAGTCTATCTTGTGTATTCCATGTGTTTGACCTCTACATATACTTACACATATATACATTATTTGTAGAGTTATAATAATGTTTAACTCAACATTTTTTGCTTTTCTTCATTTATTTGTGGGTTTATTATTGAGCTATTTGACTTGGGTGAGTGGTCGCCTCAACGATAATGTCGGTCTCGCCCTATGTAGACCACATTAACCCTTACAAAAGTATAGTTTTCATAAACATGTTAGGACATCTTACAAAATGTCGACCATGGTTTGTTATTTGTCCATGTTAGTATTAAAATGTCAATTGATGATGACTTTGTCGATATGTGACATTACTACTAATGTCGATAGAGATCGAATCAAGCTGATCGTTTTAAGCGCAAGAGAGCCATCTAAAGTACAGATTGATGTCGTAACATTGCGTGAATTTTGTTTATGATATTTGTATAGAGATTCTTTCACCATATGGAGTACCAGGACTCCTCAAAATCATTGTGAGTTATGTAAATATAACAATGTTATATTTCTCAATATTTTTATGTCAAAATTTTGATTGAATGATTATAGATGTAATAATAATTTTTGTTACATATTCCTTACGAAGGGCAATCAATCTGTTAGTGATTCCAGTAAAAATTTGATAGATGTTTAAAAATTTATCGCAACAATTGTCACATTTGTAAGTATAATAAATGACATTTTGATATAATTATTTTCTTTTAATACAATTTATTATGTAACCAAATTTAGTTCTTCAAATTCATCGTATGTTCGGGGCAATCTTAAAGACAATCATGAACAAAGAAAGAAAGGCTAAAGTGGATCAAAACATGCATCTCCACGACCTCCTTCTCTTTTCTTGTCAACGGCGCCCCATACGGCTTCTTCCATGGCTCCCGGGGACTGAGACAGGGTGGCCCACTTAGCCTCCTTCTATTTTCTTTGGGTCTTGAATCCCTCTCCTGCCTAGTCGATGAGGCAGAGGACTAGGGGTGCATCAATCGTATTGGTAGAGGTCGGTCTGCGACCCCCACTCACCTCATCTATGCGGATGACCTTCTTTCTTATGCAAGGGCTCTTCGAGCTCCATCTTGACCGTCAGAGATATCCTTAGCTGATTCCACTCCATATCCATGCTGAAGATGAATGCTAAGAAGAGTGGGATTTTTTGTCCCAAAAACTTCCGTGATGATTTTGCCACTACCGTACATGTTGGTATTCCAAGATAGTCCCTACCATCCACATACTTGGGGCTCCCTCTCCCCACATCCTACAAGAGAAGCAATGACACTAGGGCCCTGGTGGATAAGGTTCGTTCCCTGCTTGTTGGGTGGAAGGCCTCGACCCTTAGCATGGTCGGGCTCAGCTCAACTCCTGATGATCGTGGTCGTCGGGGTCAATCTATACTGAGTTGCTGGCATCATTATTCCCCCTACTTATGTTCACAAGATTGACATGATTTGTACTAAATTCCCGTGGGACTACAAGCATTATGCCATCACTTGGAAGACGGTGTGCCTGTCCAAATCGGAGGGGGCCTGGGACTTAGATCGCTTTCAACCATATGCGATGTTATGGTTGCATCCTGTATTGGAGGTTACTCTCCTCCGAGAGCTCCATTTGGGGCCAATACATGCGATGAAAATACCTTCAAGTCCGATCCTTTTGGGAAGTCCAACCTTCCCCAAATGACACCAAGCTTTGGAAGATCATCCTGCGTGGCAGGGAGCCCTACGTGCCACAATTGCTAGTGATGCCCCCCTACTCATGGATGCACTCGCTCAAGGGATTTTCCTTTTTTGATGCCTTTGATCTGCTCTGTCCTAGGGGTGTTGCTGTCTCATGGGCTGTATGTATTTGGGCAGGACACATCACCAAATTTCTCTTACAAATTGTATAGGGTGGTGCTCGGACGCTTCCCTACCACTGATAGGCTCACTAAGCTTGGAGTATGTGATCCCTCCCCTTGCTACATCTGCTCTATGGATCAGGAGACCCACACACAACTGTTGTTCAACTGCCACTTCCCTGTCGGGTTTTGCTTGGAGCATGCGCTTCCTCCGTCCTGCCTATACCACCTCCACTCCCATTCCTGGACACTTTGGTGTGGATTGGTTGACTCCCTGACCATGATGCCCAAGCGTGCCTGTGTATAATACTCGAGACTGTAGTTTTGGGCTGAAAGAAACCACAGGGGGTCCTCCAGATATTCAAACATTGTCCACAAAATATTAGACTTTGTCAACAGTTCAACTCTCCTAATGGGATGTTTGGGTAGGACCTGAGTTTTTGTCTCCTTGGGCACTGCTGCAACCACCCAAAAAAATTCCCTCTTGTTCAGCCTTGTTACCATAGGGCTTGGGGAGTTTTTCTTCTCTTTGTAATATATATTTTGTAATCTCTTTTTTGGTCAGAATTTATACAATACATCCCAAAAAAAGAAAGGAGAAAAAAGTGTCTAAAGCATAAATGAAAGTTTATTAAAAGAAGGGAAGCATAGATGGAAGTTATAGTCTTCTCTTTTTATCCATTCTAAAGCCTCTTTAATCATTTCATTGCTTTCATATTTTTCTGCTATTGTTCTCTTTATTTGTTATTGGTACATAAATTGTAACATGTTTTATTATTTCTTCTATTGAATAGTTTGTTAAGTTCGCTATTTTCCTACTATTTTTCTTCTTTTCTTTATTTAGAACTTTTATAAAGCTTTTATTGAATCATTTCATCAAAATATGCAACTAGTTATAGCAAGTTGTGGCTATGAAATTTAATTATTATAGATGTGTTTTTTCCATTCAACTTGTAGTGTTGTGATCGATTTATGGTAACTTATACTTTGTTGCCATAAGTTGTAGCAATTGATTTTCAGTTGTAATGGCGGCTGCTTTTTGGGAAAGGTACTATTGATGATGTCTTCATCACAAAGTCTAAATTTACCACCATATGTCAATTTTATGTCACTAGAATTTGTTACCACAATATGGCTATATTTGTAGTAATAACACATTTTCAAAATACGATATTACCATACTCATGGAAATTGTTTTATATACAACATTATCTAGAATTTTTCTTTGCATATGTGCACCTTTAGGATCCCAATCTCAAGCTACGGGAAGCACACGGGATAGGTAATAGGAAAGATGGAGAGCATTAAGGGAGTCTTTCCTCGTATAAGTGGAACTAAAACATAGCATGTTGTACCTTTTCTCTTTTTTTTTTGGGAAAATCTTTTCAAAAATCCAATCATATGGATCAAATATTTTCATATTTTTCTACATATCTACAAAGTTTCGTTTTTTTGGATGTTTCTAGCTATTTTATCTCAAAGGTTGAAGAAAAAGTCAGATTTGAAATGATTTGATTCCAGCTCATGTTGACTTTTTATTCGACCATTGAAATAAAATAGTAGGAATATATTAAATCAAAGCAAAACTTAGTAGGTATATAAAACAATATGCATACATTCAATTCATATAACTGGATTTATGAAACGATTTTCGCAAAAAATGCTCCCTCGGATTAATGAACAAATAACCCTTATTTGGGATCAAGAAACACTTTTTTAGTCTCATGCACAAAGTTTCACTTCTATTTTTAGTCTCGCTAATACATACATGCAATTTTCTCAACTCCTATCAGTACGTCAACAAGGGAGCATATATCGTCTGTTGTAATCAGGGTTACATCAGACCTGTTGTATTCTCCTTTTTTCTTTTGTGGTTTCATTCTAAAATCCATCCTTATAGATTGAATCTTGTATTAATGCTCTATATATCTTCCAAATTTGGCTCAAATCAGAGGTTATTTCCTATTTTATCTTAATAGTCAAATATCCTAACAATATTTTTTATGGAAAAGAGGGTGAGCTCCCAAGGTGGGAGTCACCGCAAAAGTGATATATCATTAAAAAATCCAAATAATATTTAAGCAACTTAAATTTCATTTCAAAAGGATCCGGATATTTGATCATTAAGATATAAGAATGAATATCATCTTAATTGAGCAAAATTTGAAGTATACATGATGAATCCATGATTGTCACTCTTTATTCTTTTATTTTAGCTCTTTTTCTTGGTAAAGCATCATGTAAATTCCTGTAAATACAATAACCTAGCAATTTGCATGCCTGAGTTAATATTGCATATTTAGCATGTATTTTTGGAAAAAATAAAAGAATAAAGGAAAAGAAAAAGAATGATGTATTTGGAATAAATACAGAGTGACCCAAACTCCAAGAGAAAGTCAAGCCTTGACCTAATGATGAATCCATGATTCATCTCCTTTATTCTTTCATTTTGGCTAAAATCCTTGGTAAAATACATGTAAATAGCCACTAATTCCATGTAATTAACATTCTAACCACAAATATTAATATTATATAATTAACACTTATTTTCACCAAAATAAAAGAATAAAGTGAAAAAGGAAAATAAAAATAAAAGAAGGCTGGATATAAAATATTCAGACTGATCCTAACCCCGAGACCAGGTCAATATTGACCAGGTCGACAAGAAAAATAAGTAGGGGGAGATAAGGATCTTTAACCTATAAAAATACAAAGAAAACAAAGACCAAAAATATAAATTAATCATTCTCCATAATGTAAATTTGTCACATATTTTATTTATCATCAAAACCACTCCAAACATAAACAATTTCTTCATCAAAGTTGTAGATAATAATTTAAATAAAAATACAAAATTGAGTTTGCACAAAAATAATAATCAATGCACAAATTATACACAAAATAAAAAGCCACAATCTAAACTTCACAGACCCATAACTTGCAAATAAAAACTCCAAATCACCCAAACTCACCTTTAATTGTATATAGCATCTCCTAAACTATTTTATAAAATTGGGTGCATAATTTTTGGGGTCCATATGCAAAAGTTAGGTTTTTGGCTCTTCTTGTACATAGTACCTATCTTCCCCAATATTCCATATTTTTATAAATTAATATTTTGTAAAAAAATGTCTATAATACTTGTTTATAATAGATAAAAGAATTAATAATAAAATTTTGTAAAAATAAAAATTACAAAATAAAAATAATAAAAAAATATGTATATATAGGTCTATATCATACATAGGTAGCTCACCTATACTTATACATAAATAAAACAATTCTTTATAATGTAGATATTATTTATAAATTATTAATAACATAAATCCAAAACTAAAAAATTTTTAATTAAAAAAAAATTAAATAAAATAAAAATAATAAAAAATTGTATAGACATAGGTAAGATACCTATAGGTCCATACACATACACATATCTATTTAAAAATACAAAATAAACTTATAAAAAGTAAATAAAAATATATTTTTATATTCATAAAAATAATTTATAAAATTATATAATAAATAAAATAAAAATTAATTTAATAAATAATAACTATTATTACTTATTTAATTAACTTAACTAATTATATATTTACTTTATATTTACTTAAATTTTATTGGGCGGTCAACCGGTCAGCGGGTGAACAGTGCCCGCCCAGGCACTGTTCACCGTCTCCTTCATTCAAAACCGCCAGGCCCTGCGAGCTTCGAGCCTTCTCAGCTCCTTCCTTCTTCCTCGCGCCCAAGCTTCTCCTCCGTCCTCTCCTCCGAGCTCCAGCTGTCCAACCGCTCCAACTACCCGATCGTTCGGCTAACGACCCCCCTCCGGCCGTGAACCCGTCCAGATTCATCTGACCTTCTCCCTATAAATACATGTCAACCCCCCCCGAGCTCAGATCATCCGCCATTTGCACTTTCTTCCACCCGAGATTCGCGAGAGAGAGAGAGAGAGAGCTTCGAGGGTGACAGCCTCAGCTCCAGCTCCGTCGAGCGAGCGGGAGGAGAGTCGGCGAGATCGCCGCCGCGCCGTAGCGAAGCTCTGCTCCGCCGTCGCGCGTGCTCAGCCTCCGATCGCGCCAGTCGTCGAGGCCATTACTGCGGAGCTTCGCCGAGCTCCAGCATTCCAGGCGCGCCTTCCACTACATCACCTCAGCCACTTCATCTTCTCCGATCAGCTACTCCAGGTTAGATCCTACTCCTATCTCCTTCTCAACCCCTCCATTCTCCTCTCAACCCCTCCATTCTCCTCTCAATCCTTCTATTCCCTTCTGTTTTGATCGAAAAATTGATTCGAAACTCGACTTCTCCGATTCTCCGCCTTCATCATCGATCAATCTCCGCTTCTCCATTCCCGATCATCTCTTCCCATCTCCGTCCATGTCCGATGGCCGGAGCTTACGAGGCTCTCCGTCATCTCCACTCTGCCTCGCTCATTCATCCATGTTGTGCTACAATCCTTAGGATCGAGGTCTAGACACCTCGATCCAGTGGTGTTTCTGAGTTTTGCAGGTCGCAGCTTTACATCCTCCGTCTTCGGTGAAACCTCAGCTATCTCTGGTCGCTCGTCACCTCATTCAGTATCTGAACAACGACCGGAGGTCGTAGTGGTCTCCAGTAGCGACTAGATCGCTCGATTTACACAGACACAGGAGGCATCGTAGATACAGGAGCAGCTAGGGAAGTATCGCTTCCAGATCGTCGATTAGAACAAATCGATCTCGTTTTCGCCTTCGATCTGGTGCGGAGGAGTGAGACGAAGCTATTCGAGTCGTCAGCAGCTAGGATTGAGCGAAGGAACTCATCAATTTGACGATCAAACTTCGCCGGAGTCCTCCTTCATCCCTGTTCATCGAGATAGCTTCAGCGACGTCCGATCGCCGAGTACCCCTCCAGTTTGAATCTGAACCGTCGATTAACGCCCAAATCATAGACGTCGGATCATCGCATCGGACAGTCACGCAGGCGCCAGGTGTCGACAGTTGGCCTAACAGAAGCACGCGTGCGCGTCACGTGACTGCTGTGAATTTTACAGGCACGCCCTTGCAAGTTTCTGAATTTGCAAACAGGTCCTCGCCGGTGCGAATCAGGTGCAGAACACGTGGAGGCTGAGATTTTTGCAGGCACGCCCTCACAAGTTCTCGAATTTGCGTTTCAGTCCTTCCAGGGAACAGCACGTGCGAGGAGTGTGACGATCTGAGCAAATTGCGCTTCAGCCCCCGACTTTTCATATATTTCAAGCGTGCCCCTGCCTGTTACTTTTTATTACAGATATACCCCTAATACTCTATATAATACACTATATACACCTTAAACATATAAAACACCAAAAAAAATTATAAAAAATACATTTAAAATTCATATAAAAACTGTAGTTAGTATATAGTACTATATTTTACATATTAGACCCAAAATAAAATAAAAATTAAATAATAAAATTAATAAAAAAATACAAAATACGTAAAAACTTCAAAAATTCATAACTAATTCAATTAAAATCCTCTAAAAACGTATAGCATATCATTTTAAAGGTATTTTCATCTAGTTTTAACAGAAAATAAAATAAAAATATTTTCGCATTATTTTCATAATCAAAAATCACAAAAACCACACTGTTTTCAATAAAAATTCCCTTTTCACCATTAAAAATAAACCAAAAATCATAAAACTCTTAATAACCCTTTAAAAATCCATAAAAATAGAAAAAGTCTTTAAAAATATAAAAAGTACAAAAATAAAATCAAATAAAAATTTAAATATTTTCTAATAATAAAAAAAAGCATAAAATCATTAAAAATTGCAAAAACAATATAAAATTCATAAAAATCAAATTAAAAATCCAGAAAAATTCCTAAAAATACAATAAAAATTAGGAAGCATTTTCCTTAGGTTTTTCTACCATTTTCCTAGTTTAAAACAGTTTGCCTCCCTGAGTTCGACACTCCCGTACGAATCACTATACACATTTGTTTAGGAGTATAAATAAAATAAAGGAGATTAACTCACCTTAATCTCTTCTGTAAAAACCCACCTGGTCGACAACGACCGCGATACTTCTTTTCTGATTCTTTTGCAGGAATTCGAGAAGACAGCAGGCCAGGTGTGGTGTTTTTCAGATGGCGCCGTTGCCGGGGAGGCAGCGCTAGGAGGATAGCGAAGACCTTAGGATAGATTCATTTTCGCGATTTTATTTCTCTGACTTCACGGTTTCTTGTTTTTGATTTGTGCAGCACAGCTCGAGCCGCACAGCTCAAAGCCACGAAACCAAGTAGTTTAGAATTTCTTGTAATTTTCTTGTAAAAAAAGCATATAAAAATAGTGTCGTAGAAAGGGGCCTCGTAAAGGCATCCCGACTTGTACGTTTCTCGGGGTCTGTTTCACCAGGGCTGTACTCCTGGGGGAGCAGGGCACCCACCGCGGCTTTTCTCGATCGCGATTTTTCTCGACGGTTTTCCGCGGCTTTTCCGAGATAGGTGCTTGTTAGGTGTTTTACGATTTTTCCCTTCTCTGCGCATCGTAGGTTAGCTTAGTTAGATGTTTGCATAGGATTCGACACCTAGGTGCTTGTATCTAGGGCCAATCCCAAAAACACAAAAATACGTTAGACGATTTTTCTCTGAAAATATCCAAAAAAAGTGAAAACCGAAAATTAAAACAGGGACTGCTAACACTATCTGACTCTAAAATAAACGTAAGGACTCACTTGCTTTGGGAGAGCAATCCCCGAAAAACCGAATCATCGATCGAATCTCCAGATCAGCGAGAGAGAGACGACCCATAAGGTAGAGCCAGAGTCCGGGCTTTTATCGAAATACTACTTAGTTCACGCCTTCAATCACCTTATCTTCAGTGGGTAAGCTCGGGTAGCCGGCAACGGTCCGAGTTTACTTAGCAGAGTGGGAGGTTTAAAGGACACTGCGTAAGGCTCGGTCCTTAAGGAATACGGGTAGCCGGAAACGGTCCGTACTTACTTCCATACTGGCTGAGACTAGGTGATTCCTGGCGAGAACTCGGGACAGTACGACGTCGAAATCTCGGGCACCTATCTAATCTCGTTTATCTGAGAGAACGTTGTTTGCCAATCAACCATAAAATCGAAAAGATAAACGACCGAACTCTTACGGTCATCACCTGGGTTGCGTTGGTGAAATCAGGGTTTGTCTTGTGTTTGCTTGCGGTGTGAGTCTAATCTTCCAGATCTGATCAATAATCTCTCAGGATGATGGGCAGACGATCACTTCAGCCGACTCTTACGGCACCGCTCTCACACACTCGTGCCCATTCATCTAGATTGGTTCAAGAGAACCCCCTCTTTGAACCAGAGGATCATCCTCTTCCCTCTAAGACCCTGTCTCCTGGCTCGGTTCGCGAGAACCTTCTCTTCGAGCCAGAATCAGAACAACATTCTCCTTCCAGGCGTGACTCTGACCCTGGAAACTCTTTTCAGATTTCTTCTCCTCATCATTCTCTATCACCATCATCTCCAGATAATCAGCAGCTACATATTGACTTGGCGAAGCCTGATTTGGACTCTTTTTCCTTTCCAGACGACATGGCTGGCAAAGGACCGCAGACCACTTCTGTAGTGATCGATCAGGCTGCGATCAACAGTGGTCTACTTGCTTCCCTTGAAGCGATACAGAATCAGATTAGGGAGCAAGGCAGAATGATGAATGACGTCCGAGCTGAGCTGAATCAGCTTCGAGCACAGAGAGATCAGCCTGTAGCTGAACAACCTGAGGATCAAGAGCAGCCAGATGGACCTCCAGAGGATCAGAACCGAACGATGCAACAACTCTACAACCCTGGAGCTACTACGACTCATCGATGGATCCGTCTTCCTGTCATCCGAGGGAACTTCGAGTTCCGACCTCAGACGATCCAGCTGCTGCCCAAGTTTCATGGGCTTTCTACTGAGGAGCCGCACTTGCACCTTCAGGAGTTCGAGCTCATCTGCAGCACGGTGCATGATGCAGAAGTGAACGAGGACACGATCAAACTGATCGCGTTCCCTTTCTCCCTTTTTGACCGAGCAGCCTACTGGCTGAAACACTTAGGGAGATATGTTTCGACCTGGGCGGAACTGAGAACCGCTTATCTGAACAAGTATTATCCTTTAGGTCGAACAAATGCTGCTAGAGCAATGATTAGTAATTTCTCCATGATCGGGAACGAGCAGTTCCACGAGGCATGGGACAGATTTAGAGATCTGATTGATCGGTGTCCCCACCACGACCTTTCGAAGCCGACTCTTGTACAGAGCTTCTTCGGTGGGCTAACACCTGAGTTGCAGGGGCTGGTGAATGCCGCCTGTGGTGGTTCGTATTTCTCGATGCACGAAGATCGAGTCTGGGCCATTTACGAGAAAATGGCCGAAAATTATACTACGATGTCTCAGACTCGAGTCTACAACCAGACGAAGCCACCTACTTATCACCAGCATTCCCGAGTGGCACAGATTGAAGGGAATTCATCTTCTGATGTTTCTGTTTCTCTCGAATCCTCAGCAGCTGATATGGGGATCATTAGCCAGAAGTTGGATCGAATGGAAATCATTGAGAAAAAGTGCCAGAATTTAGATAAGATCAATAAGATTGATGATCTCGAGAAATGCATGAGTGACCTGAAGACACAGATTATGTGCCTTCAAGAATTGTATACAGATTCCAATCGGTCTTCGAGGTCACAGGCTGACTCAGGTAGCCGAGACAGAGGCATACTTCCTAGACCTCCAGTTCAGCACATTTACCATGTGCATTCTGAGCCTGCTCAACATCACTCGGCATACCCGCAGCTTCCGCAGGCACCATCATCTGACACCCAGATGGTGGTCTATCAGAGTGATCAGCCGTTGGCATCTATGCCCCCAGCATATCCTGAGATGTCTGAGCCATTGACTGAGGTCAATGGGATCTGGTATGATCGGCCGCAGCAACCAGGGATCCGTCGCGATCACCCTGGTTTCCGATGGTCTACAGGTACCTCTTCCCAGCCACAACCGCAGACTTTCACGGGGCAGCACCGAGATCATCAGCAGCAGCATTCTGGTCCTCGTCAGTATCCTCAGTGGAGGCAGAGCACTTACCAGCCTCAGCAACAGCAATACCCTCCACAGCAGCAGCCAGCACAGCAGCAGCCTCAGTATCAACGAGGCGACTCATCCGGGTCTCATGGACCTTTCCATGACAACCCAGCGCTAGAGTATCTCGCTAACCTCATAACTGATCAGCATGCTTCTTTTAGGCGAGAGATGGATGAGTTCAAGACCCATGTCACCGACCTCGTCAAGGGGAAGTCCGCCTTGCCTGCTCAGATAGAACCCAACCCCAACAATCTGAAGCGAAAGGCTGAGCAGGTAGATTTGATCGAGCCCACCCTCCAATCACAGGTATTATCCGATGACTATCTCTACTGTGATGACGCTGACTTCATCTCTCTTAGGAGCGGTAGGATTCCAGTAGGCGGAGACTCTACTAGGCTCGAGGACAATATCTCAGATCACGCAAGCGAGCCTGTAGACGACATTGATGGCGGTGCTGAAGCCGCAACCTTTGACGCTGAAGATGGTGGTGCTGAATCCACCAAGTCTGGAGAGCAGCCAGAGCAGAACGCCGATTCAGCTGCATTACCATTTTTCATTTCTTCTGATGATGATAGAAAATCACAAAAAAATGTAAAAAAGAGGAGAACTCCAAAGAAGAATAAAAAGATTGTTGATCCAGATCTTGATCTTTCTGCTAGCTCAAAGAAAGCAAGTCCCCGTTCTCCAAAAATCTTTGTTTTTACTTCTTCTGATCCTCCGATTGTACAGACTAACCCGGAGGATGTACAGATACCTTTCCCGAAAGCACTCTGCTTAGGAAAAGGTGCTAAAAAAGAAAACCCCAAAAAGATTCAAATGAATGATCTGACGAAAGAGATGCTTGAAAGGTTCACAATCCAACTCACTCTTTCGGAAGCCTTGGCTCACATTCCTCTTCTGCAGAAAGGCTTAAAAGAACGAACCACCGTCCGCAGAAAGAAGAAGCGCAATCATTGTTCTGAAATCCATGTGTTGACCAAGGAGACTTGTCACGCCATCCAGAATCGTCTCCCAGCCAAAAGATCAGACACGGGAGCGCCGTATGTTAGATGCGAGATCCTCGATCAGACTTTCGATCGGACTCTATTAGATAGCGGATCCTCGATTAATCTCCTTCCATCTTCCTTACTCGACAAGTTCGAGTTCGGGCCTCTTCGACCAAGCCGAACGGTCTTGCAGTTTGCTGATAGATCAATCAAGAGGCCTAAGGGTTTAATCGAGGACGTTATCGTCACCATTCAGGGTTTGCAATTCCCCGTGGACTTCGTCGTATTGGACATGGCGGTCCCTGAATGTGTGGCTGATACCCCAATCATATTAGGACGACCTTTTCTGGCAACAGCAAAGGCCGTTTCCGACTATGGTACTGGGAAGGTGTACTTTCGCGTCCAGGGCGAAAGTATACATATAGAGACGATCCAAGATCAGAAATCTAGAGCACCTGAATCAGAGAGAGCATCTGATGACGAGCCCGATAGTCATCAAGACTGTGACTTCGTGCAGACAGACGATGAAGCCGTTTGGGCCGAACCGAGTATCCATTCCTTCATTACGCCTTCAAAGGAGTCTGAGTTGCAGATACTAGATGAAGACGAATTCGATAGCACAGTCTTAGAGCAGACACAATCACAGACTGAGGCCGACGATTCTGATGATGATCATTCAGATTATCTATCTTGTCATTCTGATTCTGATCCCTCCGATTTAGACGTGGATTTCGATTGGCAAAGTTTTGATGAATATGTTCCGCGTTTAATCTCAAATGAGCCTACAACCAATCTGGAGATCAACTCGAATCAGAACATCATCCCATCTCCAGATCTTTCTGAGTCAGAGCAGGCAGAGCTCACGCATACTGATCTAGTAGCCTACACCCAGGCTCTAATCAAACCCGCCCTCCCTGCCCCTTCTCCCCCTGAGCTTAAACCTTTACCTCAAAGCATGAAGTATCGATTCCTTGCGGGTGAATCAAAAATGTTTCCGGTCATCATCTCTTCTAATCTGACCGAAGATCAAGAATCCCGTCTGATGGCGATTCTTGAGAAGAACCGCAAGGCGATCGGGTGGTCAGTAGCCGATCTCCATGGGATTAGTCCGGCTCTCTGCTCCCACCACATCTTTCTCGAGGATGACGCCAAGCCATCTCGTGAGTTTCAGCGCAGGCTGAACCCTAATCTTCGAGAAGCGGTTATGAAGGAAATATCCAAGTGGTGGAGCGCCGATTTTATCTATCCCATCTCCGACTCGAAATGGGTTAGTCCTTTGCATGTGGTACCCAAGAAGACGGGTATCACCACAGTGATCAACGAGGACGGAGAGGAGATCGCTACCCGAGTACCGACTTCTTGGCGCGTCTGCGTGGACTACAGACGCTTGAATCAGGCGACCAAGAAGGATCACTTCCCGCTACCGTTCATCGATCAGATCATCGAACGGTTAGCCGGGAAGAGCCATTATTGCTTTCTCGACGGGTACTCGGGATATAATCAAGTGGCTATCGCTCCAGAAGACCAAGAAAAGACGACATTCACCTGTCCGTTCGGAACGTATGCTTTTAAACGGATGCCCTTTGGATTATGTAATGCTCCGGCTACATTCCAGAGGTGCATGCTTTCGATCTTCGCGGACATGGTGGGAGATTTCTTGGAGGTCTTCATGGACGATTTTTCGGTCTACGGCGATGATTTTGATTCCTGCCTTTCTAGCCTAGACCGCGTGCTTCAGAGGTGCACGAAGGTTAACCTCGTGCTTTCTTGGGAGAAGAGTCATTTTATGATGACTCAGGGGACGGTCCTTGGTCACATCATCTCCAACCGGGGCATGGAGGTGGATCCGGCCAAGGTGGATATCATAAAGAAACTCAATCCACCGTCCAATCTGAAACAGCTTCGGTCATTCCTAGGGCATGTCGGTTTCTACCGACGTTTCATTCGAGACTTCAGCAAAATTGCCCGACCGTTGTCTGATCTTCTAGCGAAAGACACCGAGTTTATAGTTGATGATAAGTGTCTTTCAGCTTTCGATACTCTCAAGAACATGGTTGTAGAGGCTCCTGTCCTTCAGCCACCTGATTGGTCTCTTCCATTCGAGATCATGACGGACGCCTCCGATTTTGCCGTTGGGGCTGTGTTGGGACAGAGGAGGGATGGCCTTCCATACGCCATACACTACGCTAGCAAGACTTTGGATTCCGCGCAGCGGAATTACACGGTTACAGAGAAAGAGATGCTAGCCGTAGTATTTGCCTTAGACAAATTCAGGTCCCATATCTTAGGATCCAGAGTCACAATCTTCACTGATCACACTGCCATCAAGTACTTAATGGATAAGAAGGATTCGAAGCCACGTCTGACCAGATGGATCCTTCTACTCCAGGAGTTCGACATTGTTATCAAGGATAAGCCTGGAGTCAAGAATGTGGTGGCGGATCACCTCTCCCGACTAGAATTACCTGAGACTTCTGACTTTGATACACCAATCACCGAGACCTTCCCCGACGAGGCGATTCTTGCTGTCGCCTCGCTGCCATGGTATGCCGACATTGTAAACTTTCTTGTTGCTAAGAAAGTTCCGCAAGGTTGGTCCAGACAGAGACTTGAGACTTTCCTCGCGAAAGCCAAGTCTTACCATTGGGAGGATCCGGTCCTTTATCATGAAGGAGCGGATTCCGTCTGGCGTAGGTGTATTCCTCAGGAGGAATACCAGAGTGTCCTCATGTATTGTCATCGATTAGAAGCTGGAGGACACCATTCAGGGAAGAGGACAGCACAAAAGGTGCTCCAATCCGGCCTTTGGTGGCCTACGCTCGTTGCGGATGCTCATGCATTCGTTAAGAGATGTACTGACTGCCAGAAGATGGGCACTTGTGGACATAAAGACATGATGCCGATGCAGCCTATCCACTTCTGCGAAGTGTTCGATGCATGGGGTATCGACTTTATGGGCCCATTTCCGAAAAGTCAGGGGTTCGAGTATATCCTTTTAGCTGTGGATTATGTGAGTCGTTGGGTGGAGGCAATTCCTGCCCGAGCCGCGGATGCGAACACGGTTTGCAAGTTCCTGAGAAAGCATATCATTACGCGGTTCGGAGTCCCTCGAGTTCTGATATCAGACGGGGGTAGCCACTTCATCAACGACAAGGTAAGGGCACTTGCTAACGAGTTCGGTATAGACCATCGGGTTGCTACTCCGTATCATCCTCAGACGAATGGTCTAGCCGAGGTTTCGAATAGGGAGATCAAGACGATCTTACAGAAGGTTGTTCGCCCAGACCGAAAGGATTGGTCGCAACTTTTGGACTCGGTTCTTTGGGCATATCGAACATCCTTCAAGACTCCATTAGGCACATCTCCCTTTCGACTCGTTTATGGCAAGCCATGCCACTTACCTGTTGAGATCAAGCACAAATCCTGGTGGGCAGTGAAAGAAGTGATCTTTGGATTAGATGATTCGGGAGATCAGAGGCAAACTGAACTGGCAGCCCTGGAAGAGCTGAGAGATCAAGCCTTCACGAGTAGCCTGCATTACAAAGAGCGGATGAAAGAGTGGCATGATGCTCACATCAGCCACAAGCAGTTTGAGCCTGATCAGAAAGTTTGGCTATTCGATGCAAGACTGAAACTATTCCCAGGGAAACTTCAGAGTAAATGGAAAGGCCCGTACATTGTCAGAAAGGTGTACGACAACGGAAGCATCGATATATCTGAGTTGTCATCTGAGTCCACCTTTCGAGTCAACGGTCAGCGATTGAAACCATTTCTCGATCATGATCCACAGACCGTTGAAGTTGCCCCAATCCATTTTGTATGAGATGATCTTTTCACTCTTACACTATGCATCTCATACCTGATTTTCAACGATCATCTTGTATATATTTTCGATTTCATTCATTCTTATTTTCATTTGTCTTACACCCTTAGGTTGATCTAGATTTTGCTATACTTAGGATGTGCTTTATCCTAAGTATAGGGGGGTGTAGACACTGTGTGATTGTTTGTATCGTCCTGTTCGATCACCCCTGTTGTTGCTTATACTTAGGGTGTGCTTTACCCTAAGTATAGGGGGGGTGATCTCGCTCATACCGCCTTTTGATTGTTGTCGTTTTTGTATCGTCTGCTCTCTCGCTTGTCCCTCACCTTTTGATTTTCATCTCTATACTTAGGGATATTTTACCCTAAGTATAGGGGGGACAAGCCGAGCCTTTGAGTTGTGTACATTCTCTTGACCTCGATCATCTTCGGTTTTGAGTCTGCTATCCTTAGGATCACTTGATCCTAAGTATAGAGGAGATGATCGACTTCTATTCATTCATTCGTTATTCTTTGTGTCATTGTAGTATAGGATTCTTTTCACCAATCTATACTTAGCCCGAGTTATGTCTTCCTTTGCCGCTTCTTTGGTCACTATGAGGACATAGTTCACGCTAAGTATAGGGGGGTGTCGTATATATATGCTATATATACTTTAGAAGCCATAACTCGTACTTTCTCGTATTTTTAATAATAAGGCTTCTTAAAAGTATGGGTTTATATTTTGGTTTTTTAAAAGCCGCAAGAAAACCGTAAAAATGTCTTATAAAAAATGGCTTAAAAAAATTGTAGATAAAAAAGTTGTAAATTCTTTGATAAAATCCTTAAAAATTTGAAAAATAAAATCCTCATAAAAATCTTGTATAAAAGCCGTATAACTTGTATATAAAACATGTATAAAATCCTTTGTAAAATACACAAAATCCGTGTAAAATTTTTGTAAATCAAATTAATTCACTAACTTTTACAAAAAAAAAACCCCTAAAAATTGAAAAGTTTAAAATCCAATAAAAATTTGCAAAATCCTTTAAAAATCACTTAAAACATTTAAGCCGAAAAATCTACCTCATAAAAAAATTGTTGCATTCATTAGCATTTTTCAGAACAAGTTTGATTCTCGAACCGCATGGATCTAAGTCCGAGAGATGGAGCTTGGTTTAGGCCTTAATCCACTTAATTCAAGAGGGACTTTATTAGGATCGGGAATTGAGACTCTTCAGGTCTTGTAGACTTAATTCTTTGAGTTCCATGAGACCGTGTTCGGAATTCAACTTGAAAGTGCCTAAGTAGGACACCTGGTGTCATCCGTTGAACTCTTCTCCATTTGAATCAATTTTGAACTCAAGCACTCTGCACTTAGCTCGACCTGCCTGGGGTTGCGAAGGGCAATCCATTTCGGTGGTGCGTTTCCATCCTTATCTGGTGGTGGTGATGTCTAAAGACGGGAGAGATTGGGGTTGAAACAAAGCTTCGGATGAGGGAAGGATCTGCTGGCACAATTTTTCTAAGACCCCAAAAAATGGGCGGACTAAAAAGATGCTATATCCGTCGGGGCATAAAAGACCAATGCAGTGCAACAATCATTACTACCAAAGAAGCCAAATACACCAATTCCAAAAATGACCACAATGGTCCGAGCTTCAGAAAAGCCTGCATGTCTTCGTGGAGACTTGGCTAAACTGGCCAGGCTTCACCGGAGATGTGATTACACTGATCACACTCCAGTTCTCTTCTCCTTCTTCTACTTCCTATCTTATTCGATTGTGGACACAGCACGACCTGACCTCAGAAGGAAATACCTCCCTCCTCGAGGACTGAGCTGTTGGATAAGGACCCAATGGAAGTGTGTAGCCGTATGGGCGGTTTCTTCGACTCTCTAGGGCAGGAAGAGCTAAAACTTTTCACACACAGTACTAATTGTTTTCAAAGCCGAAAAGTTTGCGTGATGGATAGGTGGATCTGAGCTGGCTGTTGAGGTGGATCTGGATAAGGATTTATGGAACTTGAGGGCTGTCGAGGCTTAAATCCTAAGTCTAATAGAGTCCCGACACACTATTAATCCAAAGGTTTAAATCCAGGCTCCAAATTTTGGACGAAGAGAAATTCGGTTTAAAGAAACGATCATGTTCTAAGTTCTTTTATTTTCCTTTTTCTTTTTCTTTTTTGCTTGCACTTATTTATAGAATAAGTGTTTGCTAAGGGACTAGCAAAGGTAAAGTATAGGGGAATGATGAATCCATGATTCATCTCCTTTATTCTTTCATTTTGGCTAAAATCCTTGGTAAAATACATGTAAATAGCCACTAATTCCATGTAATTAACATTCTAACCACAAATATTAATATTATATAATTAACACTTATTTTCACCAAAATAAAAGAATAAAGTGAAAAAGGAAAATAAAAATAAAAGAAGGCTGGATATAAAATATTCAGACTGATCCTAACCCCGAGACCAGGTCAATATTGACCAGGTCGACAAGAAAAATAAGTAGGGGGAGATAAGGATCTTTAACCTATAAAAATACAAAGAAAACAAAGACCAAAAATATAAATTAATCATTCTCCATAATGTAAATTTGTCACATATTTTATTTATCATCAAAACCACTCCAAACATAAACAATTTCTTCATCAAAGTTGTAGATAATAATTTAAATAAAAATACAAAATTGAGTTTGCACAAAAATAATAATCAATGCACAAATTATACACAAAATAAAAAGCCACAATCTAAACTTCACAGACCCATAACTTGCAAATAAAAACTCCAAATCACCCAAACTCACCTTTAATTGTATATAGCATCTCCTAAACTATTTTATAAAATTGGGTGCATAATTTTTGGGGTCCATATGCAAAAGTTAGGTTTTTGGCTCTTCTTGTACATAGTACCTATCTTCCCCAATATTCCATATTTTTATAAATTAATATTTTGTAAAAAAATGTCTATAATACTTGTTTATAATAGATAAAAGAATTAATAATAAAATTTTGTAAAAATAAAAATTACAAAAATAAAAATAATAAAAAAATATGTATATATAGGTCTATATCATACATAGGTAGCTCACCTATACTTATACATAAATAAAACAATTCTTTATAATGTAGATATTATTTATAAATTATTAATAACATAAATCCAAAACTAAAAAATTTTTAATTAAAAAAAAATTAAATAAAATAAAAATAATAAAAAATTGTATAGACATAGGTAAGATACCTATAGGTCCATACACATACACATATCTATTTAAAAATACAAAATAAACTTATAAAAAGTAAATAAAAATATATTTTTATATTCATAAAAATAATTTATAAAATTATATAATAAATAAAATAAAAATTAATTTAATAAATAATAACTATTATTACTTATTTAATTAACTTAACTAATTATATATTTACTTTATATTTACTTAAATTTTATTGGGCGGTCAACCGGTCAGCGGGTGAACAGTGCCCGCCCAGGCACTGTTCACCGTCTCCTTCATTCAAAACCGCCAGGCCCTGCGAGCTTCGAGCCTTCTCAGCTCCTTCCTTCTTCCTCGCGCCCAAGCTTCTCCTCCGTCCTCTCCTCCGAGCTCCAGCTGTCCAACCGCTCCAACTACCCGATCGTTCGGCTAACGACCCCCCTCCGGCCGTGAACCCGTCCAGATTCATCTGACCTTCTCCCTATAAATACATGTCAACCCCCCCCGAGCTCAGATCATCCGCCATTTGCACTTTCTTCCACCCGAGATTCGCGAGAGAGAGAGAGAGAGAGCTTCGAGGGTGACAGCCTCAGCTCCAGCTCCGTCGAGCGAGCGGGAGGAGAGTCGGCGAGATCGCCGCCGCGCCGTAGCGAAGCTCTGCTCCGCCGTCGCGCGTGCTCAGCCTCCGATCGCGCCAGTCGTCGAGGCCATTACTGCGGAGCTTCGCCGAGCTCCAGCATTCCAGGCGCGCCTTCCACTACATCACCTCAGCCACTTCATCTTCTCCGATCAGCTACTCCAGGTTAGATCCTACTCCTATCTCCTTCTCAACCCCTCCATTCTCCTCTCAACCCCTCCATTCTCCTCTCAATCCTTCTATTCCCTTCTGTTTTGATCGAAAAATTGATTCGAAACTCGACTTCTCCGATTCTCCGCCTTCATCATCGATCAATCTCCGCTTCTCCATTCCCGATCATCTCTTCCCATCTCCGTCCATGTCCGATGGCCGGAGCTTACGAGGCTCTCCGTCATCTCCACTCTGCCTCGCTCATTCATCCATGTTGTGCTACAATCCTTAGGATCGAGGTCTAGACACCTCGATCCAGTGGTGTTTCTGAGTTTTGCAGGTCGCAGCTTTACATCCTCCGTCTTCGGTGAAACCTCAGCTATCTCTGGTCGCTCGTCACCTCATTCAGTATCTGAACAACGACCGGAGGTCGTAGTGGTCTCCAGTAGCGACTAGATCGCTCGATTTACACAGACACAGGAGGCATCGTAGATACAGGAGCAGCTAGGGAAGTATCGCTTCCAGATCGTCGATTAGAACAAATCGATCTCGTTTTCGCCTTCGATCTGGTGCGGAGGAGTGAGACGAAGCTATTCGAGTCGTCAGCAGCTAGGATTGAGCGAAGGAACTCATCAATTTGACGATCAAACTTCGCCGGAGTCCTCCTTCATCCCTGTTCATCGAGATAGCTTCAGCGACGTCCGATCGCCGAGTACCCCTCCAGTTTGAATCTGAACCGTCGATTAACGCCCAAATCATAGACGTCGGATCATCGCATCGGACAGTCACGCAGGCGCCAGGTGTCGACAGTTGGCCTAACAGAAGCACGCGTGCGCGTCACGTGACTGCTGTGAATTTTACAGGCACGCCCTTGCAAGTTTCTGAATTTGCAAACAGGTCCTCGCCGGTGCGAATCAGGTGCAGAACACGTGGAGGCTGAGATTTTTGCAGGCACGCCCTCACAAGTTCTCGAATTTGCGTTTCAGTCCTTCCAGGGAACAGCACGTGCGAGGAGTGTGACGATCTGAGCAAATTGCGCTTCAGCCCCCGACTTTTCATATATTTCAAGCGTGCCCCTGCCTGTTACTTTTTATTACAGATATACCCCTAATACTCTATATAATACACTATATACACCTTAAACATATAAAACACCAAAAAAATTATAAAAAATACATTTAAAATTCATATAAAAACTGTAGTTAGTATATAGTACTATATTTTACATATTAGACCCAAAATAAAATAAAAATTAAATAATAAAATTAATAAAAAAATACAAAATACGTAAAAACTTCAAAAATTCATAACTAATTCAATTAAAATCCTCTAAAAACGTATAGCATATCATTTTAAAGGTATTTTCATCTAGTTTTAACAGAAAATAAAATAAAAATATTTTCGCATTATTTTCATAATCAAAAATCACAAAAACCACACTGTTTTCAATAAAAATTCCCTTTTCACCATTAAAAATAAACCAAAAATCATAAAACTCTTAATAACCCTTTAAAAATCCATAAAAATAGAAAAAGTCTTTAAAAATATAAAAAGTACAAAAATAAAATCAAATAAAAATTTAAATATTTTCTAATAATAAAAAAAAGCATAAAATCATTAAAAATTGCAAAAACAATATAAAATTCATAAAAATCAAATTAAAAATCCAGAAAAATTCCTAAAAATACAATAAAAATTAGGAAGCATTTTCCTTAGGTTTTTCTACCATTTTCCTAGTTTAAAACAGTTTGCCTCCCTGAGTTCGACACTCCCGTACGAATCACTATACACATTTGTTTAGGAGTATAAATAAAATAAAGGAGATTAACTCACCTTAATCTCTTCTGTAAAAACCCACCTGGTCGACAACGACCGCGATACTTCTTTTCTGATTCTTTTGCAGGAATTCGAGAAGACAGCAGGCCAGGTGTGGTGTTTTTCAGATGCCTAATTCCAAAATACAATATGTAGAGAGAGATAGGGTTCACTATGTATGGTATATACTACCTATATTTATACCTATTTTTTTGACAAAATAAAATTAAATTATTATTTCTACACCCTTGTACAAATTTCTATAAATAATATAAAATAAAATTATAAAAATTATAAAAATTCAATAAAAACAAAAACAAAAGCCTTCATTCATTGTACAAAATACATGTGTATATATTACATCCTCTATTTATAACGCACCTTTAAATAATTTATAAAAATATAATAAAAATTATTTTACACTCCTAAAATTATGTTATAAATAAATAAAATACAAAATAAGGGATTCATATAAAAAAATAATTAAAATACTTGTACATAATAAATAGGTATATTATACATGTATATAATACTATATATTGTATATACATTAATTTATTTTTCATAAAAAATAATTAAAAATCATAAAAAATAGTTTGAAAAATAATAAACATATTTTATTTCATACACTTTTCATTTTGAATTCATTTACTATTTTTATTGAATTTTTAATTATTTTATAAATCCATATTTTCTGATTGTTCCAGAGGCTTTGTTGACGCCGGTCCACGCCACCTTCCAGTCGGGTCAGACCCGATTCCTTCTCGTTGGAGCCTGTTCTCCCTATTTTCCCACCTAACTCCAACCATCGCTCATCTCGATTCTTGGATCCGTGATTCCTCGGGCATCCTTGATCTCCGCAGATCCCTAGGATTATCCAGATCTCCTTAGGGTTCCGTGCTCCACGTCGATCTTTCTAGACCCTCACTTCGTGTATAAAAACCCTGTCTCCACATCCATAGCTTAGTAGCTCGTGCCTCGCCTCTTCCTTCACCCTTAGATACCTTTAGCCGAGTGACAGCAGCTTGGAGGAGCCTTTGGATTGGGGTTTGGTGTCTTAAAGTCGTAGCTCACCAATGAGCACGGAGAGCTTTACCATGTCTCCCCACCTACCGCAGCATGGTTGAGGCCATCACCCGACCGCCCACCTTCACATGATCTTGCTAAACACCTCAATGGCTTCAGATACCGCTGACATCCATTGCATTTTCCTATCCGAGAGGTCACCGGCACCGTCAGTGGTCCCACACACCACGCACGTGCCCAAGGGGTATATTTCCATCTTATCCTTGCATGTCTCGCCATTAGCTTTGGTCCATTAAATAAAAATTGTAGTTGTGAACTCTTATTGCTTGGACCTCATAGTTTCTGATACTTGCACTTTAGTCCTATTTATTTGAACTCGCGTGCATCCCCACGTGCTTTTTGGGTTATTTGTAGTATTTTGTATGAACTTCTCTGTTGTTATGAATTGAATGATAAGTTTTTGGTAATTGCATTTATACCCTTGTGAGCCTGGATCACGTGTTATGCGTGTGATTGTTTGAACTTTTTGCAACTTTGGCCCTATACTTTATACTTGTGTTATTATTTAGCCCAGAAGTTTATTTTAATTGCTCTTAGGTACCTGTAAATTGTATCTAATTACATCTTGTAGTTTAGACTTAATAATTATAAAATTAATTTGAAAAATTACCTAAAAATTACCCTCAACTCCTGTTGACGTGTAGTGTTTAGTATAATTTTTATAGATTAATTTCTTTGCTTTATTTTGTTTGTAAAATAAAAAAGCTATAAAAAGTGTCTTGTCTATTTTTGAAAATCCGTAAAAATTCAAAAATTGCCTTAAAAATTCTACAAAAATTCCTTTTAGTGTCTTATCTAAAGTAGTAATTTTGTTTGAAAATCCTTTATAAAATCCTAAAAAATACAAAACACTTAAAATCTTATAAAAATCATATAAAATTTAAGAAAAATCCAAAAATTCTCATTTCAATTTGTGTTGTAGTATTTTATATCTAGTTTATCATACAATTGCTATACATGACTTTATGGCATTTTAAGTAATTTCAACTTGCAATTTAGTCCTGGATGTGCAATGTTTGTAGTTTTAGTCACTCTTTGATTTTTATAAAATTATAAAATATTTGAAAAACTCTAGAAAATTATCAAAAATACTTTAAATCGTATAAACCCAAAAATATTTTTATCTCAATTTTCTGAGTATTTATAGCTATAAAGAAAAATCCAAAATACTTCTATGTTGCCTTGTTTTCTTATTTGTTGATTTTGCCTCCTTATTAAAATTAAAAATTTGCAAAATTAACACTAAAAAAATGTGTTGTTTTATTTATGAGATTTGACTACTTCGTAGGTTTTCTCGTGCTCCCTGTGTTCTACCCTAGTTGCTATACCAGGTAAAATAAATAGTGAACCGCTTACATTTGTGCATGATTGTTTGATTTGATTGAGTGGTTTATTCTTCTTGATTGAGGTCGAACTTGTCGATTGTGGTCGCAAGACCTTGATATCTCTTGATACTTAACCGTAGTTGATAGGTCGCTCATCAATATATAGCACTAATCTAAGATTCAATCTATAAGGTTGGATTTTGGAATCGAAATCACAAAAGGAAAACAAGAGAGATTACAACTGGCTGTTGTAATCCAGTTACATCAAATGATCTGCTCTCCAACAATTATAAATGTGCTACCGGATTCTCTAGTCAGTCATGTACATCACATATTTGTCTAGCATCTTCCTATGCACCATGTATTTTCTATTTTATCTATAAAATTTTGTGGCATTTTTCAACAACTCCTCTTGATGACCATAGATTAAATGTTCCATGTACTTCTCTCTATTTCCTAATGAACCTTACTAAATTAGACTATGGATTTCTCCATATACATAATGAAGAAGGCCATATATGACTTAAATGCTCTCTAACTATTGTCTCGTGAGGGCGCATTTGACTCAATTATGGCGATGGATAATATATTAATAACTAAAACAACATCCCACTACCATTTTGTTCTTAAAATCATCTCCACTCTCGTTCTTCGAAGACCAGTCATCCCCTCATTATTACACCCCTTCCATTCCAAATTTAAATTAGGTAAGTCTTCAAGTGACCTCATATACATGATTACACATCAAATAATAAATTAAGTAAAATAAATAAAAAAATATTGATGGTTCATCTTAGTAATGAGATGCGCCATATTTTTTTAAAAGTGGTATTTATTAAAAATATCGCATGCAAGAAGATATACAGCATCAGTGATACAAACAGACGGATACGAATATATGTGGTACCATATCCTTATCTATTTTTAGATATGAATACAATGGTGTATATATATATATATATATATATATAGGAAAAACTTGAATTGAGGTGCCACCTTACCATGAGTATGGTGCGACACCTCTTACGAGCCATCCGATTTTGATCGACGGTGGTTAACAAAACCACTAAATTAAATCCAAAACCACCGTCAACAAAATCTTCAAATTGCTATTTTTAGAAAAAAAAATCGAATATTCCATTGGTTACTCGAATTATCCCATTGATTATTAATTACTCGAATTGAATTTTCCGAATATAGCATCTATCACATCATGACTCTCTATTATTCAAATTTTCAAAAGAGATTCTCAACGAGGGTCCTTCCCCTTTCATCTTCATCATCCTCGACGAGATGTTCCCGTTTCTTTGCCCAAGTATCAATGATACATCCAACATCTCCTCCTGATATTTGATATCATAAAGGTACATATCATTTTTTTACGAAATCATTCATATTTTTTTTGTTTCTATTATGCTTTTTTATTAAAAAATGATTCTGAATCAGTTCTAATTTATTTTAGTTTATCTGATTCGTTTTTGTCATTTGTTATATGCCGCGTAATGTATCTGTGTTTAGATATTAATGAATGAATGTGGATATCAAGTTCAGAATAAATGCATTCTTTTGCTTTGATTTATGATTTGATATCTAGATATGTATTGCATTTAAAAAATATGTTATTTTTAGTTCCGTTTATACTATTTTATTTCTTTCATTTCTGTTATACTTGTTCCTGATATATACATTTTTTGGACCAAATCTGAATATCTATGTTACATTTTCACAAAGTTTTATGTTTATGTGATATCCATGTTAAATAAATTGTACATATTTCACTTTCATTTACTTTATTTTACATTTATTTACAAAGTTTTACGTTCATTCATTAACATATTTTACAATTGTAAAATATATTTTACATTTAACTCAGTTATTATACAATTGTCTGATATTTTCTTACAGTTATTTCCATGTGTCTAATTGAACATTACTGTTTGGTTTTTTATTTTGCAGATCAGCATATAAATTTTACAGTGTGAGCGTGGATTTTACAAAATATACACAAAATTTACAATGGATGACGAATTTTGATGGACCCACGACATTAGGAAACACGTTGGATGGACATACAAAACAATTTATACATTAATAATAAGTAATCTACTTTACAAACATCACATGAATTTTACAAAACAGAAATAGATTTTACGAAAAAGTATCACAGTTTACAAACACTGCTCTAACAGAATGTTATCAAAAGAGACTACAAAAACATTCAAAATAAATAAATTCAGTTTACAAAAAAAGACTATGAAATTTACAAAAAAATGTTGTATTCTACAAACATTGCTTCCACATAATGTTGGATGATTATTTTCAAAAGAAATCAAATGCATTTTACAAAAGAAAGGTTCACCACGTGTATATTAATTGATTAGCACATGATCAAAGCACCTATATTTTAGGAAATACAGCTACACAAAAATCTTCGTATATTAGGAAATATAGTTGTAATAAAATCCCACCATTTTAGGAGTTTTTTCCACGTGTATATCAATTTATTAGCACAAAAAACACCTTATATTTAAGGAAACACATCTGCACAAAAAATACAATTTTTTCTTCAGATTTGGATTTTTTAGCGAATATCAGTGGTTACGCGTTTGTAATTTATAACACAGAATTGTAAAATATCTTAAGCATTTGTAAATTGTTAACGGTTATTTCAAAATGTGGAGACTTATTTCATCCGATATTTCTGGAAAATTCTGTACATCACTCGATATATATACCAAAATATAGAATGATCAATGACGTGAAATTTACCAAATTAGCAATAATTTAATCCACCACCATAATAGGAATGTTAGTTGGTACAAAAACCACCTAGTGGTTTCAATCTCATTCGTACACGCATCATCTAACGGCTTAAGATGACACCTTTCCATAATCAAGGAAAGGTGCCACCTCAATTCAAGTGCACCCTATATATATATATATATATATATGCCCCCTAGGGGGAGCTAACTTAGCTCCTCCACTCCTTTTTCACAATTTTTTTTATTTTTTTTGAAATCTAAAACTGTGTAAATTCATTGTTAAATTCCTATATTATGTCATTCAAATTTCATACGAAACAGAGACTCCTAGGACCTCTATCCAAACGGGGTCGATTTAAAAAATCCTGTTACCGTTAAAAAAATGACTGTCTGGATGGAGGCTGTAGGAGTCTCTGTTTCACACAAAATTTTAATGACACAATATAGGGATATAATGATGAATATTCATGGAAGAAATTTTCAAAAAAAATTAAAAACGTGGAGAAAATGGGGAGGAGGTAGCTAAGTTAGCTACCCCCTGGGGGCAGCCCCATTTTATATATATATATATATATATATATATATATATATATATGGGAAAAATGTGTATGCCCCTTAGGGGGAGCTAACTTAGCTCCCCCCGCCCTTTTTTGACATAATTTTTTTATTTTTTTTGAAATCTAAAACCGTGTAAATTCATTATTAAATCCCTATATTATGCTACTAAAATTTCGTGCGAAACAGAGACTCCTACGACCTTCATCTAAACGGGGTCGATTTAAAAAATCATGTTACCGTTAAAAAATGATTGTCTGGATGGAGACCGTAGGAGTCTCTGTTTCACACGAAATTTTAATAGCATAATATAGGGATATAGTGATGAATATTCATGGAAGAAATTTTCAAAAAAAATAAAAATGGAGAAAATGAGGCGGGGGGAGCCAAGTTAGCTCCCCCCAGGGGGCAGCCCCATTTATCCCTATATATATATATATATATATATATATATATATATATATATATGGGAAAAATGTGTATGCCCCCTAGGGGGAGCTAACTTAGCTCCCCCCGCCCCTTTTTCACAAAATTTTTTTTATTTTTTCTGAAATCCATAACCGCGTAAATTCATTATTAAATCCCTATATTATGTCATTAAAATTTCATGTGAAACAGAGACTCCTACGACCTCCATCCAGATGGGGTCGATTTAAAAAATCCTGTTACCGTTAAAAAATGACTGTCTGGATGGAGGCCGTAGGAGTCTGTTTCGCACGAAATTTTAATAGCATAATATAGGGATATAGTGATGAATATTCATGGAAGAAATTTTCAAAACAAAATAAAAAAATTGGTGAAAATGGGGCGGGGGGAGCCAAGTTAGCTCCCCCTAGGGGGCAGCCCCATTTATCCCTATATATATATCTGCCCCCATTTATCCCTATATATATATATATATATATATATATATATATATATATATATATATAGGGGCTGGGGAAGCTGCACCCGGGGGTGTACTAACTAGCTGCACCCGTCCATTTTTTCATTGATTTTTTGTGCTTTTGAAATGAAACCTAGGACGATTTAAATCACTATATATCACTAAGATATCATACCAATTTCAACTAAATTCGACATTTCTATCATCTCCATCAAGGCTATCACATTTTAACGGTTTCAGGATTATTGAAATTGACCATATCTAGATGGGCATGCTAGAAGTGTTTGTTTTGTATGAAATTTGAAGCACATATTCCACACAATAAACTAAGTAAATCCCCCATAAGTTTCATTCAAAAAAATCAAAAATCAATGAGAAAAATACGCGGGTGTAGCTAGTTGGCTGCATCCCCCGGTGTAGCTTCCCTTTTCCCATATATATATATATATATATATATATATATATAGGGAAAAGGGAGCCTACACCCGGGGGTGTAGGTAACTACCAACACCCGAGCTTCTTTTTCATTATTTTTAAATTTTTTTTGAAATAAAACCTTGATGGAATTAGATCACTGTATATCACCACGGTATCATTCCAAATTCACATTAATTCGGAACTTCTACGACCTCCATCAAAACTACCAAATTTTAACGGTTTCAGAATTTTTGAAATTGACCCCTTCTAGATGAACATGTTAAGAATGTTTGTTTTGCATGAAACTTGAAACACGTATTCCTCTCAATATATTATGCAAATCCCCCCTAATGTTTCCTTTAAAAGATCCAAAAATAATGAAAAAGAAGCCCGGATGTAGGTAGTTACGTACCTACACCCCCGGGTGTAGGCTCTCAGCTCCCATATATATATGGGAAAAATGTGTATGCCCCCTAGGGGGAGCTAACTTAGCTCCCCCCGCCCCTTTTTGACATATTTTTTTTATTTTTTTTGAAATCTAAAACCGTGTAAATTCATTATTAAATCCCTATATTATGCTATTAAAATTTCGTGCGAAACAGAGACTCCTACGACCTCCATCCAAACGGGGTCGATTTAAAAAATCATGTTACCGTTAAAAAATGACTGTCTGGATGGAGGCCGTAGGAGTCTCTGTTTCGCACGAAATTTTAATGACATAATATAGGGATATAGTGATGAAATTCCACGGAAGAAAATTTCAAAAAAAATAAAAAAACCGGGCGAAATGGGGTGGGGGAGCCAAGTTAGCTCCCCCCAGGGGGCAGCCCCATTTATCCCTACATATATATATATATATATATATATATATATATATATATATATATATGAGTGATCCTATGAGATGAGATTTTGTGAGATGGTGAGATGTGACATTCTGGACCACAAGTTGCTGTATTCTCTCTCCTGCCTTTCTCTCTCTTGGTTGGAAGTAGTGGTCCAGAATGTCCCATCTCACCATCTCACCAAAATCCCATCTCATAGGATCGCCCCTATATATATATATATATATATATATATATATATATATAGGGGAAAATGTGTATGCCCCTAGGGGGAGCTAACATAGCTCCCCCCACCCCTTTTTGAAATAATTTTTTTATTTTTTTTGAAATCTAAAACCGTGTAAATTCATTATTAAATCCCTATATTATGCTATAAAAATTTCGTGCGAAACAGAGACTCCTATGACCTCCATCCAAATGAGGTCGATTTAAAAAATCATGTTACCGTTAAAAAATGACTGTCTGGATGGAGGTCGTAGGAGTCTCTGTTTTGCACGAAATTTTAATAGCATAATATAGGGATATAGTGATGAATATTCATGGAAGAAATTTTCAAAAAAAAATAAAAAAATGGTGAAAATGGGGCGGGGGGAGCCAAGTTAGCTCCCCCTAGGGGGCAGCCCCATTTATCCCATATATATATATATATATATATATATATATATATATATATATAGGAAATATTTCAAATGAGGTGCACCTTTCCTGGATGCATGGAAAGCCACGTCAATTTAAGCATTTATTCTATTTATTTTACACATTCTAACTCCATAAATTTAATATTAAATATTAATATAATATGTATATCATGAAAAATTTATGAAAATATTACTATATTTGACATTAAAAGTATGTTACAATATGGATGATATATTTTACATAAATGTATAATGGTCAGTATTTTACAATATGTAGTTTAAATTTACAAAATTGTTACGTAATTTACAAATTTAATAGTGGCTTTCTGAATTTCAGGAAAGACCCACCTCATTAGAAGGACCCCCTATATATATATATATATATATATATATATATAGGGAAAAGGGAGTCTGCTCCCTAGTTGTAGCCAACTTAGCTACTCCCACAACTATTTTTCCCTCATTTTTTAATTTCTTTGGAAAATAAAAATTTGTAAATTCATCTTTATATCCCTCTCACATTCTATTAAAATTTTATCAGAAACAGAGACTCCTACGGCCTCCATCCAAACAGGGTCGATTTAAAAAATCCTGCGACCGTTAAAAAAATGACGTATGGATGGAGGGCTTAGGAGTCTCTGTTTCTGACGAAATTTTAATAGAATGTTAGAGGGATATAGTGATGAATATACAAATTTTTATTTTCCAAAGAAATAAAAAAATGAGGGAAAAATATGGGTGGGAGTAGCCAATTGGCTACAACCTGGGTGTAGCCTCATTTAACCCATATATATATATATATATATATATATATATATATATATATATATATATATATATATAGGGGCTGGGGAAACTGCACCCGGAGGTGTAGCTAACTAGCTGCACTCGGCCATTTTTTTCATTGTTTTTTTTGTGTTTTTGAAATGAAGCCTAGGGGGATTTAAATCATTATATATCACCATGATATCATATCAATTTCAATTAAATTCGACACTTCTATCATCTCCATCAAGGCTATCACATTTTAACGGTTTCAGAATTATTGAAATTAACCATATCTAGATGGACATGTTAGGAGTGTTTGTTTTGCAATAAATTTGAAACACATATTCCACACAATAAACTAAGTAAATCCCCCATAAGTTTTCTTCAAAAAAATAAAAAATCAATGAGAAAAATAGCCGGGTGTAGCTAGTTGGTTGCACCCCCCGGTGTAGCTTCCCTTTTCCCATATATATATATATATATATATATATATATATATATATATATATATATATATATTGACGGATATTTATCACATCCTTAAAAAATTGATACTGATGTAAATTGGAAATAAGTCGTATACGAGAAATATTAGAAATTATCGGTAAATAGCTTAAATATACATGTATTAGATGGAATACACACGATATAAGTATACTAAATATACTTATATCATAAGAATTATACAAAATATAATGAAAGAAGGTATAAAATTATATTTAGAATCGTCAGAATGAAATCTACAACCGTATTTATAGAAAAACGGATATACAGATACATACAATTACATATATCAAAATGATATCCATTTTAAAATGGATAATGATATGAAAATATGTATAAAATGAATTTGATAATGGATAATGATATGAAAATATGTATAAAATGAATTTGATGATTGATTAGATACGTATATATCCATTGCAGCGAGAGGATCGTCTGATGTAATACATGATGTGTTGTATTAGAGGGGATGGGGATCAGACATTCCTCCTAGGAGGCCCACTATCCCTGAACCCTTAGGAAGGTCGTCTGATCTCCATCGAACAATCCCCTGAAATACAACACATGATGTATCAGAGACAATCCGCTCCCTCCACTGCATCCCTATATCTAGTTAAAAATGGTACAATGTCTTGATGAGCATTTCAAGGTTCTGCTCTTTCTCTTTCTTCATTATTATTATATTAATATTATATTTTGTAATGGAAAATGTAACATTGTCGATGTCAGCAATACCGAAGAGGCAAGAAATCAAAGCAAATCTTGTTCCTCATACCTTAAAACGGTCCAATTGCATTGCACTCCTCCCATTGCTTTAAATGCCCAAGAGAGACATTCAACCTTTCCATTTTGATCGGATCATCACAGTCCCTTCTATTAATTTGCTTTCCCCTGATCACCTTCTAATCAAGGTCACTTTGATGTGAATCTCCCACTGCCATAGCCCCATGGCAAACAAGAAGCTCGATTTCAATGCGCCGCTCCTCTCCGTCCGTCCCGCGCTCTCCCCGACCTGGAGGCCAAACCCAATCGCCTGCAACAGCCACTGCCTAGTCCCCTTCGCATGGGAGGACGCTCCCGGTCGACCCAAGTACGTTCTTAGCAATGACAATGAGGACGACAACGAAGATGAAGATGCATTCTCAGATGCCCTCACGGAGTTGAGTGATGATGACCATGAAGAAAGAAAGCATGAGATGAAGCACAGTGGTGGCGACGATGAGGAAGATGACGACGACGACGGATCACTGCTGAAGGGATGCCGATTGATGAGCAGGTTCTGGCTGACGACTGCTCCTCTTCGCGGTACGAGAGCAGTTTCACGGATCAAAAATGTTCTTAGGGAGCAGAAGAATCATGCGGTTAGTATTGCAAAATTATAAACTGCATGAATTTTTGACTTGAACTGTTCAAAGTCTTCACGTCTAAACTATATATCAAGTTCTGTATATCTGTTTGTAAATATTAAGGGAACATTCTGTATATTTGTTTATCTGATAATATTATACGTATCTGCAGTTCTGATAATAATTTAGGCCTTTTCCGCATATATAAATCGTGCATCCTATTTCACACATATATATCATGCAGATTTTTAATTATTCATAACGAACTTATGATATGTTAATTACTTTTACAGAGGCATTTAGCGGATAACTATGGTGATTATCTTCAGAAATCACAAGAAAATCACACACTGTCACGGCTGTTTATTCATGCAAGTCTTTAATTTGTGATTGTGTCTAGATGTTTGTGTTACTTTCTTGTTATGATGCACAGAGAGCATGGGAGGCGATCTTGAAACAGAAACTTGGGAAAAAGAGGCGATTCCGATCAACGAAATATGGGGATAACCAAGCGAAGGGCGAATCCCATCAACCCTTCAGCTATTGTTGTCCATCATCCTCATATTCCTGTTCCTATTCCCTGTCACCTTCTTGGGGAGATGCACATCAGCCTCCACTGTCAAGAGGAACGCCTATCCTTGATTCTCCAAGGAGGGTTTTCTTTGATCTTAATGGTGCAGCAGGAATAGTGTCAACAACTAGAAGATTAATATCAGGTCGGGGAGATGGAATGGATCCAATAATGTATTCTGCTAGTGGTTCTGTCCATCGTCACAGTGGATATGATAATGGTCCTCCTGTTCTCAAATCTCCATCAGAATCGTGGCTTTGGATGGATAGGGCAACCAGGAGGAGAAATTGTGCACTTCAATTCCATTCCAACAAGATTTGGAGCACAAGTTCCTCACCCAAGCCTTCATGGAATGCGGACTGGAGATTCGCGTAGGTATGTTTTGCTGCTTATGGCAAGTATATGGAAGATATCCTCATATGGAAGAGGGTCCAATTCAAGATTCGATTTCCTGCAACTTGTATGAAGTTGGATACTGGCTCTGAGCTTTTTTAGAATATTGGCGAAGATAATACAGTGTTTGTTTCTCTTAATATTTATCAAATTTCTATTTCATATTTTCCTTATTGAATACTCTGACAAGAAATCGAAGGGGAAAGTATGAAACCCGCATATTCCCATACTTTGAAAGTCATTCGATTTAACTTGGAAGTCCGTTCTTCATCATTAGTCTTATTATAATTAGAAAGTCTTTTGAAGAATCAGATTGTGAGATTTGAACTTGCAACAACAAATTATTTCAGTTACGATGAAGTTGTGATAATGAAATATTTTATGCTGCGAATATTTGTTGGAGGGAAACTGTTGGGTTGTCATACAGTACTCGGACACTTCACCTTTCAAAATTCGGACACGGATCCTCAGCTGTGGTGCTGTCCCCTATGTAGGTATGGGAGTGGCTTGATCTTGATTGAGCGGTTCATTCAATTTTGCACGGTACGTGCCCACAAAAAGTGCAAAATCGTGGAAACCGCTCGATCAAGATCGAGTGACGCACGCACCTACAGTAAACTTTGTTGTACTCTCTCTTGCAGCAGACGATCCCCTCTCTCAAAATTCTGATAACTACAATTCTAGTAACAAAAAGTAACACATAGCAAATTTCCCACCAAAATACAAACTAGGGTTAAGAGAAAAATGTAATGAAAAACAAAAACCATTCACAGCCCTTCCAGGTTCCTGCTATGCTTACTCCATGAGATTCACTTCAATAGCTTAAAAACATAGTCATCTTTGACAGGTTCACAACAGTCAGGGAGCTTAGCATTACTACCAATGGACCTTGCAGAACTAGAAATTTATCAATAATGGGATCTTGATAATGATTGATGTAAAGGCAAGATAAACATCATCAAAAACTATTATAAAGTTATAAGCTTTTTTGAAAGCATCAACAACACATAATAAAGAGATTTGATTGTGCAACCGTGAAGAATTCAAAATCTATGATAAAATTTTCCTGAAAATTCCTTTTAGCATCATGCTTTCCAAGTCAACTACTGGATAGAGGCCTGGCCAACCTCCTTTTGATTGTCAGAATATTATCACCACCAATGGTTTCCACCTCATCAAGGAAGAAACTTGAGATATCGAAGAGTATTATATGAGATGTTTATACCTAATCATTTTCATACAAGAAATGTTTGGTTACTGAGGTAGTTTTAAATGATTTCCTTTTTAAATGCATTTCTAAAGCTCTTCAATCCTTCCTTTTACGGATTTCCAAATAGTAGATTCTCTACGGCTCAATTTAATTTCCTGTTGAATCAGTATCCTCCTTTATAGTCGTCCTTAAATAAAATCGAATGTCTTTTTTTCCAACAAATGGATTATTGATTTGGAAAGTGATGAATTGTTGAAGTTTTTTTGGATAAGTGATCCACTGTCCATCATTTTCCGTGAGCATACATATTTTAGTCGAAGCCATCTTAGGTTTAGCTTGACCATTTGTGGTTCCATTTCAAAGGAAATGTCTACGACATTTATCAAGTTATTTAGGTATGCATTGGGCCTCTTAAGAAAGGAGGTGTGAGTGGCAAGGGACATTATAGTTGAATTCAAAATATTTCTGCTTACATGTAACGATAACATTTTTTCTTTCCAACCCTTGAGTTTAGAAGTGAATTTTTCAATCAACCCCTGCCTATTTGACCTTTTTAAAGGACAAGATGATAATGCAAAGCCAAGATAGCTAGTAAGAAAGGATCCTATATCTCAACCAAACATCTCTGATGCTTTTATCTCCTCTTAATTCATCAAGTTCATCTTTCTTCACCGGTTTTACCTCGTTAAACGAAGTGGATCAGGTATCGCAGTTGTCTTCGCCCTTATTGAGATAGATGATCGAGCAAGAGCTTCCCCAAGCCTTGTAACTTAAAGGTAGCACCATACTTGTTGAAGTACTTGTTAATCATGTCTTTGATATCGCTCTACTGCCCGAAAGAAGGGTAATGCAGTGTTGAAGCCCTCACCTGACCTTGTACGTGTGAGTAGAGTTCCCCCATGGTCCCAGGAGCATCCGACCTCCTTTTCAAGATGCACTAATCAACGCTTTTAGAATGAAGACTTTTGCTAGTTAGTTTTCTAACCCGATATCTTTGAAAGATCTTGAGTGTGATATCCACGTTTTTAGAGACTCTTCATTGAACTTCATTAAGATCAGTAGATCATCAACGAGTCGGATGTTCATCATCATGATTTCCAACGATGGAGTGGTACAACACATGATTTTTCCTTGTATATCGAGCTTGTTTAATATGGAATAAAGGATGGAAGAATATGAATGAAGATAAATGATGAGATAGGGCACCCTTGTGCCCCCTTCTTCCATTTTGGAAAACCCCACCCATGTGCCATAAACTTTCATGGAGATGCCAATAGTATAGAGAATCGAACAGACCTAAAGAATGAACCAAGGTGAACAAACTGAGGTTGTCAAAGACTTCACGATCAGGTCCCATTCGATCGTATCAAATGCTTTTCTAAAAATAGGTCTTAATAACTACTACTTTCTTAGGAGATCATTTCCAAGATCCCAAAATCTCTAAGGTCACTAAAATGCTTGTAGTCTAACTACTTTAAGGAAGACACATTGAGTCGGAAGCATTGAGTCATTAACCCACGTTGCCTAGTGATTTGAAAAATCAATGTAAAATGAATAGGAATATTGATTATATTTTGTTAGTGGTAGTTCACAATATTGGTGGGATATCTTGATTTCTAAACAATCACAAATACACATTGTTGATTTTCCTAAAGCCCTCAAGTTTAGAACTTTTGAGTTCATGGAATGTATCATGTTCATAAAGTTATAACTTAGGATGGCCCAGCATGTCTGAATGAACTCAATGGTCACCCAATCAGATCTAGGAGGCTTATTTCTAACTCTACCTCCTGTAAGGAGAAGAGGGCATTATCATATTGATTAATACGCATTCGTGCACCTATATTCTTCCATTTAGGCTTTAAAAACCCTACCTAAATACATGTAAATATCTCTAACGTGTATGGATAAACATTCATACATTGACCTGTAAATAGTTTATAAATACCTGAATTTAAACCCAAAATAAAAGAATAAAGAAAAAATAAAAAAAGAAAATATAAAAGATATTGACTTACACTAAACCCTGACAACAAGACAATATTGATGTGGTCGACCAGGAATAAATTGGGGGAGATAAGGGTAAAGTATTGTACAAAAAATATAAGCAAACCTTAATTGAAATAGAGCACATAATACTCTGTATAAAGCTCATACTTATACTATTTTATTTCACACTTTACCCACCTCAAATAATCATGTATTCAACATGAAAATTGTACATAATAATGTACACAACTTATAAAAATATTGGTAAAAATATATCATGTGTAATTCACCCTATACACTCGATAGAAAAAGCCATAAAAGAAACTTAACTAATAAATATCTTCTCCATATGAACTCAGATTGAACCAAAACTCACCACCATTGTATTTCAAATTAAATTATCTATCAAATGAGATGGTTTCATTGTATATGGAGTTAATATGCAAAAGCCGACTAATTGGGGTACACATGTGCTTATACATCTGTATTCTTAACCACGTACTTTATTGCACATATTTTTAAGAAATTTATATTTTTAAATAAGTGTACATAGTATATACTATATCTTAAAAATGCAAGTAAAAATTAAAACCATTCGAGAAGATTAAAAATATATAATATAAATTAATAAATAGGTCTATAGAAATACCAAAAATGCATGTTGGTACATATTAAATAGTATTATAATTAAATAAAGTATTTGCTGAGGTATTATATACATAAATAATAAAATAAAAATAAAAATACATAATATATATAATATTACTCATATAATAGAATATAAATAATTAGACATTATATATAATGATATAAAAAAGAAACAAAAATTGCCATAAATAAGTTTAGAAAATAAGAAACATTTTTCATGTTTTATGTTTTCGCAAATAAAATTGATTTCTATTTTCTTTGGATTTAGTTTCTTTTTCATTTTGTTTTGTCCTCATGTGGTTGATGTGGGCCAATCAGAGCTTGACATTGGTTGACCCCCCTGGTCAGCTGTACTAGGCTACCTCATGTAGCTGTTAGAACCGTTGACCCTTGTTCTTCACCTAAATTTCTTATTTGACACACTGCTCGAAATCGACAGACTCCTTGATGAAATCTCTTCATCAAAGCTTGGGATATCATGCCAGATCAGTAGCCTCATCTAAGACATATATATTCGAGAATAAACCCTAGTCAAACTCCTCCGCTTTATAACATCACATCCAACTGAAATTTCATGTTTAATCCCTCTTTGAGCAACCATTCCCCCAATGATCATTGGCTAGAGCTTTCCCTTTGTGATGGGAAGTGGCGCTCTATGATTTGCGGTGAGGAGAAGGGAGGAGGAGGTGATTCACCCCATCGTCGGAGACCTTCTCCAGGTGGTTCTATCTCCTTGATCTTCCAATTAGGTGAGGCCACTTTATTTTGCTATTTAGTTTCTCATTTGATTTCTAGTGTAGCCTCATATTTTATTTCAATTGATTTGCTTTTATTCAACATAAAATCCAAACGATCGTTCGTTGGAGCACTAGGCTCCGACCCTCTGTCCACCATTCAACCATCCTCGTTTCAACACCTCACACCTCCATCTATTTCCCCATCACATTCTCCATCTCGACACCATCCTTTCCCCCTCGATCTTGCACAGATCGAGGTCCGCCAATCACCCTCGCTGTTTCACAAGAGATCACCTCCACTATGTTGCCCAACTACTATATTTCTAACCATTTGGTCGAGGAACTTCATCCTTGATCCTCGAACATTATTTGTGCTTGTCGCAGCGAGTGAACCTTATCTAAGGGTTGTATGAGTACAACAGTTCATCTCTAAGAGGTGAAGATTCTCCAGACCTCCAGGCCTCCTCAAATAAGGCTTGGAGATCTATGAAGCTTCCATCTTACGCCGAAGACTCCCAAGAACACGTTGAGCATATCAGTCAAGCCAGAGGTGGCTTGAGTCACGTTCTAGACTAGATCTAACTGACCAAGGAGTTGTATTCTTCCATGTTCTTCTAGGGTGGTATACACCATCAGATCAAGAATATGCCTCCAAGAGAAGCAACAATCGCACGATGAAGCACAGTAAGAGCCGCTCGATCACACTAAAGGTCTAATCTCCGCCCTCCATCTACGAACCCGTATCGAGCAATTAGGGCCCTTAATCGGTTAAGTGAGACATGCATCACCGTCCATCGACACACGAGAAGGTGGTTATTGCACTGAACCTCCTCTGCATTTTTCATTTTTTTATTTAATTTTAAAACTTTTGTCTATAGAGTTGCATTTCAGATTATTTGCACATTTGGACCATTTGTTTTGTGTATTGTTTTTAGCCCTTTACTAGGTCACCTCACATGTCCATCCACTTAATGTGTCTAGAGGGGAATTTCGTGGATTTTATCCGTTCCCTGAACTTATTATGCCTTGAAGAATTATTTTTGAAGTGTTTGTAATTTAGTCCCTACTAGAGTTTTAAATTAATGTGAATTTATTTGGGAAGTTGCATGGTTAGCCCCTGGAATCCTTGTACATGTTATTAAATGGTCTGAATGTTTGATTTAATTATAAAATACCCCTTCCAGGGCATATTTAGTTGGATATATTTGGGTGTTTAGCATGTGTTAGAAAATACCATATATTATTGCTTCTTTATTTACCTTTATTTCCTTAAGCATTGTTTCCATGTATCATTGTTTCCTTATGAACTGTTTCCCTATGTAACCCCATAGGGGTATTTATGTAAGTTCCCCTCTGAGGACCCTAGGTTTAGTCTATATAAGGACCCCTAGATATCACAGAATAAACACACAGTTTTCGTTTCTTTACATGGTATCAGAGCAATATTCGATCCTACCCCACTCGCCATCCTCGTCATGTTCGATCTCTAGGGCACCAGTCGCCCTAGTCCAACAGGCCTCTTCTCCAGGCCTCCCCGTGCCTCCAGCACCTCCTCTCCACGCCTCCTGCGCCACCCCTCACCCCCCCCCCCCCCCCCCCGCGCCTCCTGCTCCTCCCGCGCCTGCAGAGCCCTCCTGCACCTCCCGCGCCCTCCCGAGCCCTCCCGTGCCTCCCGCGTCGCCAGGCACCCACCCCACGCCTCACGCGTCTCTCGTGCCCTCCCGCGCCCTCCCCCCCCCCCCCCCCCGCGCCTCACGCATCTCCCGCGCCTCCCGCGTTGCCAGGTACCACAACCCCGCGTCGCTAGACATCATCCTGCGTCACCAGGCCCCCCGCCCCTTCCCTCCTCAAGATGCCCCCCTGTGCCCTTTATCCAGGCGTCTCGGCCTCAGTCAGAAGGCCCTTCATCCACGACATCCAGGCCCTTCATCCAGGCGCCTCAGCCCCACGGCATCCAGGCGCTCCTGCACCTCGGCCTCCAGCACCACGGCCTCCAGTCCTTATCCCTCGGCCCCACGGCCCCTGCCCAAGTGCTCCTGCCACACGACCCCACAGCGCTAGCACCCTCTTCAACGCTCTCCTCGCAAGGCCTAGGCTTCCTGCGCCAAAAGGCCCTCCCAACCGTAGATTGATAGTCTTCGACATGGACTATGTCGGCATGGTTTGCTAGTTGTGTATGATCTCTATTACCTCTGCATACTAGGTCATTGTATTTTTTGACCACTGCAGCCACCATGACATCTGCTCCTGCGTCTTCGGACTCCAAGCCCCTGTACCCTACCTCATCTATGATGGTACAGGGGACCTCTATCAAACTAAAGGGATCGGAGAACTACGTACTATGGTCTCGATCCTTCAAAATATTCATTGGTGGCCAGCGCAAGATCTACATTCTCACTACCATTCCGCCTGCCGAGACAGACGCCAACTATGACACCTGGTACGTCGATAATTGCCAGGTAATCACTTGGATGACGAATAGTGTTGATCCTAATATTGCGTCAAATTTGCTCTACAAAACAATTGCAAAAGAAATGTGGGAGAGCCTTGAGGAAACATACTCCCAGAAAACAACCAAATCCAGGCTTTCTGACATTTACACAAGGATTTGGTCTGCAAATCAAGGAGAAACATCTTTGATAGAATATTATCGGCTCCTCACAAGATTATTTGAAGAACTGCTTATATTTCAACCTGCCTGTTGTGACAAGCAAATAGGCGAAATGGCAGAAAGGCAGGTGTACCGTTTTCTTTCAGGATTACACCCTCGATATAGATCTGTCAAAGACCAATTCTTGACGGCAGCTGCCCTACCGTCTCTTGAAACTATTTTTGGCAGAGTACAGGAGCTGGAGTCGCCCAACCCATCGCCCACTACAGACACTACTGCTCACTTTGCAGGAGGACGCCTACCTTTCTAAGGAGGACGAGGCCGTACTTTTGGTCGCGGTCGAGGACAAGAGCAGGGACGGGGACGTGACTCAGGATGCGGCCGTGGTCGTGACTTTTCCAATGCTCATTATCCAGCATGTACTCATTGTGGCCGCTGGAAACATCCATCTGACAAATGTTGGGCTACCTTTGGCATGCCCAAATAATGCATATGAGGCAACACCTTATGACACAACTTATGATACTATGGAGACCTCCCATGCTCAGTCTCCCACAGATGCTCCAGTGTCTTTTACTGCTGCAGAATATGCTCGTCTTCGCCAACTCCTTCAGAACCCGGTTGTTGACACTACAGCTTCAGGGCCTACTGCGACTTTAGCAGCCACCACAAGTAGGATTGCAAGTTCTGCCTCCACCTCTACTTCTACCTGGATCATCAACTCGAGTGCCTCAACCCACCTCATAGGAGAATGTAGTCTCCTCACTTCTCCCAGAGAGCCCTCTACAGTGAAGCATGTTCGTATGGCCAATGGCGCCTCCTCACCTATCACTAGTGTAGGGACCATGGAATTTGGCCCCAAACTTAAGCTAACGGATGTTTACTGTGCTCCTACTTTTCCCCTCAGTCTACTGTCTGTTCACAAATTATGCACAGAACTCAACTGTCGTGTGATATTTAATGAT
The DNA here is from genome assembly GCA_037367405.1 of Ottelia alismoides. Classification (NCBI taxonomy): domain Eukaryota; kingdom Viridiplantae; phylum Streptophyta; class Magnoliopsida; order Alismatales; family Hydrocharitaceae; genus Ottelia; species Ottelia alismoides. Next base: position 428,630 of record JAZKJV010000523.1, on the reverse strand, counting down.
TTATGTTGTTATTTTCAGGACATCCGGACGAGACAGATCTTTGGTGGGGGATATGAGAAGAACGGCCTTATATTATCTTGATATCCCTTCCAACTCTGGTTTCGCTGGCACAACTTCCATCTCTGCTGATCCTCTTCTCTGGCATCTTCGTCTGGGTTACCCCTCTGCTAAAGTTGTTTCCTTAACGTTCCCTGAACTGTCCATACTTAAACCCTTCGAGTGTGAGGCACGTCAGTTCAGAAAACATCACCGTGCATCTTTTCCTGCTAGGACTGAACCCCGTCATGCTATGTCTTTCTCATTAGTTCATTGTGATGTTTGGGGACCTTGTCCTGTTCGAACCATTGGTGGACACCGCTATTTTGTTGTCTTTGTGGATGCTTACAGCAGGTCATCATGGGTATATCTTCTTAAAGAACACTCATTTTTCATCTAATATTCATATATTCTGCTCAGACAATGCCTTGGAGTTTACTCAAAGAGATCTTTCTAATTCTTTTCTTCAATGGGATAATACACCAAACCTCTGTCCTTATACCTCTCAGCAGAATGGGGTTGCTGAACGCAAGCTCTGTCATCTCTTAACCATTGCCCATTCCCTTCTCACCCAGATGAAAGTTCCCAAAACATACTGGGGTGATGTTGTTCTCAGTGTTGTCCATCTTATCAACAGGATTCCCTCTCTTACTCTCAAAGGCTCTACACCATTCTCTTTAATTCACCCTAATAATCCTCCCTTTCCTCTACCTCTACGGATATTTGGGTGTGTCTCCTTCATCCACAATTTCCACACCAAGGACAAACTATCCCCTCGTGCCATCAAATGTGTTTTCCTTGGTTACTCCTACACTCAAAAAGGTTACAGATGTTATGATCCTATTGACGGTCGATACTACATCTCTGCAGATGTAACTTTCTTTGAGAAAACCAGCTTCTTCACACAACCTGTCACCGATGTCCCTCTAGATCTTCCTCCAACACCAATCATCTATACCCATCGATCTCGGACCTCACCACCAGATGTCCCTCTACCCATATCTCTGCCTCAGGATGATATGCCCTCTTCGACAGTCCCCTCCACTACTGTCCCGGATGATCCAGGAGACCTGCCGATTGCATTACGGAAGCAAAAGAGAAAGTGTACCACTTATCCTATGTCTAACTTTACTACTTCTGCTGGACTTCCGTGCACTGACAAACTATATGCCGATGCCCTAATGACTATCTCCATTCCGAAAGATCATCACAGTGCCTTCCAAGATGCAGGTTGGCGACAGGCCATGAATGAAGAAATAGATGCACTCGTATCCAGGGGCACATGGGATCTTGTGCTATGTCCTACAGGCATTAAGCCTGTTGCCTGCAGATGGGTCTTTACGACCAAACAATCTCCAGATGGTTCTACTGACAGACTTAAGGCCAGACTTGTGGCTAAAGGATTCACACAGACATATGAAGTCAATTACTTTGAGACTTTCTCTCCTGTTGCTAGGATGGATTCTGTTCGCACAAAACTCTCTGTTGCAGCTAACAAGAACTGGCCAATTTATCAGCTGGATGTAAAAAATGTCTTCCTATACAGTGATCTTGAAGAGGAGGTCTATATGATGCAGCCACCGGGTTACTCCGTCGAGGGGGAGTATGTGTGCCAACTTTGTAAGGCCATCTATGGCCTAAAGCAGAGTCCTCGAGCCTGGTTTGACAGGCTTACCACTGAAATCAAGCTTCTCTTGGCTTTCATAAGACAACATCTGATTACTCTGTGTTTATTAGACGACGATCCACTGGCACTGTGATACTTGTTGTCTATGTTGATGATATGGTGGTCACTGGTGACGACGACAATGGAATTCTAGAGACCAAGGCCTTCCTTCAGAAGGTATTTATCACCAAGGACCTTGGACAACTCCGGTACTTTCTTGGTATTGAGGTGATACGCACTGCTGAAGGGTTACATCTATCACAACGGAAATACTGCTTGGATATTCTTACGGAAGTCAGTTTACAAGGATGTAAACCATCTAGCATTCCTGCAGAGGTACGAAAACACACTACATCCACCGATTCTGAGTTGGAAGACACTACACGATACAAAAGCCTCGTGGGTAAACTGATCTACCTCACCGTTACTAGGCCTGATATATCTTATGTTGTAAGCAAAGCCAGCCGCCACATGGAAAGACCTCTTTACAGTCATTGGCAGGATGTCCTTCTGATCCTTTGATACTTGAAGGAATCACCAGGGAGAGGACTTATCTACAGGGTCAACGGTCATACTGATATCACTGCTTATGCAAATGCTGATTACGCCAGTTCTCCTGAGGACAGACGATCCATTACAGGCTATGCTATGTTTGTTGGAGGTAACCTTGTTTCATGGCGAAGCAAGAATCAAACTGTGGTCTCCAGATCAAGTGCAGAGGCAGAATATAGGGCAATGGCCCATGTTGTTTGTGAGATTACGTGGCTTGAATCTTTTCTACGAGACCTTGGGTTCCCTGCTACTACTCCTGTACCACTTACTCCTGTACCACTATACTGTGATAACAAGTCTGCTACCTACATTGCCACAAATCCAGTATTTCATGAACGGATGAAGGACATTGAAGTTGACTGTCACTTCATTCGAGATGCAATACGAGGAGGGCAGATCATCACACCACATATGTCTACAGATCTTCAACTTGCAGACGTATTTACTAAAGCACTACCAAAGAAGTGTCTTCTATGGATAACTTCCAAGTTGGGCATGATTGATGGATATGCTCCAACTTGAGGGGGAGTGTTAGAAAATACCGTATATTATTGCTTCTTTATATACCTCTATTTCCTTATGCATTGTTTCCATGTATCACTGTTTCCTTATGAACTGTTTCCCTATGTCACCCCATAGGGGTATTTATGTAAGTTCCCCTCTGAGGACCCTAGGGTTTAGTCCTATATAAGGACCCCTAGATATCACAGAATAAACACATAGTTTTCGTTTCTTTACAGCATGTACGGTCCCTATACTTTGATTTTATGTTCTAAAATGAATGCATGGTTTCCAAAAATTACAAAATAGCCCTTTGCTTGTTTAATTAATTTTCTTCCTTTGATGTAATTAGTTTAATTGTATTTCTTTGCTTAAAAAACTTAAGAAAATTATTTTGAGTATCTTACAATATATTGTATAACATATATTTATATTAAGGAATTTAAATTTAATTTCCTATTTATAGAAATACAAAATAAGACTTTATTACTTGTTTTAACTAATAAAAATCATAAAAAATTTAAATATAAATCTAAAAAATCACAAAAAAGTTAGAGTAGCAATCATTCAATTATTTTATCACTGTCCAAAATCACTAAAAAATACAAAATTGAACCTTTAGAAGGTGTAAAATATAGGAATATTGTAGAAATCATAGAAAAAACTATGAAAAATCAAAAATTATTTTCTAGGTTTCTGAATCTTCTTTATAACAACTAGTTTATTAGAAAATTGAATTTGGGCACAAACTTGTTTGATAGATATTTTTAAGCCCATTTCAATCTTCTAAATTTCTGTTTTGCATTGTTTTGTTTATTTTTCAAATTAAAAATCCATAAAAATTGAAAAATTGTATAAAAATATCGAAAATGTATAATGATATTTAAAACACAAAAATATTTTATTTGTGCATTTTAATTTTATTTAAAACATTACAAAAATCCAAAAAAAAAATTCTCTCTCTCTTTTACCTATCTTACATATCTTACCTATATGACATATATTTTATTTCAAAAACTAATAAAAAACATTTGTAAAAAATTAAAAATCAATAAAAATATAAACAAATTAAAATTCACATAAAAAATATTAGTTAAAAAGCAACAAAAACAAAAATAAAACAGACACAAAAAGAACATAAGAAGAGATTCCTATTTATTATCAGTAATTGATTGTGATTTCTCGGTCTATACCATTTGCTACCTGAGTTCGAAACTCTACCCATTTATCCTATGCACATAATTTGTAGAATTTAATTGTAATAAATTTGACTCACGTTCATTTGGATTGCTTTGTCTCTTAATATGTGGGTTAATTATTGATTTGAATCCATCTTCCGAGTCAGTCGCCACAACTATTGTAGATCAATAGTCATAGATTGATAGAGCAGCCACAAGCAAGTTATCAAATGAGGCATTGCCTAGGAGAAACATTTCATAGATTAATTATTTTCTTTTCTTGACATATTATTTTCTCTATCTACTTGATGAATCTCCATTTCCTCACCTTTATTCTTTCATTTTGGCCTTAAATCCTTCGTTAAATTCATGTGCATAGCATTAGTCTGTAAAAAATAACACTCAGAAATTACCTCAAAATACCTGTATAAATATATGCATTTAATTCCAAAATAAAATTATAAAGGAAAGAGAAGAAAAATAAATGAAATTTCAAAGACATTGAACTGATCCTAGACCCCGAGACCAAGTCAATATTGACTTTGTCGATAAGGAATAAGGTAGGGGGAGATAGGGTGGAGTGATTATACATAAAAAACCTTGGGCCTAGTACACGAGGAGAGTCTTGTAGGAGACAAAGGCATCTAAGTAGAGCGGAGACCGACCTTCTTTACTGAGCCGGTAAGAGATAGCAGGAAAGCAGACCAAAGAGTTGAGCAGCACATTATCCTTATTATAGATTTTATTTTGAAAGTGGCACTTTTAATTTTGTAATTATTTTAATAATATAGGGACAGACTTGGACACTTGAATGTTAGAAAGCATATTTTACCATGTGTCAGTTCGCTTGGTGTCTTGTCAATTTTATCATGGTTTTCTTCGCCTTCAACCTTTTGTTCTCCCTATTTTTCTCATTATTTCTTTTATCTTTTTACGATTTATATTTTCCGCTTTATTTTCATTTGTTTTGTGTGAATGAGCCTATAGTTTTTAGGGATTGCTTGATCGAGTAATTTAGCTCAAATCCCTAATATCTGCTTGCACCTATAGTCTCTGATACGTTTGGACCTTGATCAAACTAAATTGATGCTTTCACGCTAATAGAAATTCCTGCTCAGGGCAATTTCAATGGCTTGCATTGCATGCAGTGTAGTTTTTAATTCTGTCTAGCATCTGACATGGAGAGAAAAGGGAAGAATTATAAGTTTTTTTTGACTATGCACCCATCATCAATTTCTGCCTTACATTGCTTTTTCGACTCTCTCTCCATTTGATTTTGATCACTTTGGATGCTAAATGAATTAGAAACCTTTTAGGCCATTGCATTGAAAAGTACCAAAAAAAGTGATAACTAATACATTTGGGACTGCTAACTAATCTCGACCCTAAAACAAAATGCAAAGGACAAATATCATTGTTTTAGGGAGAGCAACCCCTCATTGGCACATGTACATTCTTAACTGAGTGAGGCATGCACACTTAAACACTAGGACCCCCATCCCTGTAAATGTTCTCTAAGTGCTTGGGTCGGCTCTTGGACCATGTTAATACTGCTAGAACTTGACTCGGACTTTAGACGTAGTGGTCCGGTGTTTTAGTAGGTGTGATACCAACTCGAACACAACCACTCTAGGAAACTAGACCTGTGAGTTGTAAATAACTACTTGTTCACCTAACTCTAAAATAAAGATAAAAGATTGAACTTTGATAATATCTATTGTGTTGAGTTGGTGAATTGAGGGGTTTGATTTGTGTTTATTTCATCTACTTCGTGCATTTGCACCTGTTTCTGTTCATATTTTTACATGACTTTCATGCCTCTCCCGATCCCCACCTCTTGAATATCGAGATGGCTGAATGGAGCTAATTTTATGGACTTCACAGTTCTTCTCATTCCACTCCAGTTGGTGCACCTCCATTTTATCAGGAGTATTACCTGTATTTTTCTTCTTGTACACATATATGTATCCCTAAATCACCCACAATTTCAACCACCGAAATGACCACTATTTTGCCATTCACCATCACCCCCACCTGGTACTGAGTTATTGGATTGTCCTCCCTTGGAACCGACTCTTAACTACATGACCTGGTTAGTGAAGCAATTGCAGAAGAGGATAGAGAACCTCACTGTTTCGAATAAGATTCACAATGTCGATTCAACTTCTGATGTCATGGATTCATGAGAGGCCACTTTTTGGGATCGCCATCACCAATAATACAAAAAATGAGAAAATTATTAAATTCCAAAAAGACAATAATGGGAGACACCTAGCCAAGTTAGATTGTGAGGAGAGGGCCCATGTGCTAGTGCCCACACATGCACACACCACAGTTCCAACCACTCTACCTCCCAAGTATGATATTGTACAGACTGATTCTGGTCATCCATGTGTACAAACAGATTTTGAATTCTTCCCTAGTGAGGAAGAAATAAAAAACATTAAAAAATATTGACCAACCTCGACGTGGTGGCAGCTGTTTAGGATATTTATGATGCCCCACTTCAAAAGTCCATGAACCTTTTGCATGCACTTGCACCTAAGAAAAGGAAGATACGCCGCAGGACGGAGTGTCATTTTCTAACCATGGCCACTACATTGCACATGCTATCACTCATTGTCTTCCTAACAAGAAAGGGACACCGGTACATCCCTCCATTATATGTACCATTTCTTACCATCATTTTGATCACAATCTCCTTGACACTAGTGCATCGATTAATATAATACCCTTCTCACTTGTCGAGACACTCAAACTCGGGTGTCTCAAGAACCATGATGAATTGTCAATTTTTTGATCGATCATAAAGAGGCAAATGGGTATTCTAGAAAACATTGTCATTCAGATCCAGAGCATGAGCTACACCGTTGACTTTGTTGTCTTTCCCATGAAGACCTCCACCTCTGTGGTTCACATTCCTTGCTACAACAAAAGTCGTTATTTATTATGGATTCTAAGAGATGTTGCTTTCGTTCCCACAGCATTATGTTGTGATGATCGCCTTACCCATTTCCTGCTAGAAACCTACCTTTGATGAGAGCATACATGTGTCAAACGACTTAGAGGACTATGACCACGTAGCTAAGATCAGAGATATTTGTTATACCATGGACGATATCGAGACCTAAGAATTCCTCTTTAAGGGGGAAGACTCGTAAAGCATATACCTCTGAGTTTCCTCTTCTTGTGTATGAAGATGTAGTGATGAGATTCATATATTTACACCATAGATACCTTATCGTGGAAGGCTGAAAAACCTGAGACCTCCCAGGTCGAACCTGACCTTACTACCTCCACTGATGAATTCATGCCTTTTCATTTTGATACCCTTGATGATCTCCACCACATCTATCTTGATTGGATTTCATCAACTGCTAAACCCAATATCAACTTGCACCTTGTTAGATCCATTCCTCAACGGTCACGTAAGAAGGTATTGTTTCTACCTTCTTGATTATTGTACATTCATCACCTTGTATGTTCTCGCTTTTGCTTATTGCCTTCCATCTACCATTTCTCTCACCCATCGTGTGTTTGACTTGCTTAGAATGTGCTTTATCCCAAGTATAGGGGAGGTGGATGAGTCGAGTGTTCATTCTTCATTCAGTTTATCACTTCTATCATTTCTATACTTCGGTATCTCTTACCCTAAGTATATGGGGAGTGATGATGTCCATTTTTTATATCTATTTCCTTTATTTATTTTGATCCCCTCTCTCTTTTCCTCACTTGTTGGTATTTTGTTCTATACTTAGGGATCTTTTATGCTCACAAATGAAGTTGATGATATGTTCATCCTCACCCTCGATCATCCCAGTTTTGTATGAAGTATGCTATACTTAGGGATCTTTTATGCTCACATATGAAGTTAATGATATGTTCATCCTCACCCTTGATCATCCCAGTTTTGTATGAAGTATGCTATCCTTAGGATTAGTTGATCTTAAGTATGGAGCTACGAAAGACTTCTTATTCTTTAGTTGTTGCAATATAGACTTTCCTATACATAGCACGAGTATGTCTTCCTTTTTCTTTCTGATCATTATGAGGACATATCTCAAGCTAAGTATAAGGGGGTCGTATATACGTTGTAAACACCTTAGCCATAAATTGTACTTTCGTATTTTCAATAACATGGCTAAAAATACTATATGGAAGGGTATACGATTAATCAATTGTAAAGAATACACTATTATTATGTACAAAAATTTTCAAAATTCTTTGTAATTATAATTAGTTAAACGATTTAATAATATTTTACAAAATGATTAGAAAAATGATTGGAAAATGTCTTGAAAAATCTTTTGAAATCATTTAGAAAATATTTTGTAAAATATTTTCAAACCTTAATAAAAAAATATTTAGTGAATATTTGTAGAAAATATTCTTGATCTCTTTGAATAAAATTTTTTAAAATTCAATTTACAAATGATTTGGAAAATGCCTATAAAAATATTTTGAAAAATACATATACCTTTGAAAAATATCTTCAAAAGGATTTTTAAAATTTTGTAAATGTTTTTAAAATAGTTAAAAAATATTTTCAAAAATAAAATTTTCAAAATGTTTGTAAACATATTTTCAAAATATTTTGAGAACCTTGTATATAATTAGAGCAAACAAAATTTGTTATATACATATATAACCTTTGTCTATAAAATCTATAAATAGCAACCAACTTCTGTATAAATTCCCAGTGTAAATATGCCTACACTCTCGTGTAAATATTTTTACATACACCATTCACTAATCCTTATAAAAAAATCCTTAACAAAAAATTCAAAACCTAAAACAATTTGCAAAATGTTTTCAAAAATTGCAAACAATTGCAAAACTTTTCCATAAAACCCATAAAAAGTTCAAAATCAGAAAATAATTTCACAAAAAGATTTCTTGCATTGCATAGCATCTGTATTTTTCGGAATGATGTAGATAATTGAACAAGTCTAAATAAAGTCCGAAGATTTGAGTTTGGTCTAGACTTTAATCCACTTAACAGAGGAACATGTTCATGACTAGAATTGAGATGATTCAAGTCACTGTGACTTAATTCTTCAGATTCTATGAGATTGTGTACATGAGCCGATTCAATATATCTAAATAGAACCCTTCATGTCATCTGTACAACTCTCGAGACAATGACTTCAGTAGAAACCTCGCATTTAATACTTAGTTCAACCTAGATGGATTGTTGAAAGATCTTGGAGTCTAAGTAGGGATGATAATATGTCGCTTTGTCTAGAGTGGCTCAAGAATCATTCTTGGAGAGTGCCAAAATCGATACCTAAACCCACTTCCTCTAGTAGCATGGACATCTAATGACTAGAGACTAGATTGAAATAAAGCTTCGGATAAGGAATGATCTGCTAGCACAATTTTTTCAAGACCCTGAAATGTGAGCGGAACAAAATATTCCTTATCTATTGGGTCAAAACAAGAATGCAGAATAATGCCAATAAAGAAAACATAAAAAATAAGCATATCTCAAAAATTCCAATTATATTGAGCTTCTAGAAAATGCATGCTTCTTAGTGAAAACTCGGTTACACTGGCCGAGCTTCACAAGGAAATGCAGCTACACTTGTCCATTTCCACTTGTTTTCACGTTCTTCTAGCTTCTCCCCCTATAGTTGTGAACTAGCATGCACCTGAATTTAGAAAAAAAATATCCATCTCTCGGAGGACAAGTTCCCAGAGGAGGAGACCACTTGATAGTTCATTTGTTTGTCTAGGAAGAGCTAACCCAATTCACACACATGGTATCTATCATTTCAAGGTTGCGAGAGTATGTGACTGAAAGGATAGTTCTAATCAGGCTGTGAATTGAACTGAATAAAAAAGCATAGAACCTAAGGGTTGTTGAGTCACAATTCCTAACCTAAGTGTGGTTCCGAACAAACCTCAAATCCAAAGGTCTTAACGAAGCTCCAAACTTTCACTTTATCAAGACAAGTTTAAGAGTCTAAAATTATTCTAAGTTCTTTATTTTTCTTTTCTTTATTTTCTTTTTATGCAATCATTGTCATAAGTGTTTGATAGGGACTAGCAAATGCAAGTATAGGGGGTGATGAATCTCCATTTCATCAACTTTATTCTTTCATTTGTACAAAATAACACTCATAAATTGCCTCAAAAATACTGTATAAATATATCCAAAATAAAAAAATAAAGTAAAGAAAAGAAAAAATGAAGTATCAAAGACACTAAATGACCCTAGACCCCAAGACCAAGTCAATATTGACTTGGTGAACAAGGAATAAAATATAGGGAGATAAGGTAGACTAATTGTACAGAAAACACCTTAAAACCCTAAATTTATTCATCAATAAATAGCCTTTTGGGAACTATTTTATTTTCCTTTTTAAGCATTTCAAATAAAGAAACCCTCATCATGAAAGTTGTACATAAAAATTAAAAGAAACATGCAAATTAATTTCACACAAAAATAATGGACAATGCACCTAGGACACACTTAAGAAAAAACCACAAACTAAACTGCCCAGACATGTATCTCCTCCATATAGACTCAAAATTGAAAAAACTCACCTCTATTATTCATAAAATCAAATTATCTATTTAATTAAGGTGCTTTCATTAAAATGAATTTTAGATGCAAAAGTTGGCTTTTGGCTCCTCTTTGTATTGTGTGTATATATATATATATATGTATATTATATTCAGTATACTATTCTTTATATTTTTTAACTTTCTTATAATTTATATACATGTAAATATTTAAAATGCACTAAAACATAAACACAAAATAAAAACATCAAAAATATATTACTATACATAAAGTAGTAAAATATATATGTAAGTAATACATATACATATTTATTCAAGTAAATAAATAAACCCAAAAAATAAAGTAAAAATATGTAAATATGAATTTATATATTATAAATACATAATATACATTCATATCATAATGAAATCTAAAATAAAAATAAAAAACATCAAATATAAGTAAATATACCTATGAATATACATGTAAATATTAACACATAATAAATTTGCTTGTAAAAATAAATGAAAAATCATAATAAAATACTACATAAAATAATAAACATTTAAATATTTTGAATATAATTTAGTTTGTAATTTACTAATTTATTTATAATTATTTACTCTTTTAATTATTCTTTTGTCTTTTGGTAGCAGGCGTGGACCAATGGGAGCTCGAGGAGAGTTGACCTCGGGTCAAATGTCCTGCCTCCCTATGTATGCTCTCTGTTAGACGTTGACATCCTCCTTTCACCAAATCTTCATCCATGATACATTGCCCGACTCCTTTCAACTCCGTTAGGGAAATCCCATCGGCACATCCCTCTATCACAATGACTATCCCATTTCCTCGTACATGCATCAATTCACGTGTAAATCCATGGTCAACTCTCTCATTTATAAAGATTGCCTCTCCGTCATTTTTTATTTTTGGGTCCTCCTTCATCCACTAGAATCCTCATATCATTACATGATCAGGATGAGGTTGGTGACAACAATATCCTCGACAAATCTACAGCAAGCACGAAGTGGTGGGTGGATTGATCCCCATAGCTGGAGCTTTCTTTGACCATGGCCTCTTCTCCTTGGTCCCCAGGCTACGTTTGAGTTGTTTTTATCGCTTTTTTAGGTAATTTTACTTTATGCTTTTCAATTTCGCATTTCTTTGATGTATTTCCTTATTTTTTAGCTTATATTCCTAGATTTATAGTACGACAAACCTTAGAGCTCTGACCATCGTTCACTTGTGTTATTCTTCTTGTTCCGACCTGCGACCACAACCATCACCTTCTCTTGCCGCTTCTTCATTTTCTGCACCACCCAATCCATGCTGATCGTCTCTAGATCAAGGGATCGAGGCTCCTCCCTTCATCATCACCTGAGTCTCTTCGCTACACCTCTTCCTCCATCGATTCTGCCAAATAAAGGCCCAAGGAGCTTCACTAGTACACTACCATTGCAAACCAGCTAGAATTATGCCAAATAAAGGACCAAGGATCTTTACCAATAATTATTATTAGTTATTAATTTATAATTTTTATACCTATCCCTCGTTCTCATAGTGGTTTGACCCTACACTTGCTGCCTATACACATCTTTTGTAAGGTATAATAAATTTCACCCCGTACTAATTTTCATTGTTTAAAATATATCGTGGGTTGATTGTTGATCTATTCGGATTGTTTGACTATGGAGACCCAAGAGAGGCACCGCTACAACGATTGCCAGATTTGACCTGTCGGACACCACAGACCCTCCAAGACCAGACATTAGGTTCCTCACTCACCTGAGTTGTCATTACTTTATTATTTTTTATATCTACCTAACATGCTCTTACATGGCTCTTGTTTGAATTTCTTATGAGGTCCTGTGGTCCAAAGGTGGATTTCTTAGGAGGTCTCATGAACTCAATTAAAGAAAAGGCTGGCTATTCACTTTAGCCGGTAGGAAAGAGTAGCAAAGGTAGATCAAGAATCTTGTAGACTAGTTTTAGTGTAGATTTCTATCTTCATTGGTGAGAGAGAGAGAGATTTCATTTGCTCTATAATAATTAGACACTTAGACTCAGAACACCTTACTTGGCATCGGTTTCTCATCAGCTTTTCATCGCTTTCTAGATTTAGTTCTCTTTACTTTCTCCTTTTTTTAATTTGATGGTCATGTTTTGAGTTTTCTGCCTTATTTTCATTTACATCTTCATTGATTGAGCCATTAGACATTAGGAGTGGTTGTTCGGTTAACCTAGGTTCAAATCCATAATTATCTCATGTACCTATAGTCTTTGATACGTTTGTACTAGATCAAATCAAGCAAGTTCTTCGTGATAATAGAAGCTCATGTTTAATACAAATTCATTGGTGCATTACATGTAGTGTAATTTAAAACTCTGTCTAACATCCTACATAGAGGGAGATAGGAAGAAAGTTGAGTATTCTGACTGAGCGTCCATCATAATTTTTCATCTTGCATTGCATTTTCGACTCCTGCCCCACTTGATCACATTAGAAAAAAAGAAAATCGAAAAATCATTAGGCTTTTGCCCAAAAATAATCAAAACAAGTGATAACCCAAAAACTAAAAAAGGGGCTGCTAATGAAAGCATGACCTAATTAAAACTGATTAATTAAACTTCATTGGACTAGGTTCATAAAGCCCTCATTGTATTGAAGTACCTTCCAGACAAAGTAAGGTACTTTCCTTGTCTATCGCCCAGGTCCATGAAGTACCCATGCTTCTATCGGCGCGTGGGAGAGTAGGGTCGAGTCTTCTTGTGCAGTTGGTCTGAAGTACTAAGTATAGGGGAACTGCAATGGTGGGTCCCTATTTCATCCACCACATACAAGTACCCTTCAGGGGAAGTAATTGATTTACCATGCCAGCTTCCTTATCCCTTACTTCTTTGGTTGAATAGTGGACCTAGATCCAATAACTAGGATCATTCAAAAAGTATAGGCTACTGGTTACAAAGGAAGTAGGAAGTGCACATCACTTGTCGGGTAGTACACCCTCTCTTATAGGGTTAGTCGTTTGTTTTAAGTTGGTGAAGTAGCCCTTGTATTGAGGTTTGTTTAATTAGTTTAAAGCAATTCAAGATCAAAAATATTGTTCTTTGTACATTTTACTCAATCACTTCTTCTTTCATCCCGCTCAATTCAAGCTTTCTCTTCTCAATTCCTCTTCATGTCTTCTTCATTTCTTAATCTATTCCTCCATCACTTCCCCTTGTTTCCAATATGTCAGATCTAAGATGACTTTTTTTGGACTTTGCGAATGCGTATATCCATTCTCCAATGCTGACATCTCTAATAATTCGAGGTGATTCCATCGAGCTTTGTTCAGACTTTGTGAACATCTCCTTGGACTCCCTACTCATTTCTTCATCTAGATCTCATGATAACTCTCTTCATGAGTTCTCTTCTTTCTTGATGTCACTAACCAATCTCTATTGACATCCCCCACTCTAAAAAAGTTCAAGATTGACCCTAATCCTTGATATTTCTCTACATCTGATGCATATTTCACGACTGACCGGGGTTTGTTTCCCATTGTAGACCTGATACCCTGTCTGAAGCCTGAGTTAAAATCAGATTCTGAGATGGATCTAAAGAGGCATGAGAAGGGATCGATGCCAGATTAAAATGCAGTCAACAATCAGTTGCTTGCTTCTATTCAGGCCATCCAATAGCAGATGATTGGCCATTCTCTTACACAAGTTGCCTTCCAAGATATAGCAAGATAATGAGGAAAGACATATAAAATCGAGGAGAGGATGAACATCATGGAGGAAATAATGATCAACCTGTAGGAGGGAACCATGGAGGAGGAGGATATCGAAGTCATTATGAACTGAAGCCGATGCTCAAGGAGACATACAATCTAGTCGTTGGCCAAATTATCAAGAGGATCATGATACCACAGATCCCCAGACACTTCAAGCTGAGACCATCATTGCGCCTACTTTTGTCCACATTCCATGGGAATATAAACGAAGAGTTTTATACCCCCCTGTAGCAATTCAACAGGATTTGTAGCACCATGCACTACCCCAACATCTATTTGAGGTAGTCAAGATGATCTTCTTCTCATTTAGCCCTCAGGATAAGGCATACTGGATAAATCATTTGGGAATGGTGGCAACGATCTAGGAGGAGCTATAATCATCCTTCCTTCATAAATATTATCCTTTGGGTCGTCTCAATCAGATGAGAGCCTTAATATCAAACTTCTCCTAGATGTCCCACGAGTCGTTTCATGTGTGGTGGATCGCGCTTTAATGGGGATGGAGACATTGTTTAGAAAATGGTTGAGAAAATGGTCGAAGGCTTGATTTCTTTATCTTCATCCCACATATTCCAGAAGATCCACCTGTCTCGTACAGGCATGTCAGTATGGTTGCATCATACCATGAAGAGGATAGAATGTGAGTTCTAATCTCAGCATCATTGGGAACCACCTATCCAAGGTCGACATAATTGAGAATCCATCAAAAGATCATGAAAAATTACATGTGATCAAATAAAGGACTAAGTCACTAGATGTAAAGCTTTGAACTTGGTCTCTCTCAGATCCTATATTATAAGATCTAGCTCGTCAAGAGGAAACCAAAGGAATTGTATACATATCAATCGGACTTCATTTGGAATTATTATGAATTTTGAAGAAAGATAAGGAGACTAAGATGGCATTAACCCTTAATAATCATCATTAAGACTAATTAAAAATGATTAAAACACTAATGATAGATTGAGGATCATTAATGGCCATTATCGAACACTAATCAATAGTTAGTAAAAGTTAAGCGTAAGCCGCGAAGGTTAAACCACGATTAGTAAAAGTTAATCACGATTAGTGCTAATTAAGTATCATAACCAATCTAGAATTTATGGATATTTCTAATCATGGGCCAAAACCATGGGCCTGCTAACCATGGTCATGGGTTAAACCATAGTTTATTAACCCTAGTTAGTAGTTTTATGAAGCCTATAAATAGCCCACCTACCCAATCATTCTCTACGATTTCCACTACTACCACTACCCTAAGGGCAAGGGTCGAGAGGAGTGGGAGGTAAGGAAGGAGAGCTAGCAAAGCATTGCCGATAGAACGAGGAGGATGAAGGTACGATCCTATCCTAGTTGGCTTCGTAAGTAAGCTCTGACTTGAGCTAGGGTTTTCGATTCATCTTCTTTTTCCCGCTTAGTTTCGATTCATTTTTTGTTGAGGTTCAAGGAGAAATTTGTGTAACACCCTACTTAGGTAAGGGCAGCTATGCACTAGTGAACCATGCGATTTGTCACACCTTCACTCACCTAAGACGCGTTGTGTCTACCGATTTTCTATCGCATATGTTCTCTTAAATTCTTTATAATTTGCTTTTATATTTGTTTTGAGGGAGAAATATGTGTAACACCCTATTTAGATGCGGGTGGCTATGCACATCAGTGAACCCTATGATTCGTCACACCTTCACTCATCTTAGACGTGTGGTGTCTACCAATTCTACATATCTTGCAGTTTGATTATATTCTTTCAGTTTCGTTGTTGTTTTCCTCTCTGTGATTTTATAGAGGAAATTCTTCCCATTTTTCTCTAGAAATATATACTGATAAAAGCTGAAACTCTGCTAAATTGTTTCTAGAAATATGTCCTTATATAAGGGGAAACTCTGTTGAAATTTTCCTAGAAATATATCCCAGTATAAGGGGAAATCTGTCAAAATTTTTGTAAAAATATTACCTCGTATAAGGGGAAGCTTTGTTAAAATTTTAAAAGAAAATATGTTCTTCACGATCTTCATGTTCTTAGTGTGTTCGTCGCGTTCTTCGTGTTCTTCATTTGTTCTTCATGTTCTTGGCACATTCTTAGCTTCATACAAAAATGAAATTCGATCATTTTAGGAGTTGTAAATCATCCTTTCTGAAGATGAATCACGATAAAGCATTACATACGTGAGAGAGAGCTCGATTAGGTAACGAAATCCTTCCTTTTGTTGTTGGATTTTTATGTGAGATCATTGAGGTCTCTAATTTTATTCTCCTTGCTACGAAGAACCCTACAACAACAACAAAGCTTTTTCCCACAATTAAGTAGGGTCAGCTACATGGATTCTTCACCTCCATTCAGATCTATCTTGGGTCAATCCCGGGCTTATATCCAAAAAAACTAAGATCCCTTTGTATAGTCTCTTTCCAACACTTCTTGGATCATCCTTGCCCTCTTCTAGCCGGCTCAACATCCCAACACTCACATCTCCTAACTGATGCATCAGTTGATCTTCTTTCCAAATGACCAAACCATCTTAAGTGGTTTTCTTGCATCTTATCCTCGATCGGAGCTACACCAACTTTCTTTCTGATTGCATCATTCCGAATCCGATCTTTACGTGTGTGCCCATACATCCACCTTAGCATTTTCATTTCTGCTACATCCATTCTCTGCACATGTCTATGGTTCACAGGCCAACATTCAGATCCATAGAGCATAACAGGTCTCACGGTTGCTTTGGAAAACTTTCCTTTAATTTTTGAAGGAATTTTCTAATCACAGAGAACAGTAGAGGCTCCTCTCCACTTTAGCCAACCAACATTTATTCTATTAGTAACATCTCCATCGATTTCCCCATCATGTTGTAAAATAGATCCCAGATATCTGAAAGAATCTCTCTTCTGAATGTTATCGTCACCAATCTTTCACATCAATTCCTTCGCCATTGCTTCCATCAAAGGTTCACTCCATATATTCCGTCTTAGCCCTACTTATACAAAATCTTTTAGTCTCCAACTCATGTATCCATACCTCAAGCTTCTCATTTACTACATCTTTAGTCTCTTCAATCAACACAATATCATCAGCAAATAACATGCACCAAGATAATTCATCTTGAAAGTGACTTGTCAACTCGTCTACAATCAAAGTAAAAGGAAATGGACTCAAAGCTGAATCTTGATGTAAACTAATGTAGATGTCAAAATAGCTAGTCTTCCCATATGGGGTTCTTACACAAGATAAAGCCCTATCATACATGTCCTTTATGAGATTAATGTATAGGACAAGTACTTGTCTCTTCTCTAAAACTCTCCATAATATCTTTCGTGGGACAAAATCATAAGACTTCTCCAAATTAATAAAGATCATATAAAGGTTATTCCTTTTAGCTCTATAAATCTCCACTGTTCTCCTCAGCAAATATGGTCCAAACATCGAATGGATGCAACTCTCCACTGCTATGAAGAACCCAAATTTGGCTATTTTTGAGAAAATATGAAAAGTTGCTTTGTGATTGCAACTAAAATAAGGCCTAAGCATCGAATGGATGCAATGGCTTGGAAATTTAGGGTTTGGAAGTTAAAATGAGCATAAATATGAGCATATAAATATATGAATTAATATATATGTGTGTGTCTATACTCAATGTTGATGATTATGCAAATCAAAGGCTTAACATAGAAATTTCATAATGGAAATTGATGTATATAGAAATGGATCCTAAAGAGGATCTTGTGTTATGTCAGGAATGACTTGGAGTAGAACTACAGGTCGGGCATGCAACCTATAGGTTTGCCGGAAGGAACCCGTATTGGTGTTTCCCTACATAGGTGGTACATGGTTGCCCTGTTATGATAAGTGCACACAAAATGAATGATTTGCAACGCGTGATACCAGGTGCCAATATATTCAGGTTGAACGACGGAAAATGTGGTCCTGCCATGTAGAGGCACAGTGGTTCAATAGCGGTTGGGTGATGATAACATGTAATTTAAATCTGCTAGTACACATGACTAAAAGTTAGCCTAAGGTTTTAAGAAACCAAGTCCTCAAGGATAGTGTGTTCCTTTATTTGCCAGGAAAAAGGTTTGAGAAATTGGATAATAAAAGAAAAGGAAATTGTCCAAATAGTATTTGAGGATTGGTTGAGACGACGCGCAGTGACATAAGCTCACCAGATCAACGCAATCTCTAATCTCGAAGTGTCTACAGCTTTGGAGTCTATGAATGGTGGGATTCCCTTGGAATAATCTCTAATGTGGAATAGAAGGAATATGACTTAAACTAATGAGAAGGAATGGAACTTTTTTTGATAACAAGTTTTGCAAAATTATACCGTTTGTTTGCCTTTCTCTTCTTCATTACTTAACATTCACTAATTGTTATCCTATGATTTATGGAAAAGTCAACAAGTGTCGATGATCCATCACAAGGACTTTAGTAATCTAGCCAGCTAACATAATAACCATCCAGCCAGCCACAGTAGCGTCACTCTATGAGGTAGTCGGTAATCTTTTGGTATATTTCCTTCCAGATGATGTACATCTAAATGGTTATAGTGGGATAATGTGTCATGTAAGCTTTATTTTGTGAATGTAAAAGAATTAGATACTTCTTTTTGAGAATTTTAATTGCAGTATGTTTCTGAATGTTAGTTGTGGTTGCTGAATAAATTATTGCTGAGTAACTAGATTCATGTATGGGGAGGATCCGACGATCTAGCATTCGGGTCATGACAGAATGGTATCAGAGCTCGGTTACTCCAGTAATTTACTTAGTAATTGATAACTTTGAGCGATATTTAGAAACTAATATTATCTTAAGATCATTTAATCTTAATAAGTGACGACAACACCATTCATGAGTTATTGTCCCTTATGTATATCATGCTAAAACGTATAGGATCTAACCTTTGGTCTTGATTTATCTCAAGATCATGGAAGATCAAGACGTGTTTTCGGAGAAAGAATCAAGTTTGCATCCTTTCACTGAGTCTACTCCTACCCCAACTGAAGGAGCAATGGAGAGAGCTCTTCTTAGACACCAAAAACTACTAGATAATTACGAAACGGAAAGATTCCTCAATTCAAAGGCATAGAGACACATGTTGAGGCTGAACTATGGCTTGATGATGTTAGTAGTATGTTGAGGATAATACATGCACCAATAGATACTAGGGTGCACTTCGATGATTACTCCCAACCAGACTATGCAAGACGATGTTGGAGAGTCATTTTCAAGAAATTAGTAGATCCCATTCCATGGTATTTCTTTGAAGAGAGGTTTCGAGCTCACTTTTATTCCTCCTTTTGGGAAGAATTAAAGCGGAAGGAGTTGGCTTCTCTGACCCACGGTTGGAAGAATATACGAGATTATCATATTCACTTTACGAAGCTGCTATTTTACTCTCCAACCCTAGAAACTTCACCATAGGATTGCATTACCAAATTTGTTAGCAGGCTTCAAGGAGATCTTAGAGAGAAACTTGCATGTTTTAGAGCCACTGCTATAGATGAAGCCATGGACATCGCCTCTTGTATTGAGATGGAAAGGGATGAAAACCACCAAAGAAGAAGCTTCCACTTTACTGGTAGATCATCCAAACATAAGGCGAATTATAATCGTAGAAATTGTCCCTATAATCCAGTTGGTTCCAATATAAACACAACACAGACTTCGGGTCAGGAATTATCACAAAGAGGGGATTTCTCTAGACCTCCACTATATCCTCATAACTCAGCAGCAAAAGCCAGTACCTCTGTGGCTGGGTCTTCA
This sequence comes from Ottelia alismoides, assembly GCA_037367405.1. Taxonomy (NCBI): domain Eukaryota; kingdom Viridiplantae; phylum Streptophyta; class Magnoliopsida; order Alismatales; family Hydrocharitaceae; genus Ottelia; species Ottelia alismoides. The sequence continues at coordinate 408,652 of JAZKJV010000523.1, read as the reverse complement.
GCTCAAATAGGAACATGTGTATGTTATTACTATCATCAGGAAGACCACATCAAGAAAGATTGTCCAAAGTTGAGAGGTTCAGGATTTAAACCAATCCCAATTAACGATGTAATTTCCATCCCGGGCAATGGAGCAACATACATAGGAAGACAAGGTAGACGTCATGGCTCACAAGGACCATCTCCTACATAGAAACCAGCACTAAGAATTGTGGGTTCTAGCTTGCTTATTCCTAATGACTAGATCAATGCAATCACTGAAGAACAAGCCTACAATTCAGTCACAGTTGTACAAGGTATTGTTACTATTCATGTCTTTTCAGTACATGCCTTGTCTGATTCCGGTGCTTCACATTCATTTATTGCTCGATGGTTAATAAAGATGACATGAAAATTCGATTGGTTAAGATGGAAAGATAATCTAAGGTCGTTGTTCTCAACCAATCTGTTCGGTCAACGAGAAAAATATGTATAAAACCACTTAACGAGATATGAATCAATAAAAAGCAATGTAAGCGGTCATCGCTATTTAATTTACCTGGTATAGAGATCAGGGTGAAACACAAAGGAGCACGATTGAAAAACTCAGCAGACAAATTTTGAAAATAATGATTTTTTAATGGTTTTTTTATTTTTTTCCAATTTTTTAAATTTTTAAATAAGGCACAAGTCACAACATGCACTCACATTCTTTTTGTATTTTTTAAATGGGAAAAGTGCTTAAATGTCGAAATATATTTTTGGGTTTTAATGGTTTTCAAATGTTTTTGGTAATTTTTCCAAGTTTTTCTGATATTTTTGTGATTTTATAAAAATCAAACAATGTTGAAAATAATAAACAGTGCACAACCTAGAGTAATTTGGAACTTAAAAATATTATAAGTGACCAAAACTCCTGGCAATTATTTTTAAAATAACTATAGACAAATATCTACAAAGAAGAACTAAAATAACTATTTTTGGATTTTTCTAGAATTTTCTATCATTTTTCTAATGTTTTTTGATATTTTGCATTTTTTTGGGGGTTTATAAATAATTAATATGTGAAAATTGGAGAGAAAGTAAAAGGAAATAAAATACACCTAATCTATTATTTTCAGAATTTTTTGAGCAATATTCATTTTTTTATGATTTTCCAACTTTCAGGCAGAGAAAATGACATTGTTTTTTTATTTTTTAATAATATCTAATAAAAATAAAATGCGATGAAATTTTCATGCTAAAAAGAGATAAACATCAGTAGCATAACATGAAATTTCAAAATTTATTGAGCAATAAAATCATTTATTTCATTGAAAAATACAAGCAAAATAAATGTTTTGGAAATGAAGATCTGAATTGCAAATATTCAAAGTTCTTGCATTAAAATGTAACAATAATAAATAATAGGGAGAATGTCACAAATTATCCAATATATGCATTCAAGGCACGTGCTTAGGCTCAAGCAGGGCCTGATTTGCAAATTGATGAGTTTCAGAAGGCATATCTGTAATTTGCCCAAGAAACGCGTGCAAAGCACGTGCTCTGGACGCTGGCAGGGTTTTGCGCAAATCTCAACAATTACGGGACTGAGATGCAATTTCGCCAATTTTTAATTTTATTTTAAGAATCCCCCTAGAATTCCTCGTTGCCTCTCTTCTTCAAGGCCCAAAAGGGGCTGCCACCCCATGTTCTTCCTCCCAGGTGGGATGGCAACGACGGTGGTTGCGTGTGGCTTTGGAGTTGGTGGAGTCAAAGCTTCCAAGTGTGACCGTGGATGAAGGTGGTGATAGGTGGCATTGGGACGGTGAATGAGGCGCACGAAGGTGGAATGGATCTCACGCAGCAAGGTGGCAGATGCGAGGATCCAAAAGATCGACAGTGGAGGATCAATAGATGGAAGGATGATCGGCAGAGCTGGCAGGCTTCATGGACTAAAGAGGTGGATCTCCCACAGGCTGAGGAGAGCGCGTCGATGATGGAAGGTGGTGGTGCTCAGTGGAGTCGGTGGAGGAGCCTTGGTGGCTTCGGTGGTCTGCGGTCATCGGTGAGGAAGGGGGGTGGGCGACACACACCCAAATCTAGTAACGAGCGGAAGAAGGTACTTCAGGCGATGGCGGACGAGAAGATGCACGCGAGCGACGCAGCTCCAGGAGGGCGCACGGGCGTGAATGAAGGTGCGGCCAACGACGGTGGCCATTGGCGTCAAAGGCACAGAGGAGAGGGTTGATGGTGTTAGGCGGCATGTTTTGGCTAGGAGGTGGAGGGCTCGCCCAGGTGGAGAGCGGCGGTGGTCACCTGCGGCTGGATGTGGCAGGGGTGGTGACACTTTCACTTTTTTATTTTTTATTTTTCCTGCAAAACAGATGTTAGATAAAAGGCTACATATTTTTTATTTTTTTTATTTTTTTATGCAAAAACTAATGAGGATGTGAACACGATGGTTCGATCTCAATTATTCAAACTGCGAAAAATAAATAAAATATATGCATGAGCGAGTGCGGTTCCAAGGAAAATGGAGGATGGAACAGGATGTTCGACCACCGTATGTGGTCGAAGGTGAGAGATTGTGTGAGGTAGAATGGGAACTTGTAGAGATCGAGATGTGAGATGAAATTGGAAATCGAATTGGGATCTATGATGATGATTAATTAAAACTACAGATCACGATTTGTTGTGAGATTGAAAATTAAAACTACGCTACGATTACTCTAGATGAAATATGCGAAAAAATAGATCTAACCTGAGGGAGGCGGGCATCGTAATGGCCTTGACGATAATCGAGCCGCTGTCACCGGACGGCTCGGGGGTTGGGCTCCTCTATCGACCGACAGGATTTCGAGAATGAGGTTCCTTCTCCACCAAAGATTGATCAAGAGAAAATGAGGGAGGAGGAGCCCAATAAAAAGAGAAGGAAAATCAAAAATAAAAGTATGTACAAATTAGGGATGTGTTTAGTGTTAATTGAAAATTAATTAATTAATTAATTAATTAAAAAATTTGGAATTAAATAAAATAACTAAAATAGTTAATTTATAAAAATCAATTTTAATGGTGGTTTATTAAAGCATAAAATCAAATCTTCTAGTGATTTTTATGTAAGGAAATTAGTTGTATACAAGTATTATATATATAATACAATATGCACATGTACAAATAAGGAAATTATTTTTAATTTTTTTATTTTTATTTTTAATAATGAAGATAATATTTACAATTATGGATATTATATATAAAAAATATGAATAAATATATACAATAAGTGGTAAAACTGCACAAACCATCCCAAAAAAACTGACTTTTAAACCGTAACTCCAAAAATTATGAAACCAAATCTATTTGAAAGATAATTTAATTTAGAGTACAATGGAAGTGAGTTTGATTCAATTTGAGTTCGTATGGAGTCGGAATTGATCGTTCAATTGTCGCTTTGTGACTTTTTTTGAGTGTGATTATATAATCTGTACATTTTTTATTTTGCAATTATTTTTGTTATTTACAAAACATTTTTATTTACAACTTTTGTTTAGAAAAAATATTTATTTTGAGGTCAATTTATGTACAAATAAAATAGTGTAAGTTTTGTACAAATATACAGGAAAAAATATTTAAAAATTATTTTTTGATTTTTGAATTAAAAACCTTATCTCCCCCCACTTTATTCATGGTTGATCAGGTCATGTCTTGACCTTCTCTCGTGGTTCGGGTCAGTCTGCATTTATTTCATAAATACATCCTTTATTTTTCTTTTTTTTCTTTTCTTCTTTATTCTTTTATTTGAGTATAAAAAGTGTTAAAAATGTATATTTAACAAATGCATGCGACATGTAATTTCATGAAATTAGTAGGCATTTACAAGTATTTGACTGAGGAAATAAAGCTAAAATAAAAGAAGAGACGATGAATCGTGGATTCATCAAGTACCCACTTTAGGTAAGATATCATTAGAAGTACAACAATCCTATCTGATCAAGGGACTAGGAGGACAAGTATTTATAATATGAGAAATCCTAGATAATTGTGTAGTACTAATAATAGGACATCAACTACATGTTTTCCTACTACTTATTGAAATGGATGACTTTGATCTCATCTTGGGGATGGACTATTTAGAAAGGCATCATGCATTCCTTGATAGTTTCCAAAAGATAGTAGCTTTTCACATTCCTAACTCAGTAGAGTTCTAGTTTATTGGAAAGACGACTAGTGACGATAACAAATACATCTCTACTCCGAACGCACAATAGTTGTTAGAGCAAGGGTGCCAAGGTTATTTAGCTTATGTATATGCTATTTCAGGGTCAGACAGAATGGTAGAAGATGTACCTATAGTGTGCGAGTTTCTTAATGTATTTCCAGATGAACTACCTGGATAATCGCTTGAGTGAGAGACTGAATTTGAAATCTCTCTCACACATGATACCCATCCTATCTCTATCCCTCCATATAGGATGGAACCAGCTAAGTTGCGAGAGTTAAGGTATAGTTACAAGAATTGTTAGATAAAGGATTCATTCATCATAGTACTTCACCATGGGGTGAACCTGTTTTGTTTGTAAGGAAAAAGGATGGGTCAATACAGTTGTGCGCTGATCATAGACAACTAAATAAGAAGACAGTAAAGAACAAGTATCCTTTGCCAAGAATAGATGTTCTCTTTGACCAGTTGCAGGGTTCAATTGTGTATTCCAAGATTAACTTAAAATCTGGATACCATCAGTTGAAGATTAAAGATGCGGATATCCCCAAGACAACCTTTCCAACTAAATATGGACATTATTAATTTTAGTCATGCCTTTTGGACTGACAAATACCCATAAACCTTCATGGATCTCATGAATAGAGTATTCAGGGAGTTCGTGGATCACTTTGTAATAGTCTTTATTGATGACATACTTATTTACTCCAAGGATAAGTACCAACATGAACACCATCTTCGGCAGGAACTTGAAACACAAAGGAAGAAAAATTGTATGCTAAATATAGGAAATGTGACTTCTAGTTATCTGAAGTATCCTTCTTAGGCCATGTTATTTCTGGGGGAAGGTATATCAGTTGATCCTACAAAGGTTAGTGCGGTCATGAGTTGGGACACCCGAAGACTGTCACAGAAATACGATCGTTTCTGGGTCTCACTGAGTATTATCGAAGATTTTTGAAGGATTTTTCATGAATAGCATTACCAATGATTAGGTTGACTCAAAAGAAGGTCCCATCCATATGGTCTGATGCATGAGAAACTAGTTTCAAACACTAAAAGAATGCCTAACATCTGCACTTATCCTTACTCTATCTTCCGAGACTAAAGGATTTATTGTGTACAATGACGCATCTAAAGAAGGACTTGGGGCAGTTCTTATACAAAATGATAATCACGATAGCTCAAGACACATGAGAGGAACTACCCGACACATGATTCTGAATTAGCTACCGTAGTCTTCACTTTAACGATATGGAGATACTACCTCTATGGCATTAATTTTGAAGTCGCCACTGATCATAAAAACTTGAAATATCTGTTTGATTAGAAGGAGCTCAATATGAGACAAAGATGGTTGCTAGAGTTATTGAAGAACTATGATTGCACTGTCTCCTACTACCCTGATAAGGGGAACGTCGTAGCAGATGCCCTTAGCAGAAGAACTTATTCACCTGGGTTGGTGAGTGTTATCCACTTTTGGGTTTATATCAACGTTGATTGAATGGAAACCATTTGATAGTGGTGATGATACTATAACTATTCCTCACCTATACAAACCAGAGATCTGGGATAGAATAAAGAAAGGATAGGAGTATGATCCAGTCCTTAAAAACTTGAGATAACAACTTGAGAAGAATGAGACAGAGGGATTCCTTATACAAAAGGAATTATTTATAACCATTATAGAGTTTGTGTAACACACCTGAATTGAGGAAGGAAATCTTATGTGAGGCGCATTGTCTAGGGTTTAGCAATTAATCCAGGAAGTTTGTGAATTCATATTTTACCTACCAGCAGATAAAGGCTTCACACCAAAAGCCACCAGGATTATTGCAACCCCTACCTATACCTAAATGGAAATGGGAAAGCATTTCCATGCACTTCGCTACTATCTTACCTCAGACGACTGGTGTTAAAGATAGTATATGGGTTATAATAGATTGTCTGTGCAAGGTAGCACACTTTATTCCAATAATCTTATCTTCCACTCTAGGCCAGCTTGCTAAGTTATATATTACACATGTGATTCATCTCCATGGCATCCCAAAGGATGTAGTTTCCGATCGAGATTCACGATTCACCTCACACTATTAGGGGAACTTCATGAAAGCCTTAGGCACATAGCTATGCTTGAGCACAACATATCTTCCATAAATAGATGGTCAATCAGAACGTATAATTCAGACTTTAGATGATATATTAAGAACATGTGCCTTAAAAAGGAAAGGATCATGGATTACATATTTGCCTCTTGCAGAATTCACCTAAACAATAGTTACCATGCAAGTATTGGCATAGCACCATTTGAAGTACTATATAGATGTAGGTGTACTACTTTTCTGTGTTGGAAAGAGGCTGGGATAAAGAACAATTATGATTCATATAGACTCCAGTAGACAAAGGAAGTTGTAGAGCTTGCTCAAAAAAGACTAATAACCGCTCAGAGTCTCCAGAAAAGCTATAGTGATATCAGATGAAGAGACCTTGAGTTTGAGGTAGGTGACTTTGTATTCCTCAAAAAATCGCCTATGAAGGGAGTTCGGAGGTTTGTCTAGCGTGGGAAGTTGGCACCCAGGTTGTATGTCCCTTTGAAACTATTCAACAGATTGGAAAAGTTGCATATAGACTTGCACTTCCTCCACATCTTTCGGAAATACATGATGTTTTTCATGTATCAAATCTGAGAAAGTATATTAAGGATCCTAAGCAAAAGATAAATTATGATGATCTTCGTGTTGAGTCAGACTTGACATACCTTGAAATACATATGCAAATACTAGACAGTGATATCAAAAATTTGAGGAATAAAGAGGTACCTCTACTTAAAGCATTGTGGTGGAACTAAGAGTTTAAAGAAGCCACATTGAACCTGAAGTAGATATGAGAGAAAAATACCCCTACTTGTTTCAATGATAACACTATATATTGTGTATATCTTCATTATAAATGAAATTACGCTCATCCTCTTTAAGGTTGTTATGGTTTCAATCCTCTTAAGATTGTTGTGCATGCATTTCAAGTCTCGAGGATGAGATTTTCTTTAAGGTTGTTATAATTGTAAAGGCTTGAACTTAATCTCTCTGGGATCCTATATCATAAGATATGGCTCGTCAATGGGAAACCAAAGGAATTCGTTTCATATGAATCGGATGTCATTTGAAATTATTATGATTTTTGGAAGAAAGATAAGTAAGGAAACTTAAGATGTCATTAACCCTCAATGGTAGTCACTAAGCCTAATTAAACATGATTAAAGAAACTAATGATAGATTGTGGATCATTAATGACCATTAGCAAATACTAATCAATTGTAAGTAAAAGTTAAGCATAAGCCAAGGTTAAATCGTGATTAGTAAAAGCTAATTATGGTTATCGCTAATTAAGCGTCATTAGTGAATCTAATCTAGAATCTTCTGTATAATTCTAACTTAAGCCCTAAGTTTCGTGTAAGCTTTGGCTAAAATCATGGACTGTTAACCACGGTTAAGTATTAACCGTGGTTTACTAACCATAGTTGGTGATTTTCTGAAGCCTATAAATAGTCCCCTACCCATTCATTCTCTACGATTTCCACTACCACCAATACCTCAAGGGCTAGGGTCAAGAGATCGGGAGGGGGAATGGAAGGTAGGGAACGAGAGCTAGTGAAGTGATGTTGGGAGAACGAGGAGGAGGAAGGTACGATCCTCTCCTAGTTGACTTATTAAGTAAACTCTAACTTGAGTTAGGGTTTTTTATTCATCTTCTTTTTCCAGCGTAGTTTCGATTCATTTTCCTTTTCGATTTGTTTTCTATTATGGTTCGAGGAGAAATCTATGTAACGTCCTATTTAGGTGCGCGGGCGACTATGCACATCAGTGAACCTTGTAATTCATCACATCTTCACTCATTTCTCCATCGCTTATAGTTTTATTAAATTCTTTCTATTTTGCTTTTATACTTATTTTGGGGGAGAAAACTGTGTAACACCTGCTTAGGTCACGTCAGTGAACCCTGTGCTTCGTCACACATTTATTTACCTAAGACATATGATGTCTACCGATTCTCCATCTCTTACGATTTGATTATATTCTTGTAGTTTCGTTGTTGTTTTCCTCTCAGTGATTTTATAGAAGAAATTCTTTCCATTTTTATTTAGAAATATATCATGATATAAGGGAAACTCCACTGAAGTTTTCATAGAAATATGTTTTAATATAAGGGAAAACTGTATCAAAATTTTCCAAGAAATATGTCCCGGTATTAGGGGAAACTCTACCGAAATTTTCCTAGAAATATCCTCCCGTGTAAGGGGAAGCTCTATTGAATTTTTAATAGAAAAATATGTTATTCACGTTCTTCATGTTCTTTGTGTTTTCTACGCGTTCTTTGTGTTCTTCATTTGTTCTTCGCGTTCTTGGAATGTTCTTAGCATTTTTGATACAAAAATAGAAATTGATCGCTTCAGGAGTCGTAAATCATCCTTTCTGAAAACAAATCACGGTAAAGAACTGCATACGTAAGAGAGAGCTCGATTAAATAACGAATTCCTTCCTTTTGCTGTTTGATTTTCATATGAGGTCGTTGAGATTTCTAGTTTATGCTCATTGCTACGAAGAACCCTAATTTGGTTATTTTTGAGAAAATATAAAAATTTCTTTGTGATTGCAACTAAAATAAGGACTAAGCATTGAGTGGATGCAGTGGCTTGGAAAGTTAGGGCTTGGAAGTTAAAATGAGCATAAATATTATTTGTAAAATTTCCAAGGAGACCCTTGGACCTTGGGTAATATTGTTCTTAGTTCCTTGCCAGCTCAAATTATGTGGTCCCTCAAGCGAGTTGGGAATTTTGCATATATATATATATATATATATATATATATCAGTTTAGCAATTGTTATATAATATCAAAAATTTGAATTCTAATTCTATTTTTTGGGAAATTTGCATATAGCCCCTACCTTTAATTTTAATTGCAAAATACACTTTCTAGCTTAACTATTTTGTACATGATTGTCTATTTTCTACATATACCTTCCATGTTATAAAAATCATGAAAAAATAGGGTAACGAGCCTGATTAATTTCCTATTCATACCATTAAATTTATTCTGCATTTTATGCATATTTCTGTTAATTAAAAATCAAAAGAACACATTTTATTCCCTTTTTGCATTAGAAAATACAAAAAATATAAAACCATAATTAAAAATTTTAAAAATACCAAATGTTTATTACTTACTTTACAGCAATAGACTTAAAATGACAAAAAATCAAAAGAAACTCTAAAAATTAACAAGCCTTTGTAACCCTGAAAATTTATAAAATATTTTTGAAAAACCCAAAAATGTTAGTTTTTTTCTATCTTTTAGGTATATTATCAACATATTTAAATTAATTTTGAGAAAATTTGATATTGTTTAATATTTCTAAATCTTAAAAAATTGGTCTTTTTTTATTGAGTTCCTGATTTGTATATTTTTGACTTTAAAATATCGAAAAATAAGTAAAAATATATGAAAAATTAGAAAAACATTAAAAATACAAAAAATACTTTATTTTTAAATTTTTATTATATATATCTATATATATTTATGATGAACGTGAAATTTACCTCTTTAATAATCTAAATTGTAGTATAGGAGGCGAATTTCGATAGATCAAAATACCACAATCTTTAAAGTTGTGGACTAATTTTTACTTGGCAAGTCTACCAAGGTCGAACACAGGGAACAATGATTTTTATTTATGTGGTTTTTTAATCAAATTAAATAATTAATTAATGCTTGATTAATTTATGCATTGAGAAAATGTACAATGCAAAGAGATGCAAAGAAAATAAACAGAGGAGAATATGCCCAAGATTAGTGAAACGTTTTAAATCTTCCAAGAATATGATCAATAATTTCACGAGTTAATCACAAATCAAAATAGATCTAACTCCATGCTTCAGGTTAATAACTTTATGCTTAGAGTAATTTGAAGCAAGATATCCGGTCTCCAAATGTCTTTGATTCAATTCCTTGAATATTTGGTAAAAATCTTAGAGTAATTGATCTAAATTAATCTCCAGTGAAATCTAACTATTGAGAATGATCAATAATGATTACAAAGGTTTAATCAGCTTAAAATCATCATCCAAATTCCTGCAAAAATTATCATCAAGCACCAATATGTCGAAGTTACCCTGTAGAGTCAATAATGATCCTCAAAGAATAATCCTCAATAAACAACCTCGGATCTGTCCTCAAATTATGCTAAGTGATAGAGCATGGAAATAGCTTTAAAATGACATATTATATGCTTAAATCAGAGTTCGGATGAAAAAGATATGATGAAATGAAATTTCAGGGAGTAAACTATAAATAAAATAAAGTTTTTCTTTCAAAATGGTCCCTGGAAGGACTTATCTGTAATTTTTGAAAGTCGGCAGGGTCCTCCTACAATTTACCCGCTGGCGGGGCTATGTACGTAATTTCAGTAACCTTCGGGGGCTTATATGCAATCCCCCCCCCCCCCCCAAACATGTGTCTCGCACGTGCCTCACGAGGTTAGGAGGAGGACCGGAGGTTCGAGGGAGGTCGAGCATGTGGTTCGGGCACCGAGGCACAGGCTCGGAGCCAGACCTAAGGCTCAGGCGGAAAACCTCAGGCTCGGAGCTCCCGAGCCTAGATGGCGGTGGTTGGAGGCTCGGGGCTGGTAAGGCTCAGGCTCGGATGTCGAGCCTCGAGGTGTGGAGGTGAACGGGGGCCCACCACGTGGCAACACAGTGGCCGTTGGATCAAGGGCCACCGCCCGATCCAACGGCGATTGTACGTCGCGATGGAGGGCAGACTCAGTCGGAGCGAAGACGGTGGGGCTTGATCGAAGCGGGGACGTCGTCGATCGGTCGGCTGCGTGGCGAAGATGGAGGTGGCCGGAGGAGGCGATGCCGCACCTCGGCCGACACACAGCGCACGGGCAGCCCAGGTGTTGCGGGGTGGAGGCGTAGGCGGAGGCACGGAGATGGTGGCCAGCTCAGGAGGCAAACAGCAGAGGAGCGGAGCTCCGTGCGTGGGCGATGGCTGAAGCGGAGGCGAGCGGTCGGCTGGGACGACGGTCGCGCGACGATGGGCGAAGAGGCAGCGAGACTTGGGCGACCGGCGAAAGGGCGGAGGCTCCGTGCGTGGGCGAACGACGGAGGCGATAGTGCGGTGGTGATGTTGATCGAAGACTCAGTGAAGAACCTGCAACGAGAGAAGAACAATACGGGAGGGTTTGTGTCGCCTGAAATTGGAGGAGGAACTCCTCAACTCCGGTGATCGCCTCAACTGCGGCGAAGAGCGACGAAGCTTACTACTCCGGGAAGGAAGCAGTAACACGAGAATGTCGTGGATCATGCCCTGGTGGAGATTTTTGCCCCAGAATCACAGTTGTTGTCACCAGCCACGATTTTAAGCTCCCATGATGGTGGATGGGGATTGCGGCCGACGAGGAGGGGTTCTTATAGGAGGGTGATCGGAGGGCGTTACACGGAGGGGATGCTGGCTGGCCTTGTAACGACCGGTGGAAGCGGGTGTGGCGACCGTTACGAGGAGAGGTGGTGGAGGAACAGCTGAGGGGGGAGGGGTTTGGGGCACGTGACCCGGGGTGGCGGCTGGAGAGAGAGATAGGTGGGGGTGCCACGTGGCAAGCCCAGGAGCTGGCACGTGGTGCCCCCAAAAAAATTCAAAATTAAAGGATAAAGAAAACTAGAAAAGAAATAGAAGGAGACCACGGATCTTAAAATTTCCTTCACGAAAGTTGTTCTTCTTGACGAGATCTACAACCTTCTTGAAGGACTCGGGAACAAGAGGTCACTTGTGCGAAGTGGTATTTTTTATGCTTCTCCATGTGTATAGAAAATTAGGTTTTTGGGATTTTGTATTTTTTTGGTGGTTTTAGAGAGGATAAAAATTAGAGAACAAATACGATAAAATACAAGAAAATTTATTACACACTAATCTATTTTTTTGGATTTTTAATAAATACGAAATTAGGAAAATAAAATAAAAGTAAGAAACGCGCAATTTTTGCACAGACCGACAACGGACACTTTGACTCAGTCAGTTTCTTTGATTTCAGTTTTAATCTAGATTTGGATTCTTCTGTCGCTTAATAAAACTTTCATCAAAGAACACAAATGAAGAATAAATAAAATAAAAAGGGTTAATTATGTACATGAAAACTTAGGTCAAAATAGCAAAAAGTCAAAATGCGCAAAAGAGGTCCGAAACTCAACTTTCACATATGAGCTCCGAATTTTACGAAATTGGTCTTTTTTTGAAAGTATTTGAAAATGGAGAACTTTAAAAGTGAGTAGACCAAAATCGAACAGTGTATGTGGGAGATATGCTCATTTTAGTCTTTCAGATGTGAAATTAGACTTTGAGATTATTTGATACTTATTGGGGTTAGTAATTTTTTTGTATTTTTTATTTAATGGAGTTAGTAATATCTACACAATGGAGGTGGTTTTGGGTCAATCGGAGTTAGGATGAATTATTTACAATTGTGAGAAGTTAGCAGCTTTTTAGGCTAATTTACACTTGGGATTTTTAATGCAATTATGCATGATGAAATGCAAATATTATTTACACATGTGTGAATGCTATTGATGTTCTGTTAATGATTAAATGCATGTGAATGTCGGGGAACATAGCCTAAATGACAAATTTTAGCATGATAAATACGATATTCATCAATTTATAATACCCTATATTGTATTATATACTTATATATAGCTATATATACTTAATACAATTATTAATTATTATATATACCATAAAGCATTTTTAAATCCCTTTTAAAAAAATAAAAGGGATTGTTTTTTTTGGTTATTTCCTGATTATTAAATATTTTATACATATATTGTATTATATATTACTTATATTGTATATCCATATACATATACACCTTATATATCCCTATATATCTATATCCTTATATATATTATTCCTAATATTAAATTTAAAATAAATTAGAAATTTAAAAATTTAAAAACATAATTAAAAATAATTATTTTATTTAATTTAAAACCAATAAAACCTTAAGAATATAATTGAGAAAATATTGTACATTGATACTTATATTGTTTATTCATTATTTATTTATAAATAATATATATCTACTACACTGACTTGTCTCCCTATGTTCGACCCCTACCGGCTTGTCGACTATACACATTCACCGTAGGGTATAATAAATTATGATCTACATATGTGCTTTGCATTGCTTAATTTCTATATTATGGGTTGATTGTTGAATTACTTTGATTTTGTGAGCGGTCACTTCGACGGTTGTGTTTTCGCCTTGTGTGGAATATCATACCCTCGTAAGATCTCAGTTTTCAATCAATAGTTTGGTAGAACCTTATATGGATTAGGACTTAAGACTTGACAGTCCTCAAATTCCACAAATCTCTGTTAAGGTTCACCTTAACTATCTGGGAAGAACTAATTCTTCATATCGCATACTCTTACAATCATGAAATGACATGTACCCTATGTGAACAGTATTAGCTCTTCCCAAATAAAATGTTTAACTACCGAGCAACATGCTCCTCTAGTAACTCGTCATCGGAGAGTGGGGTATTTGTTTCTAAGTTCAAGTTCAACTAAACCAAAGAATATGGGGAGAGAAAAGAATGAGTACCACCAGTGTAGCCACATTTCCCTTATAACTTGGCTAGAGTAAAGCACAAACTGCAGACTTCTTGTATTTTTTATTTTGAGATTATGTAGTGCATTATTATGAAGATGCTCCGATGGGTTTTTTTACCCATAGTACTTTTTTGGAGTTTTTTTTAAAATACAACATTACAAAAGGAGTTTTTCTTCTTGAACTAATAAGCTATTACTCTTCTAAAGCTTTGTTTCAACCCACTACTCCAATTGTTAGATTTCTGTGCTACTGGAGAATAAGTTGGATGGAAGCACTTGTTTCGTCAGTCCCAAGGAATGATTCTTGAGTCATCCTTGACGAAGCGACCTAGTGTCATCCCAATCTCAGGTTAACAAGGTCTTTCAACACCCATCCGAGTCATGCAAAGTGCAGTCTGCAAGGTCACAAGTCAACAGTGACGGAGGGAGGGGGGGACGGGTGGGGGTCCGGCCTCCCCATTATTTCCCATGTCCCATATGTTTAGGGAAAGATTAGTGGCATTGGCCTCCCCATTAGTATTTATTTCCTACAATAAATACTAAAAAAAGATTTAATTAATCAATATACTATTAATAGACAATAAAATCATTTCCACTTCCCATCTTTCTCTCATCTGTTTCTTCCTCATTTGGTAGGTGTGTTGGATGCTGAGTATGCGGACTGACAACAAAATCAAATTGGTATTCCATTTTTTCTCTTGGAATTCAATATGTGAGTACATATTACCTTTTTCTTATCAGTATTCCTACTTTTTATCTTTCTAAATAAATAAGTGTACGACACCAACTTTAAATTCCAAAAGAAACTATACCATAATATACAAATCCAATCATCATGTTGAAAATTTTATAAAATTAAATATAATGTAGAAATAACAACAGACTGCATAGTTTACACATAATTAAATTTATAACTATGGCTTTATATGGTGCACAACATTATTTGATCCTATTAATTATCAATGATTATCATATTATTTGTCAGTATGATTATCATGTCTGTTATTATTTATTTGCTGAATAAAATCAATTATAGATGAATATGATGAAAAGTGAAGAACAAAATGCATTTTAAATAACTTAATATAAATGTATGTTCAACTTCTTTTATTTTATATTTTGAAATATTATAACATAGTTAATTTTACTAAAAAAATAATTCTAAATTACAAATAAGAAAAATGGTTGTTTAAACCCTTATATTTTTTATCAAAAGTTTATTAGTAATTTATTACTCAAAAGTTTCTCTTTGTTTATTTAAATGACGTGACATCTTCAATTTTTTGACAATTTTAGAGGTGATATAACACGAACTCAAAATTATTTCTTGCATTATTATGTATAGACAAATATCTTTCTATCGTATTTGACCTGGTCCCCCCAAACTAAGAATCCTAGCTTCGTCCCTGCAAGTCAAGCCGTTGTTCAAGAGTTGTATAGATGACACGAAATATTCTACTTAGATAACTCAAGTTGACACAGGAACACAGTCTCATGGAACCCAAAGAATAAAGTCACATCAACGTGGAAAGTTCTCTTAAGAATATTAAGTATGAGCTATTTTATCCTCACATTGATGTAGCAAGCCAAGTCTAGATACGGGGGATCATCCTTTCATCATTTTTTTTCTAAACATCTCTCTTGTAATTGCATGTGTGGCTTAACCAGGTAGATTCACCTCAACTCATCCATCCTTATTGAGTGTGATGCTCGATCGCCTTTGCACTATCTCCGATTTCAACAAGGTACCTTCAGTCGACTAGGGTACATTAAAATTATCTACATTATAAAAATTTTACCATGTCTTTTAACACAAACTATTTACCACCACACGTGATATTTTCCTTGACGAAGAAGAAAACAAATGGAAGTTAACGCACCATGCCCTATTATATGTTTGCATTGATAGGCTAGTCAATGGAGAGGATAAACTGAAAACGATCATGCCTGTTGTGTACACGACTTGTATGGTCAAGTCCCCAAGCGTCGTTAATCCAAACAGTTTGGTATCTAAGTCATGTTAGGTATCCACAAGGAATCCTCTCTTTCGATCATGGAGACGCTAGATTAACGACAACTAAGAGCAGTGGTTTTGCATGTGCTGGATAGCGCCATGATAACAACTGCAAGCTTTGTGGGGGTCCCTCTCCATGCTATCCATACCCCCACATGTCCCTTTCATAGTCAGAAACTCATCGTTTTCTGGATACCTCTATCCCCATTATTGAATTGCGAATACGGTCCCCTATGGAATGATGATACTCCCCCTTGCCTATCAATCATTCCCCTCAAAGACTTCATCCCTACGTCTGAGAGAGAGAAAGAGATCTCTAGTGAGTTAGGTTCTTACTTGACAAATCTTGCAGGCATACTCTGTTTTTTTTTAAACAAACAGTACTGATTACTGATCAATATAATTTTCAGCACTTTTTTGAGGATCAGGAAAAAAAGTGCACCTGCTAATGGTCGATAGAACAGTTTATCCCCCATATCTGACGGTCCTTTTCTCTCCCACAATCTCACTTCATGGTTCACTGTCGCTGTCACCTTCAACGACAGATCCAACGAAGAAGAAAGGGATAGAGAGAGAGAGTGTGTGTGTGTGTGATGTGGACTGCTTCATTCATTCATTAGAAAGGGAAATTAAGAAAGAGAAAGCTTTGCCCTATAGCCCTCTCCTTCCACCTGTGCCAACCCCAAGCACGGTACATGAAGAGCGACCACCCTCGTCGCCACCACCATCCATAGTCGAGCCCACATGAGGAACGCCATCCGCTGTTGCATCTCGTGCGTCCTCCCCTTCGGCGCCCTCGATGTAATTCGCATCGTCCACAGCAGCGGCTACGTCGAGGAGCTCGCTCGCACCGTCCGGGCGGCGGACGTCATGGCATCGCACCCCATGCACGTGGTCAAGTCACTCGATGCCTTTGTCCTCCCTCCGACCGCCGAGCTGAAGAAAGGACACATCTACATATTGGTGCCAATGCCCAAGGAGGAGAAGAGCAAGAAGAAGAGGAAGGAGGACGAGAAGGGGGTGAAGAGAAGGCGGCGGAAGAAGGAGGGAGGAGATGGCGATGCGGACCGATACCTGTCGGAGATCATGTCTGAGAAGGCTTCCGAGGGGAGGAGGGGGAGGGTAGGCGTGTGGAGGCCGCACTTGGAGAGCATCTCCGAGGCCGGAACTGATGTGAACTGAAGATGATTGCCGTTGCTTTCGATCGCCGGGCGATTGTTGAAGGATTCGCTCCATGTGATTGTAGTCGGTCGATATCAGGTTGTGATTTCGCGGTTTGGGTAATTGGAGTTGCACACATTCTCTCTTCCTCTCCTTGTTCTTTTTTTACTACTTTCAAATCAAATTATCTCTGTATATTGTTTTGATATTTGGTCTCTGATAAATTTTCTGTATGGGAATAGTGTTTTGGTGTGCTTGCTGATCATTCTCTCAACTCGATTGTAATTTTGTCTATTTTCTAGTTCAATGCTTTCACTGTTGGATATCATATATTCTTTATTAATTAATATAAGGAGCAATTTTACGAAAAGCATTTGCAGAAGCTCCTAAACTGAAATCTGATTTATAACGTTTTTTAGTGGAACTATTAACCCTTGTCTTTCCAAGGGTTGTAATAATGGTTATATAACATGATATAATTATGAACATGCCCTTTTCAATCAAATACGAATGTAGAGTTCTTGGAGATAGATGCAGATATCTACAACTATATAAAATTCTTTTCCAAACAAATTTTATCTCATAGCAGTGAATATTTTTGAAAATCATTAGTGTATTATCCAATACTGTCTATAATATTAAATATTATCTGTTGCGCAATTATATTTAATTCTTGAATTTCATAAATGTAATATTTGTTGCTACAATATGAGCATGATTTATAGTAAGAAATATTTTTTGTTTGTTTTTTTTCAAGAGAAAATTCGTGCTGATCAATCTGAGAAAGGAAATGGAGAATTATTCACATATACCCCCTTTCTTTTGTTGAATTTCGATTTGAATGAAAGTCCAGCAAGTAAAAGTCGATTTCGGTTAGCTACAGAAAGAAGGATAGCTTGATTGTGTTGTTTAGGGTATCTAGACTTATAATCAAGTTAGAGATTGAGGAAGGGAAAGTGAATGTGAAATAGAGAAGTTGAAAAAAAAAGAACACAACTACTCGTTGGCGACGATCATGCAATGGAATGTTATTCGCTACAATTTCCGTACTTTTTTATTAACTTTTGCAATGAACATTATTTTTGCTTTTTCAAATTACTTATTATTATACGTATATTTTGTTGTAGTTTATCAAGGCATCATCAAGATAATGGAGAAATAATAATGACGAACAAAAAATGGATATATATCTTTCTTGTTCAATTGGTTTGAAGAATAAGAATCGAGTACTTCGCAAGAAAATAATGATTGATGCGACGACATCATTTGGTATTCTATATTCTAAGGTAAAGTTCACTTATTTGGGGCTTATCCTCAACTTAAAAGGAACTAAGGAGACATAGTTATGACTGCAATTTTTTAGGGTATTTATATATTATATATTGATCGTCTTTGCAAGTAATATTATATTGCCAAATTCAGTAATTGATATGTTTTTTTGGCAAATATAGGAATGTATCCATAAATCCATATATTTTTCGCTATATCAACCGTTAACGTATATAAGATGATGATAACCATATGTTTGGGAAATAAGTAAAGTAATGGATGGGGGACACATTTTCTATAGCTATATTTCACATTCAGTGAAAATTTACAAGATTATTAAAATAAGTCGATTTCATTTTCCTCTCACTTATTGGCAATAAAATAGAGCAACTCTATCCATTATTGATTGTGATAAGAAACAATTCCCATTCTATGATCGTTATAATGGGGATCTACTTTAGGGGATAGTGAGCCCCAATATGCACTATAAATATATCAAACAGTTTAGCAATGTTTCTACAGTAGAAGGAATAATTTCCATTGATTAATTTTAGAGAAAAGTGGTGCCTTTTGCATGGACTGAGCATCGACCACCATAGTGCCTTTGCCCCTTTGTAGGAAGTGGAATGCCATTTTTTTAAAGGAGGAATATTATCTCATTTGTTTGACTTATTTAATTAGCTATGTGAGATTCTCCATGTTCCCTCTTTTGGAATAATCTTGTCTCGTAACAATAGCTGTTAGACAGAGGTCCTTCAAAAACTCAAATTTGATCTAAAATGATAATGTGAAAATTAATTAATTATAAGATCAATAACTTTGACCTGAATGTTAAGAGACATTATCGTTTTCTTCTAACAGAAAAATGTTTATTTTTAACTAACATAAGAGACAGGAAATGTCCAAACAAATTTATCTATTTTCTTTAGATGATAGACGCAAAAAAAATAAACAAAGGCAGCATTTTTTCTTGAATGTGACAATATAGACCGTGGTGCACTAACAACTAAAAGAAGAGAAAAAACCCAAAATTATCGGACCTACTATTAAAGAAAAAAGAGAAAAGATCCATGTTTAGGAACGAGCAACTGTGACCTAAAAATCCAATTCGACACAAAGAAGACTTGCATGCTTGATTACTTTCTTTGAGGCCAAAGCACTACAAAAAAAGAGCTATAATGATGGTTTTGAAAAAATCCGTCACTAAATTAATCGTCGCTAAATATATAACGACGATATTATTCATTGCGAAATGAGTTTTCGTACTCAAAATTAGCAACGAATATCATATTTGTCGTTATATCATTAGCAACGGTCCACATAGTGACACCTATCCATTGCTATTTTGATATTTTGAACTAAAAAAATAGCGATGATTAGTTGACATTTTGAAAAATAGCAATGGATAAGCGTCGCTATGTGGACCGTTGCTAATGATACAATGACAGATATGATATTCATTGCTAATTTTGAGTACGAAAACTCATTTCGCAATGAATAATATCGTCATTATATATTTAACAACGGCTAATTTAGTGACGGATTTTTTCAGAACCGTCACTATAGCTCAATTTTTTTCGTAGTGAAAGACTTATCATCTTCATTTTGAAAGATGGTTCTGAGTCAGACAAGGGCTTCATCATTATTGAGAAAGTCCATAAAATTGGTATAGAGGCAACATGCATTAACGCTCTTATTAACGCATAACCTAGAACATCTTTCTTTCTAACCAAACCAGGTAATGGTACAACATTTGAACAATTAAACCTTGCATTGCTACTCCTCGACCCCCTATCTAAGTTATATTTTTATCGTGAATAAGTTTTAAGGCAATAGTAAGTAGCATGAAAATCACTCATGATTAAATCAATCTTAGGAAATTAGAAGGGGATGCTAGATCCACTTCCAATGTAGAAACGAATAAATGCATTAAAGTCGTCCTAAGCTTTAACAATATAATTTATAAAAGGGGAAGGGCTACAAATGTTGGTACAAGGCTTGTTCATAACCAGCTTCTAGAGAATCAAGTCCACCCATTAGTGACGGAGAGAGGGGGGCGGGTGGGGGCTTAGCTCCACTGGCTCCCAACTAAGTCCATATATATATATATATATATATATATATATATATGTGTGTGTGTGTGTGTGTGTGTATGCGCGTGTGTGTGTGTGCGTGTGCGTGTGCGTGCGCGCGTGTGTGTGTGTGTGTGTGTGTGTGTGTGTGTGTTTAATATTAGTATTATATATGATCTAAATACACTATCAAGTAATTAAAATTTATATGTTATGTTATAATAGTCCCTCATACATCAACAAAAAAATCAATATATATATATGATCTATCTATAATAATTAACTGTTAACTTTACACGATGTGCGTAATAGGATACACTATATCCGTATATATCCATCATCACACCCGTTTATAAACCGTCACGGATATATAGTTGTTATTTTAGCATATATGATATAGATGATAATTTTTCTTTTATATTTCTTTGCATATACAGATATGGATTTGGATACCTCTTTCAATTTTTAGTATCTTAAAATAGATATGGTTACATATTTTTCTAGTGTATACATATATGGATACAAATATATATTTGTAACCGCATGTTTGCAACCTTATTTTTATCTACGTCGATTTTAAAATAGTATGCAGATACATGTACAAATGTCAAAATATGTATAAACAAATACGATAAGGGATTGGTACACATGTCTACATAGTGTCACTTGTTTAAACATATTAAATCTAATGGTATTACTTAATATCACATTAATAAATGTGTATTTCAGTGATATGAAGAGTTTTGTAGGGATTTTTTGGTCAATATAATGTTTATAGATATTATTTATGTTCGATTATAAATATGGGTATTTTTTGTAAAAAATACATTCCCAATATTAGTTTCAATCAATTATGAAATTATTGAAAGCTCACATTATAGATTGAATTCGTTTCCACAAATCCAACCTCTCATAAATTGAAACTTCCATTAATGTTCTACATATGCTCCGAATTTCTCTCAAATCTGATGATATTTCCTAATTTATCTTAGTGGTTAAAGTTCAATCAATATTTAAGCAACTTAAATCCCATTTAAAAGAGAATCAAATTTTTTATCATTGGTATAAAATAGCAATGATCTTGGATTTGAGTGAAATTAGGAGGATATGCGTAACATTATTCGAAGATTATATCTATAAGGTTGGATTTTAAGAACAAATTTGAAAAAAAATTTACAACACCTCTTTTGTAATTTACATTACAACAGAGGAACCCATCCTCAAATATTAATAATTAAAATGACAGGATAAATTATATGAATAATATCTAAATAATTTGCCTCCTACCCCCCTTCCCGAAATAATTTAGCCCCCCCAATAAGAATTTTCTGACTTCGTCCCTGCCACCAATATAGTGAAGTGCTACATCACACCACTATGGAGCTACTAGACATTTTAGCAAGATAAAATGCTTAAAACTCGACTTTGATATCTCGACCTACACTGCTACTAGATCTTTTTTATATTTGACCATTTGACAAGGTGTTGATTTTTGGTATCTTTACTGCCATTCCATTAGTAATTAACCCATAACATATCAAGCTCAGACTGCACCTTCTACGACATCATCAACATTAGTAGTGAAGAAATTTGATTTAATGTAGTTGATATGAAGTCCTCTCAACTTCAATAAAATTTTTTGAAATGAGAACATGTTCTCCACAGAGTCTACATTATCTTCAAAAAAAGACAAGCAAATCATCTGTCAATTAGACAAAAGAGGTATTGATTGTATTTTTTTCGCATGTACAATGATTAATAAACCACTATTATGGCCATGTGTGAGCATTTCTTTATTAAGTTTAGTATCAGAGGAATTTATTTCTTAAGAGCAAAAGTTATTGGAATTTTTATGATATATGTATTGGAACAATCCATTTTATTATTAATGAATAGGGAGAAAGGAAAAGAATGTCATAAAGAATTGAAATCAATTATTATTCATTTAATTTGTTTAAATTCAATTTTTCAGTTATTCAACATTTCATTTTACCAATTTCAACATTAGCAAAATTAGTAGTATTTATATGTTTCGATGCAACAACAAGTCCTTAGCTTTTATATAATATTATTGAGAAAGTCCATAAAATTGGTATGTAGGCAATAGGCATCTACGCTCTTATTAACGCATAACCAAGAACATCTTTCTTTCTACCCAAACCAGAGAATGATACAACATTTGAACGATTTAAACCTTGCATTGCTACTCTTTGACCCCTTATCTAAGTTATAATTTTATCGTGAATAAGTTGTAAGCCAATAGTAAGTAGTATGAAAATCACTCATGATTAAATCAATCTTAGAAAATCAAAAGGGGATGCTAGATCCACTTCCAATATAGCAACGAATAAATGCATTAAAGCCGTCCTAAGCTTTAACAATATCATTTATAAAAGGGGAAGGGTTACAAATGTTGGTACATGGCTTGTTCATAACTGGCTTCTAGCAAGTCAAGTCCACCAATATAGTGAAGTGCTACATCACATCACTATGGAGCTACTAGAACTCGACTTTGATATCTCGACCTCCACTGCTACTAGATCTTTGCTATATTTGACCCTTTGACAAGGTGTTGATTTTGGGTATTTCTACTACCCATAACATATCAAGCTCAGACTGCACCTTCTATGGCATCATCAACATTAGACATAAAGTGCATAATTATCTATGTCATATAGGAAATAATAATAACCCTTCTTGATGGTAAATAGGGGATAGATATGTAGGAAGTGATTTGATTCTCCACTCTATCCACTACTTTGTACCAAAAAGACATGGGAAAGTGTTTCACATACACCACATGCCCCAAGTAATTTACCAACTAAGAATGTTGAGACAGTCCCAAAGAGGACACGATGTTTGTAGAAGCACAAATCCCATTAGTAGTGAAGAAATTTGATTTAATGTAGTTGATATGAAGTCCTCGCAACTTCAATAAAACTTTCTGAGATGAGCATAGGTTCTCCATGGTGTCTACATTATCTTCAAAAAAGACAAGCAAATCATCTGCCAATTAGATGATAGAGGTATTTATTATATTTTTCTTGCATGTACATTGATTAATAAACCACTATTATGACCATGTGTGAGCATTTCTATATTTAATTTAATATTGGAGGAATTTATTTCTTAAGAGCAAAAATCATTGGAATTTGTCTATATATGTATATTGGAACAACCCATTTTGTTTTTAATGAATAGGGAGAAAGGAAAAGAATGACAGAAAGAACTGAAATCAATCAGTTATTCATTTAATTTGATTAAATCTAAATTTTCAATTATTCAATCATTTTATTTTACCAAGTTCAACATTAGCCGAATTAGTAAGTATTTGTATATTTCGATG
This sequence comes from Ottelia alismoides, assembly GCA_037367405.1. NCBI lineage: Eukaryota > Viridiplantae > Streptophyta > Magnoliopsida > Alismatales > Hydrocharitaceae > Ottelia > Ottelia alismoides. Next base: position 384,953 of record JAZKJV010000523.1, on the reverse strand, counting down.
CAACAACAAGTCTTTACCATTTATATAATATTATAGTTTGATAATATACATATTATTTATATTAGATAGTATTATATATATATATAATTTGTTTGATTTTAATATAAATAAAATAGAAAAAATAGAAATTTTAAATTTATTAATAATTTATTTCTAAGATGATAATTTAATTTCACTTGTAGTTATCAAAATAATAAACTATATAAATTGTTATTTATATTAAAATATTATAAAATATTGTATATAATATATACATATTATACATATTATGTAAAAATAAACAAATAATAAATATAAAATTGAAGAAATAAAGAAAAAGATCGTGATATTATTAAATTCTTAATAATTTTCCATTATTTTTATCTTGTATCTTATATAAGTTTCAAGCTTCTATTCTAATAAAACTAATAAGAACTCATTCTTATAAACTCAAAAGATATATTAATAAAAAAGTTGATATATATTAGAATGGATATAAAAAATAATATGAATTATTTAATTCTTTATTCTTAATTGTAATTGTATTCTATTCATCCATTTTTATTTTTTTAAAAATAACTTATTTTTTACCTTAATTGATAATTAGTTTGTTCTTACTTTTCTCAATTATATCTTTTTCAGAAATTTAAATATTCTATTTTTTTGGTCAAATAATATGATAAAATAACTAGATCAGGTATATTCAACTCCATTCTATTAATGGTTTATTGTTGACAGTGTATTGTCTCGCAACAGCCTCCTCTAAGCAGAGTGTATTGAACTCGGATGAACAGAACACTAGCCCATTATCAGTATATAGATGCTTCACCTTCTTCGAAGTCTTATTCACCTCCAAGATCTTCCATTGCCTCAAGGTCTGAATTGCCTCGCTCTTGTGCTTCATCATGTACACCCAACCATCTTACAGTAATCATCTATAATGGACAGAAGAAAGTGTGTAGCACCTCCCAAAGATGGGACTTGGGTACAATCGACATGAATGTAGTCTAGCATCTCCTTTGTTATGTGAATTGTTGTGTTTCATTGCGTCATGTCTTGTTCCTCGAATACGTAATGTTCATAAACTTTAGTTTGGATTCCCTTGAGATCCCTGATGAAACCCTTCTGTTTGAGGATGTTTATCCCCATCTGACTCATGTACTCCACTTACATATGCCATAACTTTGTCTTTGATTTCACAGCTTGGGATGCCACTACAAAAGAATTGGTAACTGTAGACCCCTGCAAGGCATAGAGAGTCTTTTGTTAGTTGTTTGTGATGACAACCAACCCACATCTTACATAAATCTACCTTCATTAATGTACCTATACCCTATAGAGTTCAAGAATCCAAGTGATATCAAGTTCTTTCTTAGATCGAGAATATGAAAAACTTCTGCCACCATCCTCATGGCTCCATCATGCATCTTTGTTTTCATAGAGCTAATCTATACAACTTTACCATTGCATCATTCCCTATGATGGTGTTTCCACCTTCTATTTTCTCATAGGTGCAGAACAAATTTTCATTGAAAGTCATTTGGTAAGAACAACCAGAACAAGAATCCATGTGTTCTTGGTGACCTTATGATTTGTGACTGTGAAGACCAAGTCATCTTCAGAATATGTGCCTCCGTGAGCCACTGCAACACCATAGCTTTCCTCTCTTCTTCAAATAATCTGTCTTCCATTGTTCATGTTTTTTTCCAGCAATCACATGTATCCTTAGAATTATGATTTTTTGACTTTGCTTTTCTTTACTTGTATAGCCAAAATTAGTATGACATTTTCATGAGTCAACCAAATTTGCAGCATTATAATTCTACTTGTTGATAACCATATATTGCAGTATGCATGTATGCAGATTCGTGTGAACTTTTTTTATGATTAGCTCATCTCTTCCGATAACAAGCAACTGAACAAAATTCTTATATGATAGTGGAAGAGAAACCAACAAAATTAATGGAACATCCCACCTTCAGTCTTAACATATACATTGTTTAAATCCATCAACAATATATTTAAGCGATTAAAATGTTCTTAAGAGATGTATCTTCCTACATGTGGAAAGAGAATAGGCGTTGTTTCAGCAACCTATTGATCAGAGACTCCATCATGTATAGACTTTCAAGTCTCAATCACTGACCAACCTCAGAAGTCTCATCGGTGATCTCCACAATAACCTCATCTGCCAAACACAACATGATCATCGATTGCACATTATCTTTCTACACTATCAATTCGGAGGGCTCGAGTGATATTGTCAGCTTCTGATCCAATGGTGCCCAGATGCTTTGCTGCTTCAGAAGGGTACATATCTTTACCTGTTATAGACCGAATCCATTCCTTCATGTAAACTTCTTAATCTTCACATCGTACGATGTCACTTGATTAATAATCATAAGGAAACCAATGCTCTATTAGCAGTTTGTTGTGAATAATAAAAGCAATCATGCACAAGCACAATGCCATACGGATTTCCAAGGTTCACCTTTAACTAAGCTATGTCCTTGGACGACAACGATCGATTTTCACCATGTGAAGTCATGCATTGTACATCAAACCTCAAATAATTTTTTATCTTTATGGTAATTTTTACCATTTTCATTTGAAAAATAGAATGTCGTTGAAAAAAGTGTTATAATACTGAAATCTAAGTTCCAACGTGTTACAATATTTTAAACAATATTTTAGTTCAATACTATTGTATGTTTGTAGCAATCTTCAGATATTTTCATGAAATTTATTTTACTTTCTTCGAAATTGAGCAACTCCTGGAGACAGCAATGTTCCCTCTAACTTGTTGCTGCTAACCAATCAATGTTGTATGTCTATCGCCTGCTGATATAATGTTAACACAGCTGTTGGTTGACACGTCCACAACCTTCCACCAGTCAGGAATATCTTTCAATGTCTATCTGCCCACTAGGATACCGGTCCCTAATTGTGATAATCATATAAAGAAATCACGCGGATGTTGCATATCCCTGATTGGATAACTATCCAATTAAAATCATAATATACAAATCAAGAAGAAAAAATTCTAAACATGGTGGGTACTAGGGATGGGCATGGACGGGCTGGGCCAGGCCCTGAATGGTCCAGGTCCAAGCTCATCTAAATTTTTTGGGCCTTGGGTCAGGTGTAGACCCGCAAATCTAGGTATTGTTCGGCCCAAGCTCAAGTCCAGCCCAATTTCTTTGGGTCAAGCTTAGGCTGGGCCGACCCAAGCCTCTGCATGTTCTACGAGCTTGCAGTAACATATCACGGGCTCATCATGAGTGATTGCCATCACTCCATCCCGACAACAATAAATCTTTTCCACTTCAAGAACTGTGATTACATGGATGATTTCTAGCCAAAAACAACACCAAATAGAACATACTATCTTCAGATATAATATACTACATTAAGCATTAGCCAGTAAAATGGAGAATAATATTATATCACTTATGAAGAAATATGTAAAATTGTAAATCATGATCAGTTTGCATCAAGAAGAAAGGCTCGACCATATTTCATGAATCTAAGTGATTTGGAAACAAGCAGAGCTAACAAATTAGACTACTAGTGCAAATGATAATCAAAATCAGTAGCATTCTAATGATTATTTAAATATACATTTGCAACACTAAACAGTAGCATAGCATTCTAGTGAACAACAATAACTAAATCCCATCACATATTAAATTTAGTTCTTCAACAACCATATACCTTAGCAGCTAAGTGGTGACGCTCTAATGGGGAGGGTGCCATCACGGGGAGTGGGCTCCTCAAACCTCTACACTGCCAAGGAGGGAGGCGGAGCTACGGAGGACCTGGGCCCCGACAGGGCAACCTGGGCTTGGTTCTGGAAGGGGCTACGCCGCTGCAACTAGCGAGGTGGTAGGGGCGAGCCATATAGAAAATGGGATGAAGAAGGGGGCGTTCGAGGATCGAAGGCAAGGCTGTCATGGGTAGGACGACGAGAGGCAGAGCCTTGGAGGAGCACATGGAGGTCATTGAGTCGCCGACGAAGCCTAAGGTTAGGAACTTATGACGAAAGGGGGAGAGGTGGAGCGCAAAAAGTGGAAGGAGTCTAGGACTGGGAGTTAGAAGGAGGGGGCCAAAGGGATATGCATGATTGAATTTGATGGTTAGCCGGTTAGGGCAACTCACTCCTCGGGCCGAGCCTCATGCCATTCCTTAAGCTCTCAAATACGTCGGGCCTTAGGCCGTGTTAGGTTGGGCCAAGCCAAGTCTGAGCCCAACCTAAAGAAATTTAGGCCCAGGCCCGGCCCAATGTCCTATTGTGCTTGGGCCGGGCTGAGATTTCTAGATTGGGCTTGTTGGGCCAATCCAAGCCAATATCTATCCCTAGTGGGAACTGAGATATTTTACTATTTATAATCTTAAAAAAAGTAAATGCCAACAACAAAGATAGAGTACCCCTCTTTTCACACACAAGATCAAAGAAAAATCTATCACTCTTCTACTAAGGATGCAAACCGACGAATACAAATACAGATATATGTGTTACCATATCCTCATCCATTTTAAACTACAGATACAGAAACGGATACATTTCGGATATTGAAAATTGCAAACAATATCCTTAAATACAGATACAAATATGGAAACAAATAGTCAAGATTCGGATGCGGATATTTTATGAAAGGAAACGGATTATCTTGCAGATAAGAAATGCCTAGTACTGCTTACATTTAGTAGGATATTTGGTAAAGTTGAGACTAATAGATAATTAAATCAAATTAATAAGCTACAGACAACAAAATAAAAAAAAGAAACTATAATATTATATTAAGTTTAATAACTGTATAGTAAATGATTAAATAATATAGAGATGTATATTTTCTTCCCATATTTGAAAATGACTCCATATGCAATATATGCAACTAATCCTATAGCATATTTGGAGATACACACACAAAACTTGATGTATATACAATATAATATAAACATAGATTCAGCAGTGCGGATATCCATACCCATATCCGTCAAAAAATATGTAACCATACCATATCCATAACCTTGAAAATTTGAAAACAATATCCATATCCTTATGTGAATCCGCAAAAAAATAAAATCTCATATCCATATCCGTATACGTATCCGCTAAAATAAAACCTCTTAAAAACAGATACGATGACGGATGGATACGTATATATATGTATCTGGTTGCATCCCTATCTGCTACTATGTCATTTGGAAGAAATACAATGGAAAACAAATCAAAATATTCTTTTATCCAGATCTCATTACTTATAAGATTCGTGTATTTTTCCTTCCTCTTCTATTGAAACTTTGGAGAAAACAAACACTTGAACATAACACATATGCAAACGTCAACATAATGAATGTAACATGTTGGGTACAGTAAAAGGGGGGGCACCTCTTGAACAACATGAAGTTCAGTCGCCTGTTTCCTTGATACAACATCTCCCATCTTCTTTACCTCCCCCGAGTGAATAAACAAATCTAAAAATGAGATATATTGCTATACAAAAGAGAAAAGCATACGATACAGCCTTGGAGAAGTTATCTTGGCTGTGTGATTTGCATGGGCCTGTATTTGCTGTTGTAATAAGCTGGGCAATGGTTAGATGATGGTACAGGGGCTTATGAGATGGAGACCCTGCTAAGTTAAAACCAACCACATGTTGCTCCGATATAAACCGGCAAGTATTGATATCAAGGAGATCTCTATCCCAACAAGTTGAAATGCTCATAAGCTGGAAGCAACAGCTTATCGTGATGAGATATTAACATAACACCTGTAAAATGTGTTGGAGTTAGTTTGCCTCTCTTGTGACTAATGATTTGCAAAGAAAGATCCACGTGATGAAGTTTACAATCTCAAATGACAAACTTAACTTGTCTTTAGAAAGAATCAGAGTATTTTGCTTTCATAAGACAAGCCCCACTATAAGAGGTCCAAAGCACCAACCCTTGATCCCACTCAAGTCGGCATTCATGCATATCATGTTTATTTAAAACAAATGAAGGCATGCATAAGAAATAAATTTTTAATGTCAAAGTGCTAAAAATATCTTACATCATCAAACCTTGTCATGCAAATCCATTTCTTCAAGAATCACGTACTTTCCATTTTCCTTGCCAGGAGTAGAAACAGTTGAATAACTGCTAGTTTGCTGACGCTTTTGTAATTTAAGATATCTGGAAATATGACAATAAAAAGCATAGATCAGAATAGCCAGGTGACGTCTACATGTCTCCGGGCATAAGCTTATGTCAAATGATTGATATAATGAAAAAAAGCATGTAAGTTTACAGAGGAACCTGCTAGGTCAAAATCATATTGATGGGCCGTCCAAAAATCATAGTTGATGCAACACACCCTTCTCAATATCGTTCTCCGTATATTTCTCGATCAATTATCATTGAGACGATAAAAACATCAAGGCACATATCCTTCATACTATTTACTCTTGTATATTATGAGTTTGTACTTTTCCAGGTATCATTTTTCTCTATTGATCTATGAAGTATTTTTAACTCCAAGCATGCAAATTTTGAAGTGATTAAAATATATAATAAAACATCACAACCTGACATGACTAAAATGAAGAACCTACATGAATTTTATCTCGGTTACTAGTCTACAGGTGCATCCATTCTTTTGCTGCCACTGCAATCATCGCAGATCAGATGGATTGGTAACACTCCAATTATCATACCCACATGGAGAACTCATATCAAACTTAACAACTTGTGCTTACGCAATTTCAATGGATACAGGTGAGCTCAAGACCAAAATAATGTGTGGATAAAATTTCCGAAATAAAAATTCCAGTCTAAATTTGGATAATAAGAAACAGATTTTTTTGATCGAAGATGAAGTCCCACCCACTTATGTCTAGTCCCACATCTACTATTTGTGGGACTCTGGTCTGTCTATGGGGCTATATAAGAAGCCTCACACCCCTTGTATTGCACTCATTGAGAAATTCAATAGAAACATATGGCCCTTTGAGTCATTCTTCCGTGGTTTCATGCCGCTCCTTAAGGAGTAAGGTTCCACGTAAAATCCCTGCATTCAATGTTTATTCTTTCTTTATTTCCCTGCTCTGTTCATCGATTCGTTTCCGCATTATAGATTTCAACATGGTATCAGAGCATATCGGTTTTGCGTACCGATTTTTTTTTCAAAGTCTCGATTCTGATTTTGTTCTTAAAAGATTATTTTGGCCATGATTACGCCCCAGTTCAAGCTCTAGAGATCAGGCCGTCAAAAAACAACTAGGTTTCTCCATGGAACCTTAGATCTGATGTTTTGTGTCGTCAAACGGTTTGGGGGTTCACTAAAACCCTAGCCAATGCATCCTCTAGATTCTTTCACAGCCATCAGGTGGCATAAGAAGATGAGGATGTTGGGTGATGCCACTTCACCATGGATCAAACTTAGGCGGTGCCCTCACGCGTCATCTCCGTAAAAAAAATGAAGAACGTGCCCTCGTGATGACTACAAAAAAATAGATAGAAAGAAGCCCCATAGTCACATCTCGTCAAGGCCGCCCTCCTCAAGGCAGCGCTCCCATCTACTTTGATCATTGGCAGCCACAGCTCTAGCGGGGAGTTCTCCCTAATCCGTATGCCAAACTCCAGAGAAGAAAAAAACAACGATCTCGTCAAATTCCAATAGGAGATCTCGTCGATTCTTCTCCCGGCAACATCCTCCTCCGTTCAACTCCCAGGCGATCTCCTTCAGCATCGGATTTTTCATCTACAACATCAGATCTCGACATCTCCTCCAGGAGATCTCCAGCCCACAGGGGGTGGGCAGTGCCCTTCGTGAGAAGGGTTACCCGCTAGGGAACCCTAAATAAAGGGGAAGTCAATGTAAAGATTTTGGTCATATGCGAAAAAAAGGACGCAAGACTCTTCAGCCCCAGTGGGCCACCAAAAAAGAGAGGGGAAACCCAAGTGAGTTGAGAGTTAAAAAAAGAGATATGAATTGTTTTTGGGCCCAAAGGTGGGCATGACCGAAAAAAAAGAGAATGAGGAACTTCTTTTGGTCCCCAACAGTGGGCTATTGCAGATTTGGGCCCTATGTGGGTCATGCTTTCAAAAAAATCGAAAAAAAGGCTACATACAAAAAATGAAAGAAGTTGTATGTTAAAAAAAATAAAGAAAGAGAAAAAAAGAGAAATGACTAACAAAAATGATGATTTGTGCAAAAAAGGAAGCACAAAAAATGCATATTTTGTTTGCTTTTCTCCCAAATATCTTATTCTATCAAGTATGGGAGAAAGGGAGAATCAGAGTTGGATCAAATACTTCAGGAAAACTTCTAGTGTCCGATGACCATGACTGACATACTAGCACTCCGGACTGCTACTACTATCATCTGTCTTCATTGAGCATCGACTTCTTCGTTAGGATGTCTCTATCCCCGACTACTACTCTGCACTGGACTTCTTCTTCTACTGTGATTCTTCTCCAGGCACAACAAAGATACGTTCTGGTGACGTGCACACACGATAGAGATACATTCCGGTGACCTGATATCGCAGCGACTCTACAGACATGGTAGAGATACGTTCTGGTGACCTGAAAGTTGCAGACACGTCCTCGAATGAGGTCTTCTACAAACAGCAAGCATATATTCTTCTTGTGATGTATCATGTGAAGATGTGTTGTATACTTCTTTTTGCTGCAAGCTACAACTTTCTCAGCTCCAACTTGAGGTTGAATGCTGAAGTATTACCACCCACTTATGTTTAGTCCCACATCTACTATTTGTGGTACTCTAAACTCTCTGTGGGGCAATATAAGGAGTCCCACACCCTTGTACTCATTTAGAAATTCAATAGAAACAGATGTCCCTTTGAGGAATTTTCTCGTGATTACATCCTGCTCCTTAGGGAGTAGGGTTCCACATAAAATCTCTGCATTCAATGTTTATTCTTTCTTTATTCCCTCCCATGTTCATCGATTCGCTTCCACATTCTAGATTTCAACACCTCCAAATGCGAGAAGGGCTACCTAAAAGGTAAAACAACCTTGCAAAAAGTTAGAAGAAAGCGTTAAGTCGTTAACCCCTAAACATGAATCATGCACTATTATTGGAATATGCATAATACGTTGAGTCACAGGAAAGATGTTATGAGCAGAAGTGAGAGGTTGCAGCACTCCAAATAAGATCCCCATAGAAAAACTTACAAACCATGAGTTGAGAGGAGATGTTTGATAACATAAGCTTAAGAATTTGGTTGTTAATGGGTCAGTCAGTTCAAATCCAACAAGTAACTTAAGACCAACTTTCTTAAATAATGATTCAAGTACAAACATATTTATTGCACAGATGGTAGTGCATGAACCATCAATTGTCATTTGCATGAAACCCAAATGACTTATCATTCTGCCCTATTCTTCTCGTCATTCCCTTCAGAATCATACTTGTGACAATATGATAACATCCAACTGATCAACGCAAGTTCTCTTGGTGATATTTCAATAATTTCTCATATAGTTTTAGTCTAGTCCTCAAGTCGGATTTCTTGTGATTTTCTTCCAGCATAAAATTTAGCATCTTCTTTTCACACATCGTTCATCCCCACATTTGCAACTCTATGTTTATGAAAATCGAGCAAAAAATGGACTGTTGAATGTAACAAATAATCTTCGCGATTTTTATTTCAAAGGAAGTGCTATGTTTCTATTTTCAAGCCCTGATTAAGCGTAAAAAACACAGACCATAGTCTATGATTTTAATTTTAGGAACCGTGAGAAGGATGGACCAATTATTGTAAAAATAAACTTGTTACTATTAAGGACATAATTGTGTTTGCGAAATATCAATTGGATCCATATAAATGAAAATAAGGCACGGTATCTACTGACATAATATCACAGCTAAGCATGTGTTGATCATTAAACGATAGAAAAGCATGTTCATGTGCACTAACATCAAATGACTGAACCTATGGATAGTGAATTCTAACTAATATTATAATGAACAAAAAATGGATTGAGACATACTTGTACCAGTTGAACAAACAGACCCCAACCATTATTGTCAATAGTCCAAATCCTTTTAGAATGGTAAATTGATCATGGAAGTAGATCACAGCCACCTAAAATATCATTAAACACAATTTTTAAAAATTAAAATCATTAAACATATGCACATTCAAACAGCTAGTAGATAATCAACAAACTATTCAAGTTGGAATTTAGATGAAGAAAATGAAAAAAAAAACACAGCAAATGGAAAAATTAAAGAAAAATACAGTTAAGAAATTCCATGATTTTCCTGGTAAGGGTCAAGATTACAATACCGAATATGTTCAAGAGGCCGCCACAGGAAAATACATGAGAAACAATGGCTGTTTTACAGGGCACTAGACATAAAGTATCATACAAATCTGCAGCAGTAATAGGAACATTATACCAACGAATTGCAATCATTACCTTTTATTATGAAATCAGTAATGAAGACCTTGTGCTAATAAATTACGGAGACTACCTTTCGAGTAAGACACTATACAGGGAACAATGAGAGAAGGAACTATACAGCATTTCTTTTGATAATTGTCGAAACTTCGTTGTTGCGTCACAGGAAGGATAGGTTCGATATACTCTAAATTGACTTTCACTGCAATATTAATGATCCTACAAAGGTAAAATACCAATAGTTTTTTTACTTCATTGATCCCATCTTTAACAGAGAACGGTTGTAGCAGAAATGAAAATGCTAAGGTGGATGTGTGGACACACACGTAAAGATCGGATTCGGAATGATGCAATCTGAAATAAAGTTGATGTAGCTCCGATCGAGGATAAGATGCGAGAAAACCGCTTAAGATGATTTGGTCATTTGCAAAGAAGATCAGCCGATGCACCAGTTAGGAGATGTGAGTGTTGGGAAGTTGAGCCGGTAAAGAGAGGGCGAGGACGGCCCAAGAAGTGTTGGAAAGAAACTATACGAAGAGATCTTAGTTTTATGGATATAAGCCCGGGATTGACCCAAGATAGATCTGAATGGAGCGAAGAATCCATGTAGCCGACCCTACTTAATTGTGGGAAAAGTCTTTGTTGTTGTTGATCTCGTCTTTTACAGTATTCCTCAACCTATTAGTGAACTATCCTCTCATTGGATTATGAAAGATGTTTGCTTTGACTCATATTCCCCAAAAATAGATCCTGTCTTAATAGCTTCGAAAATTAAACACATCCATTAAGTTATGGATGTTTCTTATTCCATAACGACCCAAACATTTTCGTTTATGTACTAGAAGATTTCACTTGGAAAAGAAAATATTACATAATAACATATCAGAGTCCATATCCATAGGTTCCTATACATGGATTTCGTAGCACTTATCAATTTAGTATTACACAAAACAAATCAATTATAGGTTTAAGCTTGTGGAGGGGAGGGGAAGATCTTGCTATGAGTCGTCACTCATATTCTCTAAAGAAATCAATAACAAAAAACAAACAAGAAAATTGTGAAATAAGGCATTCATATCGAGAAAATAATGGAATTATTAAACACAAAAAACACAAAAAAATTGACACCATAATGAAACAATACTTTATAGGTACCCTCAACATTTTGCACCTTGATGCATGTAAACCTGTAAAAAACATAATTATGAAAAAATTGAGCAATAACTGGTGATTGGCATGTAAACAGCAAGATAACCCAAGAATTTCGAGATATAGCATGGTTTCCGATTGTGTAGAACCATCCATTCCACATGGAAAGAAAAATCAATTCTTCTAAAGTAAATTAGTACGAGGCCCAATACTTTTAAATAGTGGCAAAGCCTTCTCCCACTTTAAGTAGGGTCGGCTACATGGATTCTTGCTCAAATTCATGTTGAAAGATCTGGCTACTTTGGCTACCTAACACAACCCCCACAAGGGGAAATTTGAACCCCGGTCTTTCGGGTGATAGGCAATAGGCACACTGCACTACCACCAGACCATCCAAGTGGGTATAAGGCCCAATATAAGCTAAGGCACACTGCACTGTCACCAGAACAATTCTTATAAAATAAAATTAGTACAAGGCCCAATATAAGCTCAAACTCTGCCAACATAAATTCTTCCAAGCAGAGTTAACAAGACCTATAGTATGTGGTTAATCAGACCTTGAGAAAGATATAATCTACCTGAAGCTGGATAACAATATGCTTGAGTATATGATCTACCTGAAGCTGGATCATATTATGCTAGTGTACTTACATAAGACAAAAACATCTCTATTACTCAATCAACTCATAATCATAATGACAGACAAACTCCGAGGTTCGAATGACTGCAATCACAAAAACACATTGTAAAGTAGTGTAACTAGTAGTTTTGCCATCCTTTTGTAGTAAATGTGTATTCCTAGTCTCCATCTGGAAAAGGACACAATGCCAGCTTGTCGATAGAATCTTTTTCGAAACTGATCAAAATGGATTACCAGTTCCTAAAAAGCATAAACAATAGAGAAATGTTATCTTATGTTTAAGATGTGGAAGAAATTGAAACATAAGACCAGACAATTTTATTTTTACCAGAACCACATATTTAAAAGTTGGTATTTTTTTCAAAGAATTAGATATTAAAAAATGCATATTATTGGTTACTATGCTGTTCAACATGAAAAGAGTTGAAATAAAAGGAGGACAAGAGAGGTCCCAAGTGAGAACCAAGGAAGGAGCAGTCACGATTGTATAAAGCAAGAAAGCAGCAAGAGAGGAGCTATTGAATAACGAGAGAAGCAAGAGAAGAGAGAGAGAGAGAGAGGAGAGATCTAATATTACGCTCCATCACCTCTTGAAATTCATAATGACTTCAGATATGGAAAACGGTGGCCGTTTACAGCCTCATACCACTCCATATAGCTAATATTTGGGAAATTTATGAAGCACCACCTCTTTTTCTGGCAGCACGAATGAATTGTCGATAATACCGAAATGCCAAGAGGCACGCCAACAATATTGGGGAATAGCAACACTCCAAGATGCCCAGTCAGTGGCATGCCACATCAACTCAATATATAATTAACCATATATGGTCTTTTAGTGATGGAGTAAAGCAAAAGCCTCAGATAACAAGTAAAATTGTAGAGATAGTTGTTTGTCGTTGGTGTTATTTATTATTTCAGTTTCTTTATGTACCTCTCATGTAATTTACCCAAGGGCTCTCTCCCTATATAAGAGACCCGAGGGCTCTATGGAATAAACATCGAAGTATTCTAACATGGTATCAGAGCCATGACCCTAACCTAGGGTTTTTTTTCCACCGCCGCCCCCCCCCTCTCTAGGGTTTCGGCACCCAACCCCTCCGGGCTCCGACTCTCCTGTCGTCGCCTCCTTCGCCGGGCTCCTCCACCGCTGCCAGCCCCTGCCGGGCTCCTCCACCCACCGCCGGACCCCTGCTGCCAGCCCCTACCACCACCGCCAGCCCCTTCCACTACCGCCGGGCCCCTGCCGCAGGGCTCCACCTGCTGTCCACTCGCCGCCGTCATCTTCCAGCAGTCGTTCGTGTCAAAGTAGAGGCTCTCAAAGCCTCTACTCGCTGCAGGTGTACCGCGTTCTTCGGACTCGGCATCATGTTTGATTCAAGTGCATAATCGTCTACCTATGCACTTGAATCCTACAAGGTCTTGGTAGACAATTTTCTTGGTCTATCAGTAGTTATTCTTCTCCGGTACTATGTCAGATCAGAAGATCGATATGCCCGCCATAGGTGCCTTCAAAGGTTCGGCACCAATCGTCAAGATGGACGGGACCGACTACGAACTGTGGGCGATGCAGTTCCTCAGTCTCATGAAGTCGTGCGGTAAGAAGCATATTCTTACCGAGGATGAACCACCGGAGAAGACAGGGATCTATGCCTCATGGGAGGCTGATGATGCGTACGCCAAGGTATGGCTCTCAGGTACGCTCACGACGGAGATAGCGAATGACGTCCTTCACCAGCCCACCGCTAAGGCGATGTGGGATATTTTGGCTATGACGTACTCTCAGGTCCGTAATGAAACGAAGATGCTCCAGTTGCAGCATGATATATTTACCACGAAGCAGAACGGGAAGCCTCTTCATTCCCTGTACACGTCGCTTCGTGGCATGTTCGAGAAGCTCTACAGCACCATTCCTCTTACAGCCACGCCGGAACAGCAGAAGACGTTCCGCAACGCCACTATGGTTGGCGTATTACTCGCTGCCCTAGATCCGGAGTACGAGGCAGCACGTGCTCAGATACTGGCAGATGCCACCATCCCACCAATAGAAGATGTATACAGGCGGCTCAGTCGTGTACCCGTTCCATCCAATATAGCGACTGCGACTCCGTCAGCAATGGCAGTCTCCAGGGGACGTGGTAGTTCGTCCTCGTTTCGTGGCAGGGGAAGTGGTGGACGTGGCCGTGGAGGCCGCATACGCTCTACGTGCTCATATTGTCGCCGTACTGGTCATTCGAAGGATACATGCTATTCCAAGCATGGTTTTCCTCCTTCTGCACGAGTTGCTGATCATGTTCAGGGTCCACCCGCATCTACTTCAGATCACAGGTTCGAGGAGTTGGTGGCACGACTTCGGGATATCATGCCACAATCTTCTTCATCAGAGGGTGCAGATGTCTCTGATGTTGCGGCTTCGGCGTCAGCCAGTACATCGGCCTCAGCCAGTGCCTCAGGTAGTCCTTCAGCCCCATTTCATAGTCATGATCTCACAGGATGGATCGTCGACTCTGGAGCTACCCATCATCTTTGCCGTGAGAGAGATATTCTGCAGTCATACAGGGCTGTTCAGCCAGGTCGCTCTGTACTCATTGCAGATGGCACCCAGTCTCCTATCATCGGTCAGGGGGAGACAGCTTTGCTACCCTCTATGCACCTACAGAATGTGCTACATGCTCCAGAATTCTCGATGAACCTTTTATCTATTAGTCAGATTACACGTGATTTGCACTGTCGTGCTATTTTTGATCCATCGTCTGTTATTTTTCAGGACATACTGACGGGCAGGGTGATTGGTTGTGGTTCTGAGCACAATGGCCTTTATCGTCTCGTTCGTAACTCCTACGCTGGTGTCTCCTTGCATACCCATGCCTCTGTTTCTCCGTACACCTGGCATCTTCGGTTCGGTCATCTACCGCTGCAGAAGATGCGTCATCTCCTGCCTCAGATATCTCCGAGTTCTTCTTTTCGATGTGAAGCATGTCAGTTGGGGAAGCACCATCGGTCTAGCTTCCCCGGTCGTCAGAGTCGGAGCAGTAGCTCCCCGTTTGAATTATTTCATATAGATATTTGGGGTCCAAATCGTGTCCCGGATCACCAGGGGCACAGGTTCTATCTAGTTGTGGTTGATGATTTTTCCAGAGTGTCGTGGACTTTTCTTCTCAAGAATAAATCTGAAGCAGGAAATGTTATTCAAAATCTAATTAATGAAGTTCTGAATGTTTTTTCATCTACTGTTAAGTATGCGCGTACTGACAATGCATTGGAGTTCTGCACTCGCTCTCTTGCCAGCTTTCTTTCATCTAAAGGCATTGTCCACCAAACCACATGTCCCTACACCTCTCAACAAAATGGAGTTGCCGAACGAAAACATCGACATTTCCTTGACATTGCTCGCACTTTACTTATTCAGAGTTGTGCTCCATTAACCTTTTGGGGTGATGCTATACTTACTGCGTGTTATTTGGTCAATCGAATGCCTACAACTATTCTTGGGGAAAAGTCTCCAATCTCTGTTCTCTTTCCGGACAGAGACTTGTTTACATTGACACCTCGGGTTTTTGGCACTGTCGCTTTTGTTCACCGCTTATCTCCGGGGCTTGATAAGCTATCCCCTAGGGCTATCAAGTGTGTTTTCGTGGGCTACTCCAGGACACAGAAGGGGTACCGCTGCTATGATCCTGTCAATAACAAATACTATGTGAGTGCAGATGTTACATTCTTCGAACCCGTCATGTACTTCTCCCCTGCAGGTGACAGATTGGTCTCCTCCACATCATCAGACTCCCAAGTCTATGTTCCACCACCTCCAAGTCTGGGTCCGTCCTCTACTCCAGCGTCTCAAATAACACCACCACCACCAACCCCGCCACCACCACCACCACCACCCCCAGTTGTTCCTTTCCCTAAGTTCTACACGAGACGCACGGGCCCAGCTCAAGCTACATCTCAACCATCCAGCACGCCTCAGGTATGTTCTGACATTAATGATGGGTTAAATAATGCACATGTGCAGGAGCTTGTACCACAGGAGGAGGACCAACCGGTCAGCACTGTTTTGGATGACTTGGACCAGCCTATTGCTCATAGGAAACAGCGAAGACAGTGTGTCTCATATCCCCTAGCCTCTCATGTTTCCTTTCATCGTCTCACTGGGGATTTCCAGAAGTTTGCCGCTGCTGTATCGTCAGTTGAGATACCACGGACATATCAGGATGCCATGAAGACTGAATGCTGGCGTTTAGCAATGGAAGAGGAGATGCGTGCCTTACAATCCAGAGGGACTTGGTCTCTAGTCCCTATTCCTCCAGGTGCGTCTGTGGTGAGCTGCAAGTGGGTTTTTACAGTTAAATATCATGTAGATGGTCGTCTTGACAGATACAAGGCCAGGCTTGTAGCATGAGGGTTTACACAGACATATGGGGTAGATTACCTGGACACGTTTTCCCCAGTGGCGAGACATTCTACCCTTCGCATTCTTCTATCGGTTGCTGTGGTACGTGGCTGGCCCATATTCCAGCTTGATGTTAAGAATGCTTTCTTGTATGGTGATCTACAGGAGGAAGTCTACATGCAGCAGCCACCTGGGTTTGCTGCTGAGGGGGAGACTCAGAAGGTATGCAGACTTCATAAGGCTATTTATGGCCTTAAGCAGAGTCCTCGTGCATGGTTCCAGAAGCTCTCCCAGCTTATTGAACAACAAGGCTTCAGAAGATCAAATGCGGATCACTCACTGTTCGTCCGGAAGACTCCTAGAGGTACCATCGTTGTTATGGTATATGTTGATGACATATTGGTTACTGGAGATGATGCACAAGGGGTTGAGATAACCAAGTCTATGCTGGGCAGCCAATTCATTACAAAGGATCTAGGCACTATACGGTATTTTCTGGGGATAGAGTTTGCAAGAAATGCACAAGGAATGGTGATGACTCAAAGAAAATATGTCACAGATTTGCTGGCTGAAACAGGAATGACTGAATGCAGACCTTCAAGTACACCGATGGATCCGAGTATGAAGCTGTACGATGATGACACTGAGGAGGTGGACAAGAGAAGGTACAGAGAAATGGTGGGCAAGCTCTTATACATCACTATAACTCGACCGGATATTGCACTTGCAGTAAACCGGGTGAGTCAATTTGTGGAGCAGCCAAGGCAAGTACATATGGATGCATTGTACATGATATTGAGATATCTGAAGTCTTCACCAGGCACAGGGTTGCTGTTCAAGAAAGGCACGGATTTGTCTATTTCAGCCTGCGCAGATGCGGATTATGCAGGATGTCCACGGGATCGTAAGTCTACTTCTGGGTTTGCTATCTTCATAGGAAGCTCCTTAGTCTCCTGGAAAAGCAAGAAGCAGACTGTTGTGGCGAGATCCAGTGCCGAATCCGAGTACAGGGCCATGGCACAGGCAAGCACTGAAATGATGTGGGTTAAAGCAGTCCTAGAAGATCTGAATGTTGAAGTTCCGTTGCCTATGAACCTGCAATGTGACAATCAGGCAGCGTTATTCATTGCCAACAATCCAGCCTTCCATGAGAGAACAAAACACATAGAGGTGGATTGCCATTAAACTAGGGACATGATTCAGAAGGGCTTCATCTCCACGTCTCACGTCAGCTCAGAGGACCAGACAGCAGATATATTCACAAAGCCATTGCTCCGAGGACCTTTCCAGAGATGTTCTTCCAAGCTGAGCATGATAGATATCTATGCTCCATCTTGAGGGGGAGTGTAGAGATAGTTGTTTGTCGTTGGTGTTATTTATTATTTCAGTTTCTTTATGTACCTCTCATGTAATTTACCCAAGGGCTCTCTCCCTATATAAGAGACCCGAGGGCTCTATGGAATAAACATCGAAGTATTCTAACAAAAATAATAAAAATAGTGTGGGCCTCGAGGCAATTTTCCGCTCTCCTTCAACAAAGGAGCAGGAATCCAAAGTGGCAAATCGGAACCCCAAGTAGCAAGAGCTAAGAGACTGCCTTAAAGCTAATATTAAAATAATCCTGCATAGAACTAGCAATCGGAAGTCAATTCGAGTGGTTTATCTGCAACTAGCATTGGTAGTTGCCCAATGACCTTACAAACAAGATTAGTGGCACGACAGCTCCACCTAAATGTGAAGTAGACTAGTCACAATGGACCCACCCAACTAGCAATGCCAGTACAAGATCACCACTCCATGGAGCAAGGGTATTGGCAAAATGACTAATGTAGAAGTGTATATTGGAGGTTGAGAATGTTACGAAGGGGTGGAAGGAAGAAGAGACAGCACGTCTGGCTCAAAAGAAAAACAATAGGGAAAGAAGACAGAAGATAGGATGGCATGGAATAAAGGCGTCCAAAACCAATACTTCTATTTTATATCTTAAAGATTAGGCCATGCGTGAGTTCAAAGAAAGTCATATTCTTGCTCCTACCCACAATAAGGACTACAGAAGAAATAAAATACATATCCTAATAAACATTCTAGAAGACTTTCTGCTGATAAAAGGATATCTATTATATTTAGAAAGAAAACAGATTTTTACACTGTACTCCATCACAGATTAATAATTGTGATAAATTCTGTGAAGTTTCTGAAATGACGTTCTATTGTATTAATGTTGCACCAAGGACCCTACCTAAAAAATAGCGGTGGTGGTACATGATCCCTGACTCACGTAGTGTAGGTGTGACTGATGACTTCTTTTTACAAATAGTAGAGGTATCTACAGGAAGGCACCATTGAAAGTAACAGTTTCATCACATGCGTATCCGATTTGAATTAATAATGGTATTGGTGGTGGTAGAACAATATTATTTCAAAAACATATTTGAAAGTTGAAGAGCACAAAAAGTAGAAAAAGAAATTGGACCTTACTTCCAATTATGCCTAGATAAAACATTGCAAAAACACCTACCCTGCCTGTTTGTTTTATATTTATTCTTCAACCATCATGAAACTTCTATTTGTACATGTCATCTCAGCCGTTTATATTTGCAGGAGCATACGACATTTTTCGACTCAGTCATGGTCGGTCCCAAGTCCGGGTAAATGGGAAGGGTTGATTTAGGTAGCCGACAGCGACTATCGGAGACAACTTCCTAAATAGTATTTAAAAAAATACTATTTAGGAAGTTGCCTCATGACAGTCGGATCTTTTCAACATGGATTTACGCAAACATATAGATTTCGTTGGGGCGTTCCCTACTTGCGATGCGTTGCACCGCCCGAATATAATGAAAATTTGGCAAGGGCTGCTACATCATAGTCTGGATGTAGTTCAAAATTTGCAAGGGTTCTCGCATGAGCGCATGTGGTAAATAAGCTAGTTCCGCTGCATCAATGCCCGGATGCAGTCCAAAATTTGCAAGATTTCTCACATAATGGACGCATGCGAGTAAAGAAGTTAGTCCAAAAGAGATCGCAAAGGAAATTGCGGATTGGTAGTTGGAATATTGACACTCTAACTGGAAAATTGATGGAGAAAGTGGATATGATGGAAAGAAGGAAGATTCGTATACTATGTTTTCAAGAGACTAAATGGGTTGGAGAGAAAGAAGGGAGATCGAGAAAACATGCTTTAAACTTTGGTATTCATCTAAAGATAATGGTAGGAATGGGTTGGAGAGAAATCAAGGAAGATCGAGAAGACAAGCTTTAAACTTTGGTATTCAGGTAAAGATAAGGGCAGGAACGGTGTTAGAGTAGTTGTTCACAAGGATTTGAAGGATTGTTTGGTTGAGGTGCAAAGATTCGAGGATCGGATTATTTTGCTAAAATTGATGCTTGAAGAAGAAATTTTAAATATCATCTCAGTTTATGCACCGCAAATTGGTTTAGATGAAAGGACTAAACAAGTTTTTTGAGAGGATTTGGATAAGATTTTACAAGAAATCCCACAAAAAGAGATGATTTGCATAGGTGGAGATCTTAATGGACATTTGGGAAAAGATGCTTCGGGGTATGCTAGTGTTCATGGAGGGCACAATTTTGAGGATAAAAATGAAGAGGGAAAAGTCATTCTAGATTTTGTAATGGCATATGATCTTTTCATAGCAAACACTCTCTTCAAGAAGAAGGATCAGCATTTAATTACTTATAAGAGTGGCCCAATTAGAACACAGATAGATTACTTTGCGTTGATGAGAAGAGATCGATTGTGTTGTAAAGACTACAAAGTAATCGCATGAGAGAGTTTGACAACCCAACATCGCTTGTTAGTCTTGGATGTGCAAATAAAAGGACTAGTAAAGAAAAGGAGGGTTCCTAAGATCACTAGAACTAGATGGTGAAATATTCCACTGAAGCAATCGAGCTTCAGGGAGAAGGTTTTAGAAGACTTATCTTGGGATTGTAGCGGAAGTGCAAACAAGATGTGGAAGGCGGTAGCATCTTGTATCCGAAAGGTAGCCAAAGAGATACTAGGCCAGTCAAAGGGAGGAGCTCAAAAGGAGGATTGGTGGCGGAGTGAAGGGGTACAAGAGAAGCTAAAAATTAAAAGAGCATGCTTTAAAGCTATGTCTAAGGATAAAATAGAGGAAACTGTCACAAACTACAAAATATCGAAGAAAGAAGCAAAGAAGGTTGCAAGCGAAGCTAAGTCAAAAGCTTATGAAGTTTTGTATAAAAATCTCGACTCTAAGGAGGGCTAGAAGGATATAATCAGGTTGACCAAAGCAAGAGAAAGAAAGACCAAAGACCTTTATGCATTAAGGACAAGGAAGGTCACGTGCTTGTTACTCAGAAGGATATAGAGACTAGATGGGAGTAGTACTCCCATAGACTATTCGTTGGGGAAGGAAATAACGAGATCACTTTTGGTGATCTAACTAGTAGTGAAAGTTACTTGAATCGCGCAAGCTATAGACGAATACAAAGAAAGGAAGTAGAGGAGGCTTTGAAGGTTATGAGACCTAGAAAAGGTGTAGGACCGGATTACATCCCTGTAGAAGTATGGAGAATTTTAGGCGAGCGTGGTTTGACTTGGCTTATGAATCTATTCAATGTTATTTGGTGAAGCAAGAAAATGCCTGAAGATTGGAGGAGTATCGTGGTGCCTCTTTATAAGAACAAAGGAGACATTCAAAATTGTTCAAATTACAGAGGTATCAAGCTGATAAGTCACACTATGAAATTTGGGAACGTGTGATCGAAAGAAGGTTGAGGCAAGTTTCTAAAGTAAAAGAAAATCACTTCGGATTCAAGCCAAGACTACTATTGAAGCCATCCACTTGCTGAGGAGAACAATAGAGATTTGCAGAGATAATTATATATTCAGTGTATCCTTTATTCTATTTTTATTTTCCTGATAACCTACTATGTAATTTACCCATAGGTCCTCTCTATATAAGAGAGCCTAGGGTTCTATAAAATAATAGATTGTTCTTTTCCACCAACATGGTATCAGAGCCAAAATCCTAACCCTAACCCTTCCACTGCCACCCTCCCTCTCCTCCTTCGACGCCTCCCACCACCTCTCCCCTCTCCTTCTCCCGCCGGGTAATAGAGGCACTGCAGAGCCCTAGAGGCGTTGCCGCCTCCTCTCGCTCCCGCCGCCGCCGCCGAAGCCCTCCACCGCCAGCCCTCTCCCCACCGTAGGGGACCTCTTCTATCGGCCGCCCCCCTCCAACGTTGGCGCCTTCTTCTTCAGTCTGCCTTTCTCTCTTTATGGATTTGAGTGTGTAACGTCTACACATGCACTGAAATCCTATCCAGCTTATGTAGACACTTCTTCATTGGTTTACGGATCCCCGTTCTTCATCTCCAGCATCATGTCAGATAACAAAGTAGATATGCCCTTCATAGGTGCATTCAAAGGTCCTGCGCCAATAGTCAAGATGGATGGGACGAATTATGAGCTATGGGTGATGCAGTTCATGAGCCTCATGAAGTCGAATGGTAAGAAACACATTCTTACCGAGGAAGAACCGGCAGCGAAGACTGTGATCCATGCCTCCTGGGAGGCTTTGATTCATATGCCAAGGTCCGGCTCTCAGGCACGTTGACGATGGAGATTGCAAATGATGTTCTCCATCAACCCACCGCTAAGGCGATGTGGGACATTCTGGCGGCCACTTACTCGCAGGTGCGAAATGAGACGAAGATGTTACAGCTTCAACATGACATATTCACTATGAAGCAGAATGGTCGACCACTACATTCCTCATATACATCCCTACGAGGGATGTTTGAGAAGCCCTATAGTACCATACCTCTCACGGCTACCCCTGAGCAGCAGAAGACTTTCTGGAATGCTACTATGGTGGGGGTACTGCTTGCTGCTCTTGATTCTGAGTATGATGCAGCTCGATCTCAGATACTTGTCGATGCTACCATTCCTCCTATGGAGGACCGCATTTCTGTCTCTTCCAGTACTACTACTCCACCTCCTTCGGCTATGACAGTGTCACGAGGGAGAGGTGGTCAGTCTTTATTCCGTGGACGTGACCTCGTGGTCGAGGAGGTCGTTTTCGCCAACCATGCACTTTCTGCTATCGCACAGGTCACTCTGAGGATACATGTTATTCTAAGCATGGGTTTCCAGCATCGACACGCGTAGTTGAGCATGTCGCATCTCCATCGGCATCCACTTCAGATCACAGGTTTGAGGAGCTTGTGGCGCGATTACGCGATATTATGCCTCAAGCTTCTGCAGATTCCCTAGGAAGCTCTTCAGATATTGCTGCCTCAACATCTGCCAGTACTTCTGCCTCTGCTAGCACCTCCGGTAGTGCTTCTTCTTTTACATCTGATCATAATATCTCAGATTGGATTATGGATGCTGGTGCAACCCATCATCTTTGCCGGGACAGAGATAGACTTGAGTCTTACAGAGACATTCCACCAGGATAGTCAGTGATCATTGCTGAGGGAACTCATTCCCCCATCGTTGGATGGGGGAGATTACTTTGTCACCTTCCATGCATTTACAAAATGTTCTGCATGCCCCTGATTTTTCCATGAATCTGTTGTCTATTAGTCAGATTACGAAGGATTTGCACTGTCGTGCTATATTTGACACATCTTCTCTTATTTTTTAGGACATACAAACGAGCAGGGTGATTGATTGTGGCTCTGAACAGGATGGTCTCTATCGTCTGGTCCGAAATTCCTATGCTAGCGTCTCCTCCTACTTAGCTGGATCAGTCTCTCCGTACACCTAGAATCTACGCTTTGGTCACCTCACGCTTCAGAAGATGTGTCATCTCTTGCCTCAGGTTTCTCCTAGTTCTTCTTTTCGATGTGAAGCTTGTCAGTTGGGAAAGCACCATCGAGCTAGCTTCCCTAGTCGTCAATGTCTGAGCAGTAGCTCCCCTTTTGAGTTATTTCATGTTGATATTTGGGGTCCGAGTCGTGTTCCTGATCATCAGAGACACAGGTTCTATCTTGTAGTAGTTGACTTTTCTCGTGTGTCGTGAGTTTTTCTATTAAAGAAGAAATCTGAAGCAGGAGATGTTATTCGAAAGCTTATAATTGAAGTGCAGAATGTTTTTCCTCTCATGTCAAATATATTCGTACAGACAATGCGTTGGAATTTTGCACTCGCTCTCTCTCCCATTTCTTCTCGTCCAGAGGAATTATTCATCAAACCACATGTGCTTACACATCGCAACAGAATGCAGTGGCAGAGTGAAAACATCTTCATCCCCTTGATATTACTCGAACCATGTTTATCCAGAGTTGTGCGCCTATCTCTTTTTGAAGGGATGTTGTTCTTATGGCATGTTACCTTGTGAATCATATGTCGTCTGTACTCGATGAGAAAATTCCTCTTTCAGTTGTTTTTCCAGACAAGGAATTATTTTCTCTTACCCCTCGTGTTTTTGGTGTTGTTGCTTTTGTTCACCACTTGTCTCCTGGACTTGACAAACTCTGACCTAGAGCTGTCAAGTGTGTCTTCGTGGGCTACTCTCGGACCCAGAAGGGGTACATATGTTATGATCCGGTCAACAAAAAATATTTTTTCAGTGCTGATATGACATTTTTTGAGTCGATTATGTACTTCTCACCTGCAGGTGACAGGTTGTCTTCCTCTACTTCTAATGCAGACATGTATGTTCCCCCTTCTCCTAGTGTGAGTCCACCTTTGTCCATTCTGATCCCGATCGTCATGCCAATGTCATCTCCAACACTACCACCACAACCACCTATCATGCCATTCCCTAAATACTATGCACGTCGGTCAAGTCGTGCTCAGGCTGCACAACAATCATCTATCACGCCTCAGGTATGTTCAGATGCTATTACTAACGATGGGTTGGATAGTGTACATATGCAGGATTCTTCTTTGTAGGAGGAATGTGCACCGACGGATGCATTGGATGATGATCTTGATATTCCTATTGCTATTTGGAAGCATAAACGTACTTGTGCGTCTTAACCCATTGCTTCCCAGGTTTCCTTTCATCATCTCACAGGAGACTTTCAAAATTTTGTTGTGGCTTTGTCTTCCGTGGAGATACCACGGAATTATCAGGATGCTATGAAGAAAGACTGCTGGTGGTTGGCTATGGAAGAAGAAATGGCAACTTTAGAGTCACGGGGTACATGGAGCTTGGTTCCCGCTCCCTCAGGCGCATCTATCGTTAGCTGCAAATGGGTATTCACAGTAAAATACCACGTAGATGGGAGCCTTGACCGATACAAGGCAAGGCTAGTGGTGAGGGGCTTCACTCAGACATATGGTGTAGACTATATGGATACATTCTCTCCATTGGCTCGTCACTCTATTCTTCGCATTTTTATCTGTTGTCGTGGTACGTGACTGGTCAATATTTCAACTTGATGTCAAAAATGCATTCTTTTATGGTGATCTATGGGAAGAAGTCTACATACAACAGCTACTGGGGTTTGCTGCTGAGGGGGAGAATCATATGGTGTGTAGACTTCACAAGGCGATATATGGCCTTAAACAGAGCCCAAGTGCGTGGTTCCAGAAGCTGTCCCATCTAATTGAACGACAGGGATTCAAAAGATCAAATGCAGATCACTCGTTCATTCAAGAGACTTCTAGAGGTATGGTTGTCATAATGGTATATGTTGATGATATTTTGGTTACAAGAGATGATGCTAAGGGGATAGAGATGGCAAAAGCATTTTTGGTCCGTCATTTTGTCACAAAGGATCTTGGTACCCTACGATACTTTATGGGGTTGGAGTTTGCCAGGAATGCACAGGATCTTGTGATGACCCAAAGGAAATATATTACACATTTACTAGTTGAAACGGGCAAGGTTGGATGTAGACCCTCGAGTACTCCTATAGATCCAAGTATGAAATTATATGACAACGATACTGAAGAGGTTGACAAGAGAAGATATAAAGAAATGGTGGGTCAGCTCCTTTACATCACTATAACTCGACCTGATATTGCCTTTGCAGTGAGTCGAACGAGCCAGTTCATGGAACATCCAAGACAAATACATATGGATGCTATATATGTGATACTAAGATATCAGAAGTCATCTCCAGGCTCAGGATTGTTGTTTAGAAAGGACACACATTTATCCATTTCGGCATGTGTAGATGCAGACTATGTAGGATGTCCCAAGGACAGGAAGTCTACTTCAGGCTTTGCAGTTTTTGTGGGCAGATCTCTGGTTTCTTGGAAAAGCAAGAAACAAATTGTTGTGGCAAGATCCAGCGCTGAATCTGAATATAGGGCAATGGCACAAGCAAGCACGGAGATGAAGTGGGTTCAAGCATGATGTGGGTTCGAGTCGTACTAGAAGACTTGCATATAAATGTACCTCTACCCATGCAGCTACAGTATGACAATCAAGCTGCCTTGTTCATTGCCAATAATCCAGCCTTTCATGAAAGAACAAAACATATTAAGGTAGACTGCCACTACACTAGAGATATAATCCAGAAGGGTCTGATTTCTACTTCACATGTTAGCTCAGAGGAGCAGATTGCCGACATCTTCACCAAACCATTGCTCAGAGGACCATTCTAGAGATGTTCTTCCAAGCTGAGCATGATTGATATCTATGCTCCATCTTGAGGGGAATGTAGAGATAATTATATATTCAGTGTGTCATTTATTCTATTTTTATTTTCTTGATAACTTACTATGTAATTTACCCATAGGTCCTCTCTATATAAGAAAGCCTAGGGTTCTATGGAATAATAGATTGTTCTTTTCCACCAATAAGATTTATATAGCTAAAAGGAAAAACCTCTATATGATATTTATTGATTTGGAGAAGGCTTGTGATTCTGTCCCACGAGAGATATTGTGGAGAGTTTTGGAGAAGAGACAAGTACATATTAACCTCATAATGGATATGTATGATAGGGCTTTATCTTGTGTAAGGACCCCGTCGGGGAAGACTACCTATTTTGACATCAACCTTGGCTTACATCAAGGTTCAGCTCAGCATTGAGTCCATTTCTTTTTACATTGATTGTGGACGAGCTGACAAGTCACATTCAGGATGAGGTACCTTGGTGTATGCTATTTACTGATGATATTGTGTTGATTGACGAAACTAGAGATGGAGTAAATGAGAAGCTTGAGGTTAGGAGACATGCATTGGAGACTAAAGGATTTCGTATAAGTAGGACTAAGACGGAATATATGGAGTGCACCATTAATGGAAGCAATGGTGAAGGAATCGAGGTGAAGATTGGTGACGATAATAATCGGAAGAGAAATTCTTTTAGATATCTGGGATGTATTTTGCAACATGATGAGAAATTGATGGAGATGTTACTAATAGAATAAATGCAGGCCGGCTAAAGTGGAGAGGAGCCTCTGTTGTTTTCTATGGTAAGAAAATTCCTTTAAAAATTAAAGGAAAGTTTTACAAAGCAGCCATGAGACCTGTTATTCTCTATGGATCTGAATGTTGGCATATAAACCATAGACATGTGCAGAGAATGGTTGTAGCAGAAATGAAAATGCTAAGGTGGATGTGTGGAGACACATGTAAAGATTGGATTCGGAATGATGCAATCAGAAAGAAAGTTGGTGTAGCTCCGATCGAGGATAAGATGTGAGAAAACCGCTTAAGATGGTTTGGTCATTTGCAAAGAAAATCAGCCGATGCACCAGTTAGGAGATGCGAGTGTTGGGATGTTGAGCCGGCTAAGAGAAGCCAAGGATGGCCCAAGAAGTGTTGGAAAGACTATATGAAGGGATCTTAGTTTTTTAGATATAAGCCTGAGATTGACCCAAAATAGATCTGAATGGAGGCACGGAATCCATGTAGTTGACCCTACCTAATTGTGGGAAAAGGATTTGTTGTTGTTATACGACAGATTCCACGATTTAGAACTTTTTTTAGGCTCAAAAAAAGAGGGAGACACTCTGCGGTGTTCACCCCAATTTGTTAAAAAGAAAAAAGACAAAGAAGGTTACACGGAAATTACAAAAACCAAGCAAGCGCAAGTCCCTATGGTACACGAAAGCGCCAAAAGCAAAGATCACCCTCAAAAAGCCATCGTAGGGCTACCCTGAACACCAGTCATCCAGATAGCGCGAGCCAAGGATAATTACGTTTTCCGGTAGAACCGCTGGCCCGCGAAGAGGGCCTCATTCCTCCCCAGCCAGATGCCCCACAACCTTGCAATCGGGGCCAAGAAATCCTTCCTTTCCCTGCCCCTGAAGTCCTGCAAGCTGTCGCAAAAAGCAACCAAGCTCTCCGAGTTGATCCACTCCAAATCAGCCCAAAGGCCCCTAACCAAGCTGCAGCCGAAGAACAGGTGGTCTATGGTTTCCAGCTCCTCATCACAAAGCCCGCAAGTCGGACCCACGTTCGCAAAAAATCAGGCGCAACGGTCACGCGTAAGCAGCCTCCCCCTGCGAAGAAGACATAGGAAGACACCAATGCGCGCAAGAAGCTTCATCCCCCAGAGTAACCGGCAATCACGCAAGAGAGTAAGGTCCCCCACCTGAGGACTAGGAGCAAGAGCGAGATAAGCCTTCCGCGTGGAAAAAATACCGTCCCTCCAAGACCAGTGATCCCGGCCATCATTAGACTGAGCAGCATCAGCAACGAAGCTCAATAGCGAGAGAAAATCATCCATACGTTGATCCGAGAAATTCACCATAAACCGCGGACACCGGCATCCGTCAACCCAGCACGTGGCCACCGAGGCCTCCTTATCATCCGCCAAAGCAAACGGGGAAAGCGGTCCTTGAAGGAACCCCTTCCCGACCAATCATCGGTCCAAAAACGGAATGAATCCCCCTTCCCCAACACTGGCTTAAAGAGGGAGAGATTTCGAGTAAAAACATCCAGGACACCACGCCAAAACGGTGAGAGGTGCCCATAAGCATCCCCCCGAGTGAAGCCCATCAACCCTTCCCCTAGAAGCTCCCGCAGCACATTAAGAAGGAAGTTGTCCTCCTGTCCCCAGACCCTAGACGCCCATTTTAACAAGAGGGCCTCGTTAACAACCTTCAACCTCCGCATCCCCAAGCCCCCATCCCGTTTGGGCCGCGAAACGTCATCCCAAGCCACCAAATGAACCCCCCTTCTCCCCTCCCCCTTCTTCCCCACAAAAATCCCCGCATACAACGCTCCAGGTGCAACCGAATCCCCTTAGGTATAGAACGAACCGAGAAGAAAAAAATTGGAATAGAGGAAAGCACTGCCTTGAGAAGAACCAGACGCCCCTCCCCCCCAGATAAAACTGCTGCGCGCCACCCGGCAAGGCGAGCCTCCAGCTTCTCCACCACCACCCTCCAATCACGAAGCCTGACACGACCCACTGTCAGCGGCAAACCAAGGTAATCGAAGGGGAGGCCACTCGAAGGAGAGCCCAACAACCGACCACACTCCATCGCCTCCGCCTGCGACATCCCAAAGGGGATCACTTTAGACTTAGCCCCATTAATCAAGAGCCCCGAAAGCTCACTGAACAGCTCGAGAGTAATAGCCATACCGGAAACCTCTGAAGCGCCACCCTCGATGAAGCATAAAGTGTCGTCCGCAAATTGGATTAAGGGCACCTGGAAGGCCCCCACAGTGCAGCCCCTGGTCAGCTCCGCCTCGATCACGCAGTCAATCATACGAGCTAACACATCCGACACCAGCACAAAAAGAAGGGGAGCGAGAGGACACCCCTGCCGTACGCCCCTCCAAGGCTGGAAGAAGCCCCCAACCGGGCGACCATTAAGCAAAACCAAGAGGGAGACCGTGGTCACACAACGGCGCATCCACGAAATCCAAACCTCAAGGAAGCCCCTCCGTCTCAAGACAGACCACAAGAATCGCCAATCAAGGCAATCATAAGCCTTGGCGAAATCAATCTTCCAAAGAACTCCCACCTTATTAGACTTCTTCCATGTCGCAGCCAATTCGGAAGCCACCGCGATGCAATCCGAGATCTTCCGTCCACGTATAAAGGCTGCTTGGGTTGGCGAAACCAGCGAGGCAAGCAGAGGAGCAAGCCTCCTCGTCAAAACCTTTGCAATGATAAGATAGGTCCCATTCGAGATAGAGATGGGCCTAAAATCCTCGATGCGATTAGCCGCAGCAGTCTTAGGGATCAAAACAACGGCGGCCCTATTAATTTTATCAAACCCATCGTTCCTTTCACAAAATTCAGTGACAACCTCCATAACGTCTTCGGCCACCACATCCCAAAAATCGCGGTAGAAAGCCACCGGGAACCCGTCAGGGCCCGGCGAACCATCAGCATTTAAGTCCCATACGGCCTCCTTAATCTCGCCCAAGGAGATCGACCTAACCAGAGCCACAGAATCCAAAGGCGCTAAGGAAGGGGAGCCAGTGCCCAACCAGCGCCACCTGCGATGCGAGCGACACCCATAAGCACACCGGAAGTAGTCAACCAAGGCCACCCCCAACTCCTTATCCCCAGTAACCAATGAACCATTCACCAGAAGAGAGCGGATATAGTTATGGCGCCTTCTCCCGCTAGCCACGCGGTGAAAGAAAGCAGTATTAGCATCGCCCTCCTTTATCCATCTCATACGTGAGCGCTGATGCCACTCCAAGTTCCTTTTCTTATCCTCCGCGCTGACCACTTTTTGCGCATCAGAGCGCTCAATAAGCTCCTCCGAGAACAGATCTCTAGAATTTTCCGTTTGGTCCAACCGAGCAATGACCTCCTCCGCCGCCGCCCTGGCAGCCACACGAGCCCCACGCGACTCCTTCTTGAAAGACGCCAGGAGCCTCCGCAAAGATGCAAGCTTGAGATCGAATCTACGAGCAGCAGATCCCTCAAAAGAAGATTGATTCCAATGGTTCATCACCAAGTCTTTAAAGTTGGGCTCCAAAAGCCAACACTTCTCATAGCGAAAAAGACCCCTCGGGCGGAGGTCCTCCCCAGAATCCCACAAGATAGGATTGTGATCAGAGAATGACCGCGACCGAGAAGACACCGAGCACAGAGGGAAAGCCTCCAAAAGTTTGTTGTTAGCCAAGAATCGGTCAAGCCTAGATCGAGACGTACTGTTCCTCCAGGTATAAGAAATGTCATCGGGGACCAACCCCTCCAGAGCAAGATCACCAATAAAATCAACAAATTCGCGCGAGCCCGGATCCTGCCCCCCTCCCCCCCGGCCCCGAGGACGATCCGAGGAATGAGCAGTCACATTAAAATCCCCCCCCCCCAGCAGCCACGGGAGGCCCGCGAAGTCGGAGGCCGCATCCCGAAGATCATCCCACAGCTCCCGCCTGAGGACATGGCACGTAGGCGCATAAATGCATGAAAAGGCAACAGGAGCAAGGGAATCAGCCCGAATCAACACCACTGACAATGAATGCCTTCCCACCCGCAGAGAGGAGAATGAGAAAGCTGTCGAGCGCCAAGCCAACAATATGCCACCCACCGCCCCAACCGCGTCCACCGCGCGAAATTCATCCAAAGCGCCCGCACCAAAAGACCTCCACATAAGGTCATCCACCCCTGATAATTTAGTTTCTTGGATAAATGCCATATCACAGTTCCATTCTGAGAATCGCAACCCCAGATAACGCCGCCTATCAGGGTCCCCAAGACCTCTAACATTCCAGGAGAGAATCTTCATTAAAGACCATGAGAGCGTCCCCCGATCAAAGAGAGGCCAGCCGCCTCCGCCATAGAATCCCGCAATGTCTGACATGAATACATCACCGAGTCGCCAAGGCGGGAGTGGATACGCCTACTATAGCTCTTCCCAAAGCGCGTGATCGAAGTACTTCCCACCGCGGAAGGAGCATCACCAGCAGAAGGAGGCCCGATGGTACCAGCCTCACCATCGGGCACCCCAGCATCACCCAAGGGAGACATCCCCGAAGAAACCACCCACCCCCCAGTAGTGGAGGGGGAGCGGGGCACAAATGGAGACGGAGGAGAGTAAGGATCCGAAACCACAGCCGCAGACGACCCAATTTCCTCCAGCTGGATCCAACGGGACAACCCCAAAGAAGAATCGGGTCTCAAAAGAGAAGAGTCGGGCCCCCATAAAGTAGAGTCCGGCAGCACAACCGGGCCAAAGGGCTTCCACATCGTTGCCCAAGATCCGAAATGAATGGATCCGTTAAAAGCCGTCATAGAAGGGGCGGGCACAGCCCCCGAGAAACACACCTGCAAGGAGTCAGCCGACAAAAGCGGAGGATGCAAAGAAGGCAAATCGTCCTCGATTGAGCCCAACGCCATCAAACCGTCCCCTTCAGTCCCCGTACACAGCCCCCGAGGGACCAAATCGAAAGGCCCAGAGAAGATACAATCAGAAGGCGATGCTTCGGAAACTCCCCCGACGCCTGACACGTGGCACCCGGGAGGCGAAGCGACGTCCCCGAAACCCAAGTCACGCACACCGTCGAAAGCAGCCGGACGCGAATGGCAAGACGCCGGCGCCGGCGAGGGGCTGATGACTGAAAGCTCGACCTTGAAACGCCACCGGCCAACCTTCATGGTTTCCAAAAAAACCTTATCCACCGCGTTGGAAAGAAAGGCTCTTGAGCACTCCATGAGAATCCGAGCGCACTTCCAATCCGCCCCCGGCGAAAGACTATCGTCCACAACAGCCAGGACATCCCCACAAGCACGAAGCACGTTGGACAAGGCGGGGACCGAACGAGAGAGAAAAGGTACACCACGCACCTCCGCCACACAGATCTCCGTATCAGATGAGGCACCATCCGCCACCCGCAATCGCCTCCACGCCACATCTTCGGAAGCGTCATTACGGATGAGTCTTTCCCGTTGCTCCGGGGAAAGACCACGAACGTAGCAACGTGAAGAATCCAGTATTATGAAGTCCCCCGTGAATCGAGGGCCCAAGAAGCCAATGACGTGGGATCGTACCACATCCCAAACCACACCAGGCCACCGCACCAGCCCCACCGTCACGACAAGGCCAGCACCAGCACGTTGCCGCGCCTCATGCACCGCCAAACCATGCACCGCCTCCTCATGCACAGGCTCCCCACCCACCAACACCCCATGCAACCCAAGCGTCGAAGCCGACGTCTCCCCCGCACCGCTCCCCAACGCCGAGACGTCAACAGCAGCTGCGCCACCACCCTCAACCACCACCACCTGCGCATCGACACCCCCACCTGCGCACGGACACCACCCACCACCTGCGCAAAAGAGCAAGTGTCCCTCTCCCCAAGCGGGCCAACGAAGGAGCCAAGCACCCCCGACCGATCACGGGGCCTGGAAGAGGCGCTGCCATCAGCAACGGACCAGCACGACGCCTTCCGATGACCCACCTTGCCACAAGCATAGCACCGAGGCGGGAGGCGGCAAACCGAGGCAAGATGACCATGCAACCCGCAGCGAAAGCACTTCTTCCCCAACTTCCTACACGAAACCAGCACCCACTCGCCCTCCCCCCTGGCCCGCTTCTCGCCACCCTCGTCAAGCCTAGAGGGCCCATCACCAACCCCCTGGCGCTCTCCCTTCTTCTCGACAACCTTCCCCGTGGAAGCAGGCCCAACCTCCAACCTTGTCGACGTCGCCCCACCCTTCCCCTTCACTCGCCACCAGCGCTCCATTTCTCTTGATGTTTTCTCCAACCTTGCCGACGTCGCCCCACCCTTCCCCTTCACTCGCCACCAGCGCTCCATTTCCAAGCTATTTTCTATTCACATATATGTACCTGATTGTCTTCCACGATTTAGAACTGTAAAGTAATAAACCTCCTACCAAGGTTCGCAATATTGTGATATATTGGTGATGTATGCCTATATATCGGTATCGACCAAATGTGGGTTTCGATATTCATATAAACATCGTTTTCCAAGATATCAGCCGATATCTCGCGAGATATCTGCAATATACCGCCATATCGAGCTATATCGTTCGAAAATGATTGGTTTCAGTACAAAATTTCTTGAATATCGACCGATATTGCGAATATTTCATCGATATCTATATATATCAATGATATTACCCTTTCAAGCTTGATTTCACTATTTATTTTGCTACTCCTAGTGACACCATGTCTGGTAGGGTATGGTGCTACAGGGGGTGCATACGACGGTTCTTCAATTGGTGGACCTCACCTTCTTTGACAATAGGATGAAAACAAATCAATGTTGATCAAGTTAGAATCACATGTTAAGAATATATTCTAACTGTCAGCATTAATAGCCAGCAATATGTGTGATATAATGTGTATTAGTGTGCTACATACACCTCATTCTTGCATATAAATGCACATCATAGAATCACATTTCCAGAGTAAATGTTTATTAATTATAAATCAACATTAATAGGGATATGTTCGATATGACCGATATGTGGATTATAAGGGTCATAGATTATCGATATGTGTGATCTAAGTGCCTATTTGTAAGTTTATAAAAAACTGGATGAACTCTATTTCTAATATTTATAACTCAACAATCAACCTTAACAACGATACGTTTGATATGACCGATATGTGTGATAATGGGGTATAATTGATATAAGTGTGTATTTCTAGATCATTTATTGTTTTAATAACTTGTATGGTCTTAATTTGCGAAAAAGGGTTTTTTGAGCCATTTCTGACATTTCCACCGATATCGTTTATATATCTCGATATATCCATAATATATCCTTATCCGGATGGACCGATACGATATCGATATCGATATTTCCTACCTTGCTCACCTATAATTGTCGATACCTACAAAAGTCCCCATTACCGACGCCATTGCACGTGTCTGAAACAAAGACTTTCCATACACATGCTAGCCTCCTCGTTAGATGTCGACATCCACCCACCCCTCACCCTCGAACTCACTTCACCATCATCATTGTCACCTCCTTCCTCTTCTATCCATCACTCCCCAATATAGCCTCTCTAACTACCTATACCTCATTTCACGCTTCTCCCTCCCCTCCTATGTTTACCTCATTTATGCCTCTTCTAAGCTCCTCTATCCATTATTACATTTCTACAAGCTTCCATTGTTCTAACCTCTCCAAGGTTGAGCTCTATCATCAAATCAAGTTGGCCACATTGCACATAACCATGTTGGGATAGTCTTCGCCAACAAAGAGAAATGTTAGCTTATAAGGGTCACCCACAAATATGCATAAAGATCACATGCGCGTTTGCATGCAAGATGCACGAGAGAAACCATAAAGTTTTCTGGTGTATTATTCATGGTGTTTTACAACCTCAAGGAACTCCATGTGATATCGGATGCCATCATGGGTAACTACATTACAATTAAGTTTGAAGAGTGTAGAGGTAGCACAAAACCTAAAGTGATATCAACATATAAAGCAGATAAAGGGTTTGTTCGGTATGAGGGAGAAAAGTAGCGGGATGTCATAAAAACGAACATGAACTCTAGGGGGGATATGTGTAAGTGTCCTGACGAACAGAAGGCCAATTAGGGGGGAGGATAGGTAAAGAGGAAAGACCAAGCAATAAATATATTTTGTTGTGCCTAAAAAAATTCTTTTATAGATTTTCTTCATAAGTACTTGCATTATTGTCTTTCCTCGACCATAAAACCTAACGATTTCGATAACAGCTAATTTTGTAGAGGCATCAATTGACAAAATATTGTTAGAGTTTACTAGTTGTACCCTTTTGGGAGCTAATTGTCTTTCTTTCAATGGTGCACAACTTAACCCTAGCCTCATCCTATATAAGGAGGTCTAAGGACACGTCTCGCAACAAGGAATATCATTCATTTCCACTTGGTACTATAGCCTCCCACTAGCCCTCCATCGTCAATGCTTCGACTAAAGCCCTTGTAGGAGTTTTTTTATTGGATCTTTTTAAGTTTTGGTTGGAGGACTCACCTCGAGTATGATCCATTTTTCTTCTACGCAAGTATTTGAGTAGTATAAGCAAAACATGAGCATAATTGTAGGACCACAATATTATTAAAGGGTTGAATATTTGTAATCACAATAATGGCTACTATGTAAAAAAAACATGGCCCAATTCTCCTGACTCAGGATTTCCGATCAATTGAGTTGATCAACCAATCATTTAACATGAGTTATTTAGCATCTGTGTTCTAAAAGTCAACAGACTACCCAAATAGTCGGTCTGACTAGTCTAGTCGGTGGGGTAGCCGACTGACTATTGATAAATATGTCAATAGTAGGTCATCCGACTACTCAACCCGATTAGTCGGCCAACGAATAGATCGATTTTTGCATGAAGAACCAATTTATCCATGATAGATCTGAATGGAAGCGCAGAATCCATGTAGCCGACCCTACTAAATTGTGGGAAAAGGCTTTGTTGTTGTTAAAAATCAAACTTTTTCTAATATGCTTAATATTTTATTTAAATTCAATTACTTCTTTTATTGCATTATCATAGTATACAAAAAGTACAAATCTATGTAGATAAGAATATATGTAGAGAAATTATTTTGTATTTAAAACAACTAAAAAATCAAAACCAACTAAAACTAGATCCTATTAGTCGCTTGATTGCCAATTAATCCTTAGTCAATGACCAGGCTAACTGAGTACCAAATTCTGCAACCTTGTTTAGCACACATAACTCAATTGTTTTACATAAGCTTTGACCAAAGCCTTCCCTCAACTTAAATCATAAACCAAGTTCCTATACAAAGTACACGTATTTTGGATCAGCCATCAAAGACTTTTCTTCACATTGGACACATACAAGTTACAGCACATTGCCTTGAATTTCATCATAAATTCTATTAAATTTCCTTGAAATTTCGATTTCTCGAGGATAGTGAAATCGAAATGGTGCATTATTTCTTTTCCCATGATTTTGGAGAAATGTCACAGAAATTATCTGTTAAATGACAAAAATAAGAGCGTAGCATTTATTTTCATCGAAATTCGCCAATATCGACAACCTTTTGCTCATTTCTCTATTAATGTGCTGATTTTAGAGAGCTTTATATTGTATAAGCAAACTTCATTAGTTTGTTCCAAAAATTAGGGTCTAAAACCAATCTAAATCAGTCAAATATGAGCTACAGTAGTAATATCAAGTTGTAATCTAATATTATATTTTTTATTTTGATATATATATATATATTCCAATGTTGTAGAGATATTTCTATAGTTTATGTACTCGTATGTTATGTTTATTTTCCTTGTTCCACCTTATGTAATTTACCCATAGGCTTTCTCTATATAAGAGAGACTAGGTTTACCTGGAATAAACAAGTTCTCATTCTCATTTCCACGAACGTGGTATCAGAGCCTCCACCCTATAAAATCCTAACCCCCCTGCTACCCTTCCCAGCCCGCCGGCCCTCCCTCCTCTAGCTGGTGCACCGCAGCCGCCACCCCTCCCCTCTCTTTACTCGACGTCGACCCCCTTCCCTCTCAACTCGACGCAGTCCCCTTCTCTTTCTACTTCTTCATGGATTTGAGTGCATAAGTCTACATATGCACTCAACTCCATACATGTTTTTGTAGACAGTTATTCATTGGTTTACAAACCCTCGT
Source organism: Ottelia alismoides (assembly GCA_037367405.1). Taxonomy (NCBI): domain Eukaryota; kingdom Viridiplantae; phylum Streptophyta; class Magnoliopsida; order Alismatales; family Hydrocharitaceae; genus Ottelia; species Ottelia alismoides. The sequence continues at coordinate 347,919 of JAZKJV010000523.1, read as the reverse complement.
TCTTCGTCTCCGGCTACAATGTCAGCAACAAAGTCGACATGCCCTTCATCAGCGCTTCCAAAAGTCTAGCGCCAATAGTCAAAATGGATGGGACGAATTACGAGATATGGGCGATGCAGTTCATGAGTCTCATGAAGTCCAACGGTAAGAAGCACATTCATACCGAAGATGAGCCGACAGCGAAGTCTGAGATGTATGCCTCATGAGAGGCTGATGATTCGTATGCCAAGGTCTAGCTTTCAGGCACTCAGACAATGGAGATCGCTAATGATGTCCTCCATCAGCCCACGGCTAAGGCCATGTGGGATATCCTTGCCGCGACGTACTCACAGATGAGAAATGAGACCAAGATCCTCCAACTTCAGCATGATATATTTACGGTCAAGCAGAATGGTCGGTCGTTGCATTCGTTGTATACATCCCTAGGGATGTTTGAGAAGCTTTACAGTATCATTCCCCTGATGACGGACCCCTGAGCAGCAGAAAGCATTCCGGAATGCTACAATGGTGGGGGTCTTACTAGCGATACTTGACCCGGAGTATGATGCAGCTCGCTCACAGATCTTGGCGGATGTTACTATTCCTCCAGTGGAGGAAGTGTATCGACGGCTCAGCAGAATCACAGTTCCTTCTACTGCCACTACATCTCCTTCAGCGATGGCAGCTTCCAGAGGCAGAGGTGCCTCTTCTTCTTTTCGTTTTCGTGGACCTGGTGGCCGAGGTGGCCGATTCTGTCAGCCATGCACCTTCTGTCATCGCACGGGCCATGCGGAGGATACATGCTATTCTAAGCATGGTTTTCCAGCATCATCCCGTGTCGTCGAGCACGTTGTGCCTACACTGACATCTACTCCAGATCAGCGGTTTGAGGATCTTGTCGCCGGACTACGTGACATCATGCCTCCTCCCACTACTAACTAGCCAGGAGGCTACTCAAACATAACAGCTTCAGCTTCTTCCAGCACGTCAGCCTCAGCTAGTACATCAGGTAGCGTATATGCCTTTATGTCCTGCCATAGTTCTAATGTTTCATAATGGATTATGGACTCTGGTGCGACACATCATCTCTGTTGAGACGGAGATAAGTTTACATCATACAGGGAGGTTCCAACGGGGAGATCGGTAGTAGTAGCGGATGGGACTCATTTACCCATCACTGGACAGGGGGAGATCAATTTGACACCCTCCATGCGACTACAGGATGTTTTGCATGCTCCAGCTTTTTCAATGAACTTACTTTCTATTAGTCAGATTACAAAGGATTTGTATTGTCGGACTATTTTTGACTCATCATCTCTTATTTTTAAAGACATTCTAACGGGCAGGGTGATTGGTTGTGGCTATGAGAAGGATGGTTTCTATCGGTTGGTCCGCACTCCCTATACTGGTGTCTCATCTCAGTCTATTGGAACTGCTTCCCCCTTTACTTGGCATATGTGTTTTGGTCATCTCCCTCTTCAGAAGCTGCGATATATCTTGCCCCAGATTTCACCAAAGTCTTCTTTTCAGTGTGAAGCATGTCACTTGGGAAAGCATCACAGATCTACTTTCCCTAGTCGTGAGTCTCGAAGCAGTCGCTCCCCTTTTGAGTTGTTGCATGTTGACATTTGGGGTCCGAGTCGTGTTCCCGATCACTAGGGACATAGGTTTTACCTAGTAGTCGTTGATGATTTCTCTAGATTGTCTTGGGTCTTTTTATTGAAAAATAAATCTGAAGCGGGGGATGTAATAAAAAATCTTATCAATGAAGTTCGAAATGTTTTTACGTCTAATGTGAAGATTGTCCGCACAGATAAATGCCTTAGAATTTTGCAGCTCTTTCACATTTCTTCTTGTCTCATGGCATAATTCATGAAACAACTTGTGCCTATACGTCTCAACAAAACGGTGTTGCAGAAAGGAAACATCGTCATCTTCTTGATATAACTCGGACTTTACTCATTCATAGTTGTGCTCCTCTATCTTTTTGGGGTGATGTTGTTCTTATGGCGTGTTATCTGGTCAATCGTATGCCATCCTCTTTCTTGGGTGAGAAAGTTCCTCTGTCTGTTGTCTTCCCTGACAAGGAATTATTCACCCTAACCCCTCGTGTGTTTGGCTCAGTCGCCTTTGTCCATCAACTCACTCCGGGGATTGACAACCTCTCACCTAGGGATGTCAAGTGTGTTTCTTGGGTACTCTCGTACTCAAAAGGGTTACCAATGTTATGATCCTGTGAACAAAAGATATTATGTTAGTACCGATGTCACCTTCTTTGAGACTGTGATGCATTTTTCACCTACAGGTGACAGGATGACTTCTTCCACTACTGATGATGACATCTATGTGCCACCTCCTCCTCTGTGTCAGTTTGATAACATACCAACTCCTGTTGTGCCACCACCATCACTACCACTACCACCTCCGCAACCACCAGTCCCACCTTTACTGAAATTTTATACCCATCGACCGATTCCTACTCATGGAGATCGTCATTCATCCACCACGCCCCAGGTATGTCCAAGTGATATTAGTAACGATGGGACTGACAATGCATTAGTGCAGGAGAATGACATACAGGTGGATACTAATGATGATTTGGATGTACCTATTGACTTGAGAAAGTCTAAGCGGACGTGTGCGTCCTATCCACTTGCTTTACAGGTTTCGTTCCATCGTGTCACTGGTGATTTTTAGAGATTTGTTGTTTCCTTATCTACCGTGGAGATACCATGGAATTATCAGGATGCCTTGAAAGAAGCAGTTGGCGGTTAGCCATGGAGGAGGAAATGGCTGCCCTGCGATCTCGTGGCACATGGAGCTTGGTTGCAGCTCCCCCAGGAGCTTCTGTTGTGAGTTGCAAATGGGTCTTTACTGTCAAATATAATGCGGATGGCAGCCTTGATCGCTACAAAGCAAGGCTAGTGGCACATGGATTCACTCAGACCTATGGCGTGGATTATGTGGACCACTTTTCCCCTGTTGCACGTCATTCCACTCTACGTGTTTTTTTGTCCGTTGTTGTGGTACGTGATTGGCCTTTGTTCCAGCTTGATGTTAAAAATGCCTTTTTATATGGAGATCTGCAGGAAGAAGTCTACATGCAGCAGCCTTTGGGGTTTGCTGCTGAGGGGGAGTGTCAGATGGTGTGCAGACTTCACAAGGCCATGTATGGCCTTAAACAAAGTCCGCAGGCATGGTTTCAGAAGCTTTCAGATTTAATCCAGAAGCAAGGGTTCAAAAGATCAAATGCTGATCACTCTTTGCTTGTCCAGAAGACTCCCGGAGGTACTATTGTTACTATGGTATACGTTGATGATATACTTGTTACGGGAGATGGCATGCAGGGGATAAAGATGGCAAAAGCATTTTTAGGCCATCAGTTTGTGACTAAGGATCTTGGTACTCTACCATACTTTCTGGGATTGGAATTTGCGAGGAATGCGCAGGGTCTTGTGATGACCCAAAGGAAATATATTACAGATATGCTTGTTGAGACAGGTATGATCGAGTGTTGACCCTAGTATGAAATTATATGGAGATGATACAGAGGAAGTTGACAAAAGAAGATATAGAGAAATGGTGGGAAAGCTTCTCTATATTACTATCACTAGACCTGACATTGCTTTTGCGGTAAGCCGGGTGAGTCAGTTCACGGAACATCCTAGACAGGTGCACATGGATGTTGTATATACGATACTAAGATATCTAAAGTCGTCTCCAAGTGCAAGATTGTTGTTCAGGAAAGAAACAAATCTCCCTATTTCTACATGTGCTGATGCGGATTATGCAGGATGTCCTAGAGACTGGAAATCTACCTCAGGTTTTGTAGTGTTTGTTGGCAGTTCCTTAGTTTCTTGTAAAAGCAAGAAACAGACAGTAGTGACAAGATCTAGTGATGAATCCAAGTACAGGGCCATGGCACAGGCAAGTAGGAGATGATGTGGGTTCGAGCCGTATTAGAAGATATGCATATAGATGTACCCCTGCCCATGCAATTACAATGTGACAATCACGCATCATTATTTATTGCTAATAATCCTACAATTCATGAAAGGACGAAGCATATTGAGGTAGACTACCACTATACCAAGGATATAATTCAGAAGGGTTTTATTTCTACTTCCCATGTCAGTTCAGGAGAGCAGACTGCAGATATCTTTACTAAGACATTGCTCAGAGGGTTGTTTCAGAAATGTTCATCCAAGATGAGCATGATTGACATCTATGCTCCATCTTGAGAGAGAGTGTGTAGAGATATTTCTATAGTTTATGTACTTGTACTTATGTTTATTTTCTTTGTTCCACCTTATGTAATTTACCCATAGGCTTTCTCTATATAAGAGAGCCTAGGGTTACCTGGAATAAACAAGTTCTCATTCTCATTTCCACCAACAGATGTTATTGCATGCGTCATTACATTCTTGTTAAAGAGGTGAACACCATACCTTCTACTTCCAGTTAAGAATTCAATTACGACTTTGAGCGGCATGTTGCTACTACATATTAGCATATATGGTGATTACGGTGATAATACTACTTTAAAACTTATATCTACAGTTTTATTTTATAAATAAGTATGTGTCTATATCTAATATAATGATTTAAGAACCTTGGAGCCCTTAAATTCTAAAAAAAATCGAGTCTAGTGTCTTTTCCGTAATTTCCGACTATTTCAACAAAATTTTAGAGAAATTCTCCAAACTTTCTCCTTTTAAACTTGTCTAAACGAAACTGAAATCTGAAATTAAGGCTTTGGTTACAACAATATAAGTGGTAGTAAAGAGAAACTAAGAAATTCTTTTTTAATCAAGCATGCAAAACTAATATGTTATGTAATATGCTTATTAGAATGAAAACAAAATAGCAATAAGAGTTCAAAAGCTCAAACCCATGATGATTGAAATATGCAATTGAATGTCTATCAGATGTAGTGTGGATCGCAAAGATGCTTTTGTCTAAAAAGTCGAAGAGAATAAGACAATAAGCAACATAGTGATCAAGGCTTGGAGAGCAGTAAAATACTTGACAAGATAATTTTGTGGCTCTCAAGATGTATGGTACGCAAAAACCTTCTTTTGATGTATGTAAATGATATATGAATGTTGGGTGTATGTATGAAGAGAGGAAAGCCATATCTAATGTATGAATTACAGAAGTTGAAGCTTAATAAACCCCTTGGAAGTTAAACTAAGAATTAAATCAACGTTCAAAACTTTCCTTAAAAAATAATTTTGATGTTTATATAGTTATCAATACACCATTAAGTTAATCAATGAATTTGGGAACAATGACTCAAAATGATCGAACAAGTGATTAATGGTGACCAATCGAGGTGAAGACAGTGATTAAGAGTGATTGCTCATATCATCAAAGATGATCGATCGGTCTTGAAACAGTAATCATACGTGATCGATTAAATCATAAAGGTTTTTTAGGCAAGATCATAAAGGTGATCAATCAGTTCTGAAATAATGAGTACAAGTGACTAATCAGGTCATAGAAGGTGATTGATCAAAGTCAAAATAATGGGCTAGGTAAATCAATTAAAGTGACCTTAGTGATCAATCACTTAAGGTGTATACAAAAAATGAACTTTGACATTCTTATGATCATGTATGCCAACATATGTATGTATGTGAGAGAACTTTCACAAATAAAATACAATCATAATTTTGAGGCTTCATAAGCAAAAATCATCGTCTTTTGAAGCTTGAATTGAATATCCTAATCATCATGCATGTTACACATGAATAAATACGATTGCATGTCATAGTTATATGTCACTATTAAAATATCGGCTTGGGGTGTATTTTGTTAACATTCTCTCTCTTTTTAGTGATGACAACAATTTATCCTTTCCAAAGGAACTTAATTATGACATATTTACTTTCTTCACCGCCCATACTATTACATGAAACAACACAAAGTTCAAAAGCATCATATGACCACCATCAACAATGCTCCATTTCCACAACCCCTGATTAATCCACCCTCCTCCAGCGATGTTGAGAAATGAGAAGATTTATATACGGTCTTTTTCGTAAAATAAGTCACAGAAATGGGTATATTACCGAAACTTGTCAACGTTCTCAAAATCAGAAGCCTGCATTCTTCCCACACAAAAACTTTGTTTCCTATCATTTAGAGTCTTGCCATGTGTCTTCTTCTAATGGCTTTTATATTTTTTTTCATGGGATATGGAAAGGCATGTCTTGTCTAGGCAGGTTTAGTAACCTTCTCATTCTAAAGCTTCAGCCTGCTTCAGCTCACCACTTTTTGACAGGAAAATGAGGACTACTCTTAGTTTCTTTACTATTTAAAACGTTAATTTTCAGTTTCCTCTTTCATCATCCAGAGTGCCTCAAATCCCTACATTCGCTCCTCAAATATTTTAATGTGGGACTAAGCTTTTCTCATCTTTCATGCAGGCACTATGGTACCAGAAGACCATATAATTGAATGTAAAAATCTTATAAGAAATTCCATATAAAAGAAATTGTCAAATACTGTGTTTTTTGTTCAGCTCTTCTAGTTACCAAAATGGTGATAGCCTCCTTGACAACGCCTGCTATTGTAACTGTTATAGCACTTGTAGCTGACACCAGAGCATACTCCGTTAATACCTACAAATAAAATTGCAATGATGATTATATTACAAAACAAATGCTAGCTAGGAAGAAGCTAAAAGATATCCATAGAAAGGAAACGAAAAGAAAAAATAAGCAGTATCTGTGAATCTAAGGCGGCTTCCATTTCACAGTGCAAATTTCACAGATATAAATGATTACAAGCAAAAGCATGCATCCAAGATCAGACATGTAAATCGCATGGATGAACTTTTTCATGGATGGTGGAGAACTTCATTCCGTAAGAAATAAATTATGGCTGTCAACATCCTCCAGATATTTGTGGCAAACTGGCATTTTAAAGGAAAACCTTGAGGCAAAAACATTATGATAGAACAATGTGTCAACGACAAGCAAAACAAAAAAAATATGACCTCAAAGCGTTATAAATTGAATCTTTTGGGTTTAAAGCTGAGCTTTCAAAATGATAAGTTCATAAAAGGCTTGCTGCATATAGCAATAGTAAATATGATCAAATAATCAGACAATCATAAAAAACCACAATATATATTTGGCAAGGTTCAACCGAAACTGGCTACATTCTCGAAGGTAGCAGTGGATCTCTCTCTAGTATTCTCTCTCTAGTATGATGGTAGAAAATTCGTATAAAGAATGAAAATAGACATAACCCTAAGGAGGTACGTATTCCCAAAAAAATAGGAATTGAAAACTAATAGTTTTTCCAGGGATGATCCCCCAAACCACCACAAAGGGGCGCACTTACTCTCTCATAAACAACCCCTACCCCATCCCAATTTTTGGAATGGCAGAATTTGTCCACCAACAATAAGGAAGAGGAGACACAATGGGCGCTATAATATATCAGGTCAAACAGACGGGTTAGGAACTTAGGATTCAAGGCATCTCAACAATTTTTGCCTTCATTTGAAAACTCCGAAAAGTAGAGAAACAATTGCTAGACTTTGTTGTCGCCTTTCCCTGGGGACTAATGCCAACAATCGATATTTAGTAGTCCAAATAACATTTGAACTTGCTCCCACAAAGCTGCTTTTGTGAGCATATCAGCTCATTTAATTTCAATGTCAACCTTCTTCACCTTGATCCTCTCAAAATGGATGAAGTGAAACCTGATATAATTATGCTTAATCCCTAAATTATGCAACTATACCTTGGCTAGGCACATTGCACTACGACTATCACAATATACGATATATTACTCTTGTCGTAGACCGAGTTCTCCAAATAGGCATTTCAACCAAAAGCCTTCCTTTGCCGCTTATGTCAAAATCATGTAGTCTGCTTTATGGTATACAAAGTAATTAAAAGCTGTAAGGTAGCCTTCTACGTAAAAACAGAACTCATGGCAAAGAAACAGTCTTCCAATTAATATCAGAACTGATTCGATCGGATCGAACGGAGAGGGGGTGGGGGCTGTGACTGGGAGACCTTTTGAGAGAGGGGAGAGAAAGGATCACAGTCGGAGAGCAACCTTATGAGCATCCAGCGGCAATCCTTTGATGTTTCAAGTGCAGCTTGGAGGGGCATAAGGCAGAAATTTGTCTGGCCAGTGCTCCGATGCGCTTCCGCTGTCATGGAAAAGGACATCTCCGCAAAGAACACACCCAGAGTAAGGTGGTGTTGGGGGTGACTCCCATAAATGCAAGGAATGAAAGGGAAGAAAGGAAAGAGCAAGTAGATGGGAATGAGCGAGTAGATCCGATTAATGGTGTGCTCAATGCGGGAGAAAGAAGAGAAGACTTGTTGGTGGTTTTGGATTTATTGAAACTAGGGAAGGAGTGAGGAGGCATGGAGGATGTGGTCTGGTTGTCGGATTCCTCGTTTTGCATATGTAGTGTGGAAAAAGATGAAATAGATGGTTTCCTGGATAAAAGGGGGATGTTCCCTCCAGATGTGTCCCAGGTTGCATGATGAAGCCATGGATGAGAACCCCAGATGGGTGGTGGAGGTCAGAGGTCTACCGGTGAGATATCGGAGTATCAGTGCGGTCCAAGATGCCTTCATATTGGTGGTAGTGGTCGAATAAGTCCTCAGGTTCGGTATGCGCCCAAGAGAAGGGCGGGAGGTCTTGTTGTTGCTGAAGGGGGTGACAGTGGCACGCGCCATGTCAGAGGCGGTGTGGTTTCAGGTGGGTCGCTTGTGTTTCAAGCTCGATCTGACCACCGTCGATGGTGACTGTTGAACCCATCAGAGGTTGTAGGGAGGTGAAAGTAGGATGCTAGGGCTCGTGACTATATGGACCTCAAGTCGCACTCACAAAAGAGGAAATAACAGGATATGCAAGTCCGATCGGTGACTAGCCAGGAGTCACAAGAGAGACGGCTAAGGGAGACTCAAACAGACGCACGTGAATTATCGAAGATCATATCGGGTACACCAAAAAGTTTTGTGGTGGATGTTCTACTTCTTGAGGCAAAATTCCCTAATTTGTCTACGAAGATTTTTTGAGAGGGTCTAGGAGGCGGGTCGAGTTGGCAAAAGGGGGTGATCCGAGTAAAGGGGGCAGTTCAGTTTTGAGCTGAATCCAGTCTACGCTCACTTATGACGATCGGTTCGACGAAAGCAAAAGAACCAGTTAATGAGTAGGGATCCATCTCATGTTTGAAGCCGAGTGATGGTTTCGTCGATTTTCCTTTGCCACCTGAACTCGTAACCTCCAGGGGGCTTGTGGTAGAACTGTTCAAGCCCGATGGATGAGTTGGTGTCATATGTTTAGATCGAGGTGGGTGTCCCTTTGCTTCCTCGCATGGAGGAGGGCATGATTTGCCAAAAAAATAAATAGCAGAAAAAAAGAAGATAAGGATGGCTACAAAAAAAGAGAGCAAGGTTGATTTTTGTAAAAAAAAGGAACATAAAAAAGAAAAAGAAGAAGAAGAAATTCATGTTTTGTTATTTCTCCCAGCTTGATAAACCATGCTCTAAATCTATCAAGTATCAGAGAAAAGGGGAGTGAGAGAGGGAAGATTGTTCTACCTGAGATGTATCTACATGAGTTATATCTCGTCCATCATCTTCTACTAATCGCTCTTAACAAAGTAGTCTAATCTTCATATATCTTTTCCCGATCATTCGGTCCCTATACAAAGCAAACCAACTCCAAGTCCCTATAAGGAAAATAGGAGAGGCCATCTTGGGTTCTACTATAGGAGAGGCCCAAACGGGAGGTGTTTAACCCTCTACTACTTCAAGATCTGCATATGGGACAACCACTCCATTTCTGATGTTCAACTTCGACATCAACTCCAGATGGACTTCTTTACATAAGATCGTCTCATGTTTCTATTGCCCATCCACAGCATGACAGACCAACACTCCAGACTATTATTGCTATCAACCGTATTTACCGAGCATCGACTACTTCATTGGATGTCGTTCCCGGCTTCTACTCTGCACTGTACTCCTACATCGACTCTACTCCAAGCACGACATGGTTATCGCAGTGACTCTTCTATATGCACAACATGATCATTGCTGACCAGCCCTCATGTGATGTCTCCTACCAGCAATGACTACTTCGAGCGAGTGTTTATCCTCATCTATCTCAAATGTATCGGGAGAAGAGGTGTTGTATATTTTCTTTTGTTGCAAGCTGCAGCTTTCTCAGCTCCAGATTGAGGGGGAGTGTTGAGTATGTAATAGTTGGATATTAGATCTCTCCAAAATCTGATTACCACCACTCTTGTTTATTCCCACATCTACGATTTGAAGGACTCGATATGTCTGCTAGGCCTATATAAGGAGCACACACCCCCAATACTCATTGAGAAATTCTGATAGAAATCCGTCCCTTTGAGGCATTCTCTCGCGGTTTCAACCCGCTCCTTAAGGAGTATGGTTTCACATAAAACAAGATGTTTATGTTTATCTGATTTCTTGTTTAGATTATGCTTCCGTTTTTTTATTTTCAACATGGCATCAAAGCGGGTTCGAATTTAAGGATTTGTTCTTGAAGTTTTTTTATGTTCCTATTCAGGATTTGTTCAAATCTGAGAGACCTAGGGTTTCTAATGAAACCCTAATTTTTTGCACGACGGCAAAAATCTCTAGCGAGCTATGTTCTTCATATTATTCTTTGGATCTGTTTTTCATCGACATTGAAATCTCCAACAAACTCTATTCATTTTCTTCATGGGGTTTCTCCAGCAAGCCTCCTGTAAGAATCTCCATAACACTTTTTCGAAATCCTAACGAGTTCAGGCGACCAAGTATCATCGATGGATCTTTCTGAAACATTATTTTCGGTGTTGCTCCTGATATCACTACAAAGAACCACGATCAGCAATGAGAAACCCCTCCAAGGCTCATGTGACATCTGGATCCGAATAATTCGAATCTAACACGGTTAAGGGTTTGCATGATCGATTAACATTCAAGTAATATTGAATGAACCCAGATCGATCCATTGATCACAAATCAAAATTTGTTCGGTCGCAATCTATTAAAAGTCGATCGCATCGTAATACGTTCCATCGGAAAATACGAGATGCAAATTCAAAAACTGCAAAACAAATCGAGACCACCCAAAAATATGATTTGACGAAATAAGACAAGCAGAATTGATCGTTCGTCGATCGGAGGCCATTTAATATTTAAAATCACAAATTTAGCCACAAACTGACACATTATCTTGAGAATTTCACAAATTCATACTTGATCCAAAGTATGTGAATATTATACTCATTTGATTGTCGTTCGATGACAGACAAAACAAGCAATTATTCATTAAAATCCGAGATTCAAGGTGCAAGTATGGATGACTTTGACATTTGCAAGAAGAATAAAATAAAAGTAATATATATACTATTAATGTGACATCACCAAGCTGAATCATCTTGTTGATATCATTTCAAGTGACAAAAGTCTTTAGTAAGTCCATCGTAAGAGCCCTTTCGGATTGCAGATGTCATTTCAAGTGACAAAAGTCTTTATTAAGTCCATCGTAAGAGCCCTCCCCTCTCCCCTTTCCTCCGATTTTTCCCAAATCCCCTTCTCCAATTTCTCTCCAACCGAGAGCCCAACCCTCCTTCTCCTTTGGTTGATCTCCACTTCTTGTTCCAGCTCCTTGCAGCCATCTTTTCTACCCAAAGAAGAAGCTAGAGTTGCTGCTCTTGTTCAAGAAGCCGAGCAGCTGCTCCTGCAAGCTTCTGCCCCAGGCAGTGGGCTGCAAGCTGCCCTCGCTTGGCTGTTGTGTAGCAGCTATTGCAAATTCTAATCCTTGATTTCAATAGCTGCTACATGCAAACATAGATTCTCCAAAATTTGAGACCCAAAGACGTACCCCTCCTTTTTGTTGCCATGCATGTTCAAGCCACCTTTCCTTTTTGTTACCATTAATGTCTTGTACCTTGTACGATGCTTGCTGGTTTTGTTGTAATTTGCAGAGCTGACATGGGTGCATTTTGGCTTTGTCAGTATTAATACATCGACATATTATCCATAGTTTTCATAGAATTCGATTGAAGTGTGTATTACGAGTCATATGTATACTATGAGACCAATGAAAGATTGTTAAAAAGATTTTTTCAATATTTTAGAAACTTATTCCAGTTATAATGTAGAAACACATTTGATATCATAATTTTTTTACTAATAAACTTGCTACTAAATTACAAAATCATACGTGACGAAGAGAAATGACCTTGAACTAGAGCGAGAAGTTCAAGCAAAAAAAAGGGCGAAAAATATCTAGTAGCTCAATCAGTGGTCTGACTATGACAATATATAAATGGGGTATAGCCACTGTCCAGTCAAAAGCCAATATCTAGTAGGAGAGTCAGAGCGCGCTTCTTCCGACTAATTCCACAGTTTGACCCTGAAGAGGATTTATGCCAGCCTCTTCGAGACCAAGGTCACTATAGGGTCCTCTATATATGCAACTCGGGATTGGTAGCTGTTAGAGTATTTAGGTTATGCGCCCATGAGTTGTAGAGAGGGTAAATGGATCCTGGAGAAGATCCATTTACCCTCATCCACTGTTTAGTCCCACATGGACCAGTGGTGGTACTTGGAGGCTCTGGGAAGGCTATATAAGGAGCCCCAGACCTCCTGTACTCATTGAGAAAAAATTCTAATAGAATATCCGCCCCGTTGAGGGCTTCTCCTGTGGTTTCATCCCGCTCCTCACGGAGTAGGGTTCCACATAAAAATCTTTGTGTTCTTCGTGATTATTCTTCTTTATTATGTTATTCCGCTTCCGCTTTCTATTTTATAACATGGTATCAGAGCGGGTCGATTCTCGAGGTTTTCATAATTTTTATTTTTCGAGATTCGAGGTTGAAGATTATTGTTCATATTTTGTTCAAAAATTATTTTAGGGTTCTTTCGAACCCTAGATCTGTGCTGCACACAACTCCCCAGGCAGGGCCAGAATCCCTCGGCGGCGCATCACGCGCAACAGTTCATCGCCGATTTTCGCACATGGTATTCCTTTCGCGCAACCCTATTCTGCTAGGGCATCGGCTCGATGGAATCACTCTGGTGTCGCCCGCAACAACGCCCTCCACTTTCCCCTACAGGCGGCTCGATGGAATCCTCTAGGGTTCCGCGCTGGCACAGATCCTGCCGCAGCAAACCCCATTGGCGGCATCGCGCGATCTTCCTTCTCACGGACGAACTACAAGCTCCTCAGGTGATGCGCCCTCAGGCTGCGGAAACTCCATCGGAGCGAGACCCCCTCGCGTGCACCCTCCCAGATGTTCATCGCGCAGGCGTTCTGGCGCGCCCTTCCTCCTCACTCCGATCGCGTGCAGAAGCCTCCAAGTGCGCAGCCCTCTTCCTCGCGACATGACCAGCCCATCGCCGCCCTTCTCCCGTAGACGGCGCACCCAACAGCTCTAAGCGGGCTCCGCTCCTCTCCTGGCGGAGCATCTCCAGATCCAGCGGGGCACCCTCCAGTCTCCTGATGATGGCGGCGCGGCATATGAAGACCCACCCCCTATCGGCGGGGCGGTTGTTTTGGAAGGAGTTCCCAACGGGAACCCTAATAAAAGGGAGGGGCTCACGTTTGAAGGGTTCTCGAAACCCTAAGTTTAGCCGATGGGCTGGTAATTTAAGGCCCAAATATTTAAATTTAAGAAAAGTAGGGCCTGGCGTATGTTGTAAAAAAAACAAGGGGGAGAGAGGAAAAGAGTGCTATTGTAAAGCCCAACTGGGCTAAAGCATCTTTATGTCCAAATGGATATGCATTAAAAAAAAGAAAGAGAAGAAGAAGAAGAAAGAGGCGCGTACATATAAAAAAAACCGTACGCATTTCAAAAAAAAAAAAAGAGGCGCGTACATGGAAAAAGCCGTACGCATTTTCAAAAAAAAATGTGCAAAGCAAAAGCCGAAAAAAAAAATGAGAACGGCTTAAAAAAATTGCAAAAAAAAGGAGAGACGACTTAAAAAAAATGAAAAGCCGCAAGTGATGTTCGTTTTCCCCATTATGTTGTCTTCTCCCAACTTTGTCGATTTGTCTGTTTTCCGACAAGTATGGGAGAAAGGGGGAGTATATGTAGAGTCACAGGTCATCTCAGATATCTTCTCCAGTTCCAGATTGCAGATTCTCCAGACCAGCCGATTTTCAGACTCTACGGTTTTCAGATGAAGATTTCATGCGCAAGTTTCCAGACTCGACGTTCAGATTCCGGGTCCCAGTTTGATGCGCAGTTGTTCAGACTCGACGATTGTCTTCCGAGTCTCCAGTTTCAGACACGCACAAGTGTGCGGTCATTTGTCAGATGAGCATAAGTTGCCATCTTTTGTCAAAGGTCCCCATCATTCTTCTTGTTGTTCGGCCAGAGTTTTCATGTGAACCATAGGGACTCCAGAGCAGAGGACCATTCCCTTGAGGGCAAGGGTTTTCATGTGGTATCATAGGTACACCAGAGCAGTGCACCATTCTCTGAGCTAGATGGGAGAGACCCAGTTCTCCGACGAGGAGACTTCAGGCGCAGTTCAGACTCGATGGTCAGGTTCCGAGTCTTCAGTTGACTCACACTCCAGCCCGTTCGTCCTCCTCACTTGCACGACATGAGAAGCAACGTCCTCGACTGCAGCATGTGCGCGTTGGGTTGATATTGTCTGTAGTGTCCTGTAGCGTTGAGTTGAGTTTCTTTATGTTTGTCCAAGCTGAGCATTGCATGCTCCAGCTTGAGGGGGAGTGTTAGAGTATTTAGGTTATGCGCCCATGAGTTGTAGAGAGGGTAAATGGATCCTGGAGAAGATCCATTTACCCCCATCCACTGTTTAGTCCCACATGGACCAGTGGTGGGACTTGGAGGCTCTGGGAAGGCTATATAAGGAGCCCCAGACCTCCTGTACTCATTGAGAAAAAATTCTAATAGAATATCCGCCCCGTTGAGGGCTTCTCCTGTGGTTTCATCCCGCTCCTCACGGAGTAGGGTTCCACATAAAAATCTTTGTGTTCTTCGTGATTATTCTTCTTTATTATGTTATTCCGCTTCCGCTTTCTATTTTATAACAGTAGCTAATCATACTACGTTTTGGCCCTGCGAGCCAAGCTAGTTCTCTTCCTACAGATAAAGAGGAATTCCTCCTGGATCGGACATCAGCAGCTCTGACTTCCCGCACCTGACACCAGAAAGCAGGAAAGAGAGAGGAACTAGTATGTTGATGGGTCACCCTCTGAGTCAATAACTAAAGCCATTTCACCAGCCCTCCTAACTAAAAGAGAAAAACCATACCGAACCGTTGAGGGCAAGAGAGACCATTCAAAAAAAATGTTCTTTCTATCCTGTTAAACATGTATAACATGGATGGATTACATGGTACACGTTCTGGCTTGGAAATGTTGTAGTCCATAACTTGCAATATATTTTTTTATTAGGGATCCTCTAGAACGTTTTATGATCACATTGCTCATTATTTCGTTTGGCTGTAATATTGCTCATCCTGGGATGGAAAATATGCCGATTAGAATGTATTTTTTTATATTTATAGTCGTGATAGATTCGGACATCTTTCCTTTGTTCATATTGCTTGTCCACCCTGAGTCGTTTCGATATTTATGATGCCAAGACCTTTATTTTTTATCAGGAATTAGGCTTTCATGACTTGCCAATTTAGTGTATTACAGGAGTTAAGATATGGGAATCACTAGACAATAAGATAAATAGCAAATGAGATAAGACTACAAGATGACATAATAATTATAGGGGGTATGAAATTGAATCCAGTGAATCTGCATGTATACAGGGGTAATATGTAGTTCATCTCTTGGATCCAATGAGCTCATGAATATCAATATTTTGAAGTATAATATATCAAAAACGAACTATTAGAAGGCAATGAAACGGTAGAAAGATTTATCATATCCTATGTTCATTATTCTTCCTTGAAGATTCATCAAATTTGAGTTGAAACGGTAGAAAGATGCAATGAACCTGAAGATTGAAGACAATGATCTCTCACCAGTTATCTCTCTTCCTTTGCCCTTTGATTTGCAATCAAGTCCAATTCATACATCGTTAAAATATTTTGATTTCATCCCCTTTCTGTTCTTTCATGCATAATCTGAATGTGTTTTTCTTAATGAACTGTAATCTTTGCCTATTTACCTATACGAGGAAAAAGATATGAATGATGCTAAGTAGAGTGACAAGAGTAATCTTTATCAATGATCATTAGTATAACCTATTATATGAATACGACTTATCACAATTGATGGAGTGAACCGTTCAATTAGACATGTAAAGCCAATCAGATAGAATATGGAGGTATAAATATATAATCAATGAACCTAGATGGTTCGTAAGAATCGGTGACGCTGGATAATTGTGACAGTCATGGTAACCCTTACACCTGACCGTGCGAGGACGCAGTGACCCTCAGCTGGGCAGGAGATATGAAGCCCAGTTAGGGCAACGGCCGCCAAATGTATGGGTTTAGGATCCCAGTCCTTTGTACGGTTTTTATGCGAGCTCGCGGTGTTTTTACGCTTCTTTGGGATCCAAGTTTATGACCAGTTCCGTTGTCCCTCTGTTTTAGGGTATATAGGCTAGGGGGGCCTCGATTTTAGTTTTTCCTTACGAGCTCGTTTGTCCATACCGATCGGCCGATTTTTGGAGTGACTCTTCCGGGGAACCTCTCTCACCCGTCTCAGGGGCGTAGTTTTAGAGTAGGCCTAGACTTCTACTAGACCACACTTCCACTTAGAGGGCGAGACGGAAGAGTCTCTTAGGAGACTTTATCACCGCTTGAGTTCTTGTTACCATTCTGCCAATAGATCTTGGCGAGGAGTTACAGTTAAACTTAGAGGGGTTACAGTTGAGTTTGGCTAGAGTTCAGATCGAATTACATTTGAGTTGGCTACAATTGAACTTGATACGGAATCATTAATCATCGCCAATCATCAATCATCTACAATTAATCAGATCTTAGAACTATTATAACGAGTGATAGAAAAAGCTAGTGGACGTGTTGCGAACTTAGTTAGGATGCATTATACTCCACCGCATGTCTACAGAGGCACCCCAAGCCTAAGGTATTCTTTACACCTTAGAGTCATAGTGTGAGATCACAATCAGACCAAGAACATAGGCTACCACTAGGCTTGAGAATTTGATATAGCCAGAAATAAAGATCAGATCACAGATCCATCATCATCAATACCAAGATCCATCCACTTGATCTTTAAGTCATAAAAAGATAATATCCTACATATGAGTCATTAATTAATATATTGAAAATGTTATATAAGAAAGATTACGAGGTGATGGGTGAATATGGGTTTTACATACAAAGCAGCTTAAAAATCATTTTCCACTCAATTAGTTTGTTATTTTTTAAAATTATCAACATCTATCTAATTGTTTTCTTTTGAAACCACTAAATTACCTGTTATATTTTTAATATGCGGGATTGTATGCAAAAATTGTTAGCATTTTTTGTCCCTTGTATGTGTGGCAGGCAAAGCACCTACATCGCAGTAAACTAGTTGATGATCCAGAGCATTCGTTGTTATACTCGACGGTATATATGTTGTTGTTTTAGTTCAGATAATGTATAATGTCTTTCTTTCTCTTTTGATATATTTCGGGATACATGTACATGATGCGTTTCTTTTATTACATGTAATTATATATGAAAATTAATGAAACGTGAATTGGTGACACTTGTTGTTGGCTCTGTGGTTCTTTCTCATCAATATGAATGTCATTCCGAAACACGAAAAATTTTCCCTAAATTTCGGCAGCCTAATGCGATCTTTAAGGAATCTAATGTTGTGAGTGTCATGTAAATGGGTAACCCAAATCCGCAAGCCAAGGGCCTCACATATTGGTATCAGAACAATGGTACCCCGATACATACATTCGCAGTATTGTAATTCCGATCGCATTAAGTTCTCGGATAGCAACAATCCTCTGACTTGTCGCGAATCCGAAAGGAAAAATATGACATTCAAATCCAATAATCACAGATTTCACCAATTGCAATTTTCATATAGTATCCCAAGAAGAGAAAAGTGAAATCAATGGTATCCGCGAACATCAATTTTTATGGTTAATAATATTGGTTCTCATGTACAACCATGTCGTACAGAGCTGACCAGGAGATTGTTGATCAATTGGAGCGTATCATGACCGCACTCACCGACCTCTAGCAGCAACATACTACCATGCAAGGTCAGAAGAACTAGATCCCAACACTGCAGGTGGAGATTGTGGATAGACAGACAGACATAAAGATGAGGTTCGAGGAACTGTCAAATTTCACTTACCATCCATCTCAGGGAGGAATATGACAGGATCAATCATAATCTGTAGAGATTCAACAGCTACAGTTCGATGATCAACATGAAGAGATAGTAGAACATGGAACCAAGGATGGAGATTATGGCAGAAAGCAAGACCATGTACTCTTTATAAATGAGGATACATATGAGCACTCTGTTATTCACAAGTGTCAGTCACTTTTCACTTCTTATCAACGAATCAATGTGTCCATGTTCGAGAGCACCAGGACATCAAATGAGGCTAAGCAGTGGCTGAAGCGGGTGATGAAGGTAATCTGGATGAGTTGCGCATTACAAGAGTTGTGGTTATCTTTTATGGAGTATTCATTAACAGTGTTCGCCGAGAGATGGTGGGAGGCGTTAGTTTCTGAGTTGGGACGCGAGCCTACATGGGATGATTTCAAAACGAGATTCAGATCTCATTTTTTTTTGAAAAATTGAAGGAGTCCCGACGTCGATTGTTCACAGAGCTTCGTTAGGGGCAGATGATAGCTAGAGAGTATTTTATCCCATACATCGACCTATCACAACACACACCAGCAGTCGCTGCATTTCCAGATGAGAATCTGGAGAAGTTCATCAGAGGGATGCGAGAAGAGGTGCAGGAAAAGCTGGCCATACTGACACCGAGAGACCTTGCCGCCAACAGCGAGGTTACTGGCGCAGTGGAGAAGTTTGAGGACATCCGAGAGAGATGTTTTGGGAACTTGTCTGGGGCAACACCTACGCCACAACGAACTTTTGGACCGATTCGACGACGGTTTCAGCAGCAAAGGTCAGCCAGCCGGTTTCGTCATTCAAGTTCGGTATTTTGAGGCAATACTCGCTCGTCTCTAGCGACTACCTTAGGAGGAGCACTTGTCAGACGTGGCACCAGTTCAGCTCGATCATATGGGTCGCAAAGAGTGGACAGACCTCCAGTAGGACCGACTCGGAGCACAGACACGACCACACCACCTACCCAGTCAGTCTGATGTTACATATGCAACCAGTGGGGATATTATCGGTCTCAGTATGATAAGCCTCGACCACAGCCATAGGTACAGCATATTGGGAGTTTCCGTGGCAGGGACTCCAAATTCAGGAGGTTGTCGAGATAGACACAAAGTGTGGTAGGTTTGAGTACAATACTGACTAGACAGGGTCAGTTACATGCAGTAACCGAGGAGAAGGCCAGATCAGCGGCTACTATGGTGAAAGGTATAGTCTCAATCCTGAACTGGCATTTCCATGTTTTGTTTGATTTTAGAGCGATGCATTCCTTCATTGCTTCGAGGTCGCTGGCTTCATTAGGTAGAGTTGCAGAGGCTCTATATCCTCCTTACCACATCCATGGGCTAGGTGTCCAATTGTTCGTCATTTCACTGATAGTCAGAGATTTACCAGTATTGATTGGTTGTCACAAGATGATCGCAGATTGTCTACTACTACAATTTGATGAGTTTGATTTGATTTTAGGTATGGATTGGTTAGCATCTCATCTTGCACTTGCTGATTACTTTAGGAAGAAAGTTGTCTTTAAGATTCACAGTTTACCTGAGTTCACTTTTGAGGGTACTTTACATGACTCCAAAATAGAGTACATCTCAGTATTGAGAGCCTAGAGACTATTTGATCAGGGATGTGATTCGTATTTAGCATTTGTTCGAGAGACATCCGATCATGATCTGATGATACAGGATCAAAGTAATATCATATAACCCAATGTATTTCCTAATGAGCTACCACGGTTACCTCCTTAGAGAGAGATTGAGTTCGAGATCACATTATTACCTGATACACAGCCGATCTCGATGGCTTCATATCACATGGCACCGGTTGAGTTGAGAGAGATGAAGCTGCAGTGCAGAAACTGCCTGACTTAGGTTTCGTAAGACCGAGCACTTCACCTTGTGGTGCTCGAGTTCTTTTTATCAGAAAGAATGATGGATCGATGAGATTATGCATTAATTACCAACAGCTGAACAAGAAAACGATGAAGAACCGTTATCCTTTGTCAAGTATTGATGATCAGTTCGATCAGCTACAGGGATCTTCACAGTTTTCCAAGGTTACAAAAGTCGATAGTCAGTTTTCGATCGGCTGGGTCACTGACTAAGGATTATTCGACAGTCGAGCGACTAATCGGATTTAGTCAGATTTTAATCGGCTTTGAATTTTATGATTATTTTAAATATATAACTCATTTTTATACATATATTTACATAGATTTTCTACATTTTTATACTCCCATAATAAAATAAAAGAAGTAATTGAATTAAAATAAAACAGTAAGCATATTATAATAAGTTTGCTTATAAAAAAATAAACATTAAAAAATCATGGTATCTCCAAGCAAAAATTGGTCGATTAGTGTACCTAATCGGAATTAGTCAGTACTCGGTCGGCCACCCAGCTGACTAGACTAGTCGGACCTACTAGTCAGGCCAGTCGGGCGACTTTTACAACACTTGTATTTCCGAAGATCGACCTTCTATCTGGCTACCATCAGCTGAGGATTCGAGAGTCTGATATTCCAAAGACAGCTTTCAGGATTCGATATGGACATTACGAGTTTGTGGTGATGCCGTTTGAGCTCACCTATGCCCCTATAGCATTCATGGATATAATGAACAGGATCTTCCGTCCATACTTGACAATTGTGGTGGTATTAATTGATGATGTATTGATTAATTCTCAAAATGAATGGGATCACACGAATGATCTGAAGATTGTCCTAAACACATTGCGAGAGCACAAGTTGTATGACAAGCTGAGCAAGTGTGAGTTATGGTTATCCCAGGTCTCATTTCTTGGGCATGTCATTTCCGGAGCAAGTATCGCAGTTGATCCTGCAGAGATTGAGGCAGTCATGTCTTGGGAGCATCCCAAGACAATCACTCAAATTCAAAGCTTCCTTGGACAAGCAGGCTATTACAGATGCTTTGTCAGCAAGTTTCATGCATTGTTCTTCTCTTGACATGATTGACACATAAGGGAGCTCCTTTCATTTGGGATGATTCATGCGAGCATGCCTTCAGGATATTGAAGGAAATATTGATTAATGCACCCATTCTTGCTCTTCCTTCAGGCACTCAAGATTACGTAGTTGATATAGATGCTTCATGAGAAGGTTTAGTAGCGATTATGATGCAACGAGGTCACATGATTGCATACGCATAACGTCATTTGAGACAGCATGAGTGGAATTACCCCACCCATGACTTAGAGTTGGCGACAGTTGTCTTCGCCTTGAAGATCTAGAGCCAATCTCTATGCGGTGAATTTCGAGATTTTCACAGATCACAAGAGTCTGAAGTACGACTTTGATCAGAAGGAACTGAACATGAGACAACGTAGGTGGATTGAGCTACTGAAGGATTACGACTGCACAATCTTTTATATGGTGGAGAAATTGGAGAAAGAGCTTTCTAGTTGGAAGGCAACTTTCTTTTCTAAGAACGAGTGACTAGTTTTGACTAAGGTTGTTCTCTCTGCCATTCTGGTTTTCTTAATGTCTACGAGGGCCTTGCCGGTGGGGGTTCGATCCAAGCTGGAGTCTTTGATGCATCATTTTGTTTGGTCGTCTTCGCATGGGGACAGGGATCTAGCTTTGGTTGAATGGTCGTCGGTCTCTACGTCGACCAGAGAGGGTGGCATGGGTGTTATGAAGATGGGTGGTATGAATAAGGCATTGTTAGCGAAGTGGGAACTAAAAATTTGGGGTCCTGGAGCAGATATGTGCTCCACTCTGATCAGGTCGATCTACGGTGTTTCTTCTAGATTGGTGGTTCAAGCAGTCGGTGGGGGGTCGGCAACTACGTTCTGGAGAGGGGTTTGCTCGGTTTTGCTTGCACCCTTTGCTTGGTGATTGGCGTAGCTTTTGCTTGGTGGTGCTCTCTGCAACCTTTATCCTAGATTATTTGCGTTGGCTTCAGATAAGGATATCAGTGTGGCAGATGTGTTAGCGAACAGTTCATGGTCACCTACCTTTGTAGCTGAGCTGTCGGATCAGAGAGCGGGAGATTTTTTAGGTCTGTCCGATCGGTTGTCCAACTGGACAAGTCCAATGGAGGGGCCGGAATCGTGGAATTAGTGTGATGGCTCCTTCTCGGTGCAGAAGGCTTGTTGGGCTTTGGCGGACCAGCCTTCCAATGTGGAGAACCTGATCTCGAGAGACTGCGTTATGATCTGGAATTGCAAGATCTCATTTAGGATAAAGGTTTTTCTCTGGCTTCTGAGAAGGGAGTGGGTGTTAACGGCAGCTAGAAGAGCAAGGCTCTTCCTTGGGGTTGCGGAGTTATGCAGTAGGTGTGGTGAGTCGTCGGAAGATGTAGATCATTTATTTTTTTAATGCCTTGATTCGGTTAAAGTTTGGTGAAGAGTGGCAATCACAAGCCTTGACTGGAGTAACAAGGACAACTTCTGGGACTCTTGCAGGAGGTGTTCGGGCTTAGAGAATGAGAGATCGAAGATTTGTGCGACGATCTGGTGCCTCTGGTTGGGCAGAAACAATGTGATTTTTCAGGGGTCGAGGTTCTATTCCGAAAATGTACTTGGTCATGCCGGAACCCTCCTCGAATCCTAACGGGTGTAATTATCATTTAGTTTATTGTTAATATATTTTTTGGATGGTCCTCTAAAGGTGGCCCATCCCACCGTTTCTCAAAAAAATTCTAGCTTGTGTTTTCTCAGAAGGTGACTTGTTATATACTGCACTCATGCGGGAGCATTCCTATCAACAACTACAATTTGATGGACAGAATTACCTTAAAAAGATTTAGAACCTTGATAAGTAGCAACATTTCTGGTGTAATGGGATTCTGAGAAGTTTGATTAGATTATGCAATGTAGGATGGATTTAACCAGATTATCTTGACGTTTAGAATGTCCTTCATAACATGCTCTGAACTTCTTCCACATGATCCCCATACTTTTAGCTGGTCGTGATCCCATCAATGAACTCAGGATGTAGATTTTAAGTAACAAGTACTCTCCAGTTGTGTCATCTTCATGTGAAAAGGTTCATCCGGTGCTTTACATTGATGTGGTATGACGTCAAAAGTTAATGGAACTTAATATAAGGTGAGATTACCCAATCAGTATCATGATTTTATAGAGATATTTATTACCTGTCCAGGATTTTTTATTTCACTTTGCCGAAGTTGCGTACGTGGAAGAAACATCTATGTGAATATTACACAATTCAAGCATGGTCTTTTGCAGTCCCATCATCAGCTTACCCATTGTCCCATGTTTTTACTCCAACACATTTGGTCCTCTTACCTTTTTCTGATTTCAATCATCAGCATATCTACTTTGTATGCTATACAAGGTCCAAATGCCGATTGTTAAGTGTGTTTTGAGTATTTGCCTGCTCTTAGTTTTGTTTGTGAATCTAAGTGAAAGTTAGAATTTATATTACGTTGGTTAATACCGAATATCCAATAGAAGAGAGGAGCATACATGAATATTGTGGCATGTGGGTAGTGGAGTAGTCGTCGTTAAGAGAGGGGCATGCACCCTTGGGGCCTCGGTTAGAAACTTAGGCGCCATCAACCCAGTAGTTGCGTTGGTTGGGAGACATGTTGCTTGGCACACCGAGGAGTCACCATATGGTGTTCAGCCTCAACACTTGCGTGCCTTTAGCCCAGTGCTTCGAGAGCAGGCCAGATAGTCATGCTTGGTAGCCAAGTGTTTCTCTAGTTCACTTAAAGTTAACGCTCGTGTATTGGATGATGTACGCCACATTGGTTGGTATTATGGGTGGTAGCACTAAGAGAGAAGTTTTGGGAAATATGGTTAATTGAAGTTGGGAATAAAATAAGGAAATTCCTACGTAGTACATTGGGATTACAAAAATCCCTAGGAACTACATATTTTTTTATCTGGGTACTACAGTGGTGTAGCATCTTGAATGTGCGACATTGTCTAATTTTTTATCTAGATACTACAAAGGAAACGCATCTTGAATGTGTGACACCAGTATCGCACATCCGAAATGTGATATCCTCTAAAACCTCCGTTAAACACCGCATCGTCCCGCACTTCCTCTTCCGCCTTTCTACATGCGTGAAAATCCTTAAGTCAGTTGCCCTCGTTCAAGTTCCTACTCCACCGCCCCCTCCTCCCGCTCTGCCGCCTCTTCCTCCCGCTCCGTCGCCGCCTCCTCGTTTTCCTCCTCCGCCTCTGTGAACCCCCTAGGATCCGGGTACCCGTTAATCACACATTTCGCGTTACAACAATCATTACTATCGCATTAAGTAACTGAAAGTACGGGGAAAAATTTTTCGCGAATGAAATAATTTCATCTGACATTCATATCAACATTTATAACCACAAACTCATAGAACAATGGTCACCAAAATTTCATTTCATTAACTTCCATATATTTTACATGTACAAAGTCTGACAGTACATACAATATATCCCAAAATCTGACTGAAGAGAAAGAAACATAATACATTATAAATTGAACAAAAACTGGCACAAAATAAACCATACCGTTGGGTATAAAATTTATCTCCTGGACCCATGTATAGCTACTGAACTGCAGGCTGTTTGCCTGCCAAACATGTTAGGAAAGAAGAGGAGTCAGCGGTTGCTGGTACCTCCCAAAAACTTATATAAAATAACAGGCATTTATTGTGACCAAAAGCAAGCAAGTAGAGAGGCAAGAACAACTCAAATTAAAATTTATTCCTGCTTGCAATTGAAAAGGGTTTCCAAATTCTAGTAAGCACCTCTTATGATTAGCTATTATCCCAACATTCCCCACATAAGCATATTTCTATCGTAAGTGATTGTATATTTTATTCTCCTAGTGCTCAGAGATCATATTTATGGAATTTTGATGATGGGAAAGGTGAGATGAGAAGATATAAAGATTTATTAAAATCTTAAGTCTAGTGGATAGTCTGTGGTCTTGGTTCTTGTGAAACCTCACACTATGACTCTAAGACTTGGGGAATGTCTTAGGGTTGGGGTGCCTCCGTAGGCATGCGGTGTTGTATAATGCATCCTAACTAAGTTCCCAACACGTCCACTAGCTTAATGAGATTTCGAATTAGATTAAAGTCTTCTCCATTTATTCAACTTTAATTGTAACCCCTTAAAACCTCAAGTGCAACTGTCTCAGATGTAACTCTATATGATGTAGATATAGAATGGATGATCTGGATGTAAAATCAATCCCTTCAAACCTCTGTGCAACAACTTAAATGTAACTCTAGATGATGTAGATATAGATATGGATGATATGGATGTAACATCGCCAAGTCTGTTGGCGAAGAAAAACTCAAGCGGTGAAGAAGCCAACAAAAGGCTCTTCCGTCTCGCCCTCTAATTGGAAGGACGGTCCAATAGAGGGATAGGTCTACACTCCCAAACTACGCTACTGAGACGGGTGAGAGGGACTTCCCGGAAAGTCGCTCTAGAAACAGCCCGACCGGTAACGGGCAACCGAGCTCGTACGTAAAACTGAAAACCAAGGATCCCCCGCCTGGGTATCCTAAAACAGGGTCAGCGGAATGGTCTAAAGTCGGGATCCCAACGAGGTGTAAAAACACTGTGAGCTCACGTAAAAACCGAAAAGGGACTGGGATCCTAGACCCGCGCACTTGGCGGCCGCTGCCCTAACTGGGCTTCCTATCTTCCGCCCAGGTGAGGGTCACCGCGCCCTCGCATGATCATGGTAAAGGTCACCATGATCGGCACTATTAATTGTCATCACTGATTTATCATCATCCTTACGTCCTTGACTTTCCAATTCTCTTAGTTTCTTCTGTGGTTAGCCTTTCAAAACCTTTAGGTAATTGGTCTGCAACTGATCATTTGATTTACCGATCAATTTATAGGGATACTATTCATAATGATCTTAAATGACTTGATAAAAGAAGAGTATTGAGATTCTAATATTTGTATTTCCATTTTTCTTAAGTTTAATTCTATGTAATTTCTCCAACTTTTCTTTTAATCATGAAAACTATACCTAATTTAGTGATATGAATTTGATGAAATTAAACGCAAGTTAATTACTATATGGACCTTATATATATATTTTTTTCTAACCACATGTTTGCGGTTGGACAACCACTCATCTTACTACTACTACAACCATAGAGAAATCTCGAACAGCTACGGATTATTTCTAATTATTTTGCAACTACGGAAGCGACCAGTTACAACAGTATCTATTAATAGCACATTTTCTGGAAAAATGTTAGTAACCATAGGGATTATATTTGATACCGATTAGACCTTGGCATCTATAAGATGATGATACTTTGTTTGTAATCTTATTGGATGGAATGATATGCTAATTAATATGTTATATAAACACTGTCCTCAGTTTATAAATTTAATTTTTACATTTCCTATCATTATATATATATATAATTCTAACGCTTATAACAGCGTGTCGATAACAAAAAAAAACTTGAAATGCATATACATAATAGTGTGAAAAATTCTCAACACGGTATATAGTTCTCGACCCATTGTGTTCATGTCGTGGATAAAAGATCAGACTAACAAGCATATCTTAGTTTATAGGGATATGCTCTGTCACTAGCTGCTATGATACAACGATACCGTGTCATTTGAAATTTAATATACAAGTAATCATTTAGTCAAATGATTTCTAATATAAGTAAAAAAAATCTTAGCAGAGTGAGACAACAAAGAAGATGTTCTAGGACTTTATTAGAAATTTGATGTGCATCCAAAGGTATACCCACCCACATTATATATATTAACAGGAATTGCCTTCAGACCTACAGTTTTTAAGAGTCAAGACTTGAATAGAACCTTCGTATGATGGATTATGCAAAAACAATTATTTCTTCAGTGACTGGCTTGTGGGAGTATATATGACTATTAGTTCTTGGTAGAAATCTGCATAAAAATAATTATGTGAAAATTCACACCTAATTAAATACTTATTGATATATGTGATTGGTGGATAACCATTCAAAGAATCGAGTTAACTGCTGAAGAGAAGTCAAATGACATTTACGACTAATGGTTAATATCAGTTAATGAACACATATGTTATACGGATTAAAATTTTCCAATTAAACAAAATATAAACAGAGTTCAGATCTTACATTTAAAGCAGCTTTATTCAATAAATTTTTTTTTATCTAGGAATTTACTGAGTAGTAGCAGAGAAATTCCGTTTAAGAAGAAAAAATATTAGTATTAAACAATATACAGATCATAGCAGAAATTTCAGAAATTATAATCAAGCCCCCCCCCCTTTTTTTAAAAAATCTACAACAGGACTCTGGACTCTACTCCAATTAGTATAAAATTAATGATTTGTTTTTATAAAGACATTATTTTGGGAATTAAGAACAGTTAGAACACCATGCATGACAGTATGAAATACATGTATCAAAAGAGATCTGCATGCAAAAGATTCTGTATTTTATTCTTAACTTGAACTTAAATCTATCATTGAAATCCATAAAATAAAATTCTGGACTAGATTGTATAAGTGACACTTATGCAGTGCACTACTCACAACAAACAAGAGAAAGATGCGTAGAAGCATCAAAGAGGATCTGGATTTATCATGCATGGCAGCAAAGAGGGGTGTAGGAGTGTACCTTTAAAAATCTCACAATTTTGGAGATTTGGAACCATGCAGCTTCGTCTGGCAGGAGCTACATAAGTTGCACTTGCAACAGATCTTCCCAGCTGATCTTGGACATGCAGCAAGGACTCCAACATCTCCTATAGGCCCTTCAAATGCTGGAAATCTGCAGTAGCATCCTTGATGGCTGTTGTAGCAGCAGCTAAGAAAAGAATGGGAGGGGAGAACTCTCGGCTGGAAACTTTCGGAGAGAAGAGAGGCATATACGATGAGGAAAAGTAGAGGATTTGGGCTTATATAACCAAGGAAGAGATTCGTGGAATGGACAAGTGGAAAGTAAGATTATGGCATGTGTTGTAAGGAGAGAAAAGAGGAGAAAAATAAATGGGAGAAAAAAGACACACGGCTGGACTGCGCACAGGCTGTGCACCGTCTGATTTTTTTTTATATTATTTTTTTTTACCAAAAATTCCTTTTATTTGGCATACCTAAAAATTGACTGTGTTCGCGCATCGATTGTCGGATTTCAACCCGCGATATCTTGATTTGATCGTCGTTGACGATCAAAATGAGTATAATATTGATATACTTCCGGTCGAGTTTTGAATACCTGAAATTTTCGGATACGATTTTTGTTAAAGATTAAATTTTTGTGATTTTAAAAATATCAAACGACCTCCGATTGACGAACGGTCGATTCCGTTGGTCTTGTATCGTCGAATCGGATCTAATGATGGTCTCGGTTCATTTTGCGGTTTCTGAATTTGCGTCGCGGCCTTTTTCACGGCGCGCGCTACGATACGACCGTTTTTCGGTTGATTTCGCCCGAACGACTTTTGATTCATAATAAATTGACGTTTTAGGTTGTTTGGCATTGACCAACAACATTTTTGGGTTCATTGGATCCAAAATCGGACGAGTTCGGGTTTGGTGGTTTCCGGATGTTACAGCCTCCTCCTTCTACGTTGTCGCCTCTCCTCCCGTGTCCTCCGTTATATCTCAAAAGCTTTGGTGAAATCCTAGAGTTTTTATTTTGTTAGGTTTACGATATATAATACACGTATTTTTCTTAATTTCATGATCCTATAATGTTGCGTTATATGTTGCCTCACGTATTAGGTCGGAATGGAGTCAATATATTGTATGTTCCATTTGAAGGGTGCGATTATTGGTTCTTCGACGTCTAATGCGTGTGACTTTGGGTTAATGCCGACTATGACCTTCAATGAGTTGTTGAACCTAGTCTACCGTAAGTTCAACCTTGACTTAGACAACCAAAAAATCAAACTATTACATCGCATCCCTCGCAGTACAAGCGAAGAGCCTACGTTTTCGTCTATCGTCAAATATGATGATGTACAAGGAGTTTTCGTATGCTCGGATCATTGGGAAATCGACGCCTACTGACATTATTATTGAAAGGAGAAACTCCCTGGAATTGCATCATTTCCAAGATGTTCTCGATGTATCGCATATCAAGCATGCGATATAAGAGAAACTATCTCGAATTTCATCACACGGGAATGTTTAGCTATAGCACATATCAAGCATGCGATATACTAGGAGGACCCTGGAATTGAGTTAATTTTTGAAGCTCCCTTTAATATCGCATTTTGGATGTGTGATACTGGTGTCGCACATTCAAGATGTGTTTCCTATTAGTATCTAGATAAAAAATATTAGACAGTGTCGCACATTCCAGATGCGACACCACTGCAATATCCAGATAAAAAAAGATGTTGTAGTACCTAGGGATTTTTGTAATCCTGAGGTACTACTTAGAAATTTCCTTCGAAAACACATGTCTCATGTGAATTAGAGATGATTTGGGGTGGTGGCAGTGATTTCGGCAATGGTATAAATGATATTCGTAATCAATGCCTCGATTCATGCCCTACGCCACAGTGATTCTTACACGTGGGTAGTGGAGTTGGGTGGTTTGCGAAGATTTACGGGTGGGAAATTGATTTGGGAATCCGAACAACAGTTTGATAAGTGAAGCTAAGTGAACGTGTTGGCAACTTAGTTAGGATGCATTGTACTCCACAACATGCCTACGGAAGCACCTGACCTTAAGATCTTCTTATTGCCTTAGAATCATAGTGTGAGGTCTCACATAGACCATGATCACAGACTATCCACGAAGCTTGGGTTACTCAAAGCTAATGAGAATGATTAGAGATTATTTCTTTGTTAGGGCGATTTGCCCTAGTTGTTTCTTTTGCACGCATCTTTTGTACATTTCTTGTAATTTTTTGTATCGTATTGGGCAAACTTTGCTCATAACGTACATTTCCGTGGATCTGCAGGTTCTCAAAAGCAACCGCAGTAGTAAGCGGCTTAGACATACTTCTCTTTGTGCAGCTACACGGCCTACTTGTGGTATAGTGCTTGTAGCTAGTTTTACTTGTAGCTTTTACTGTTCCTACCTTACTTAGCATTTTGAGAGACATGTGGTGTATCATGTATGTATGGATAGTTTTTTTAAGTATACAGATGATATGTTTTGTGAACATAGATTGGATTGTAATGTAAATGGATGATGGATAGGAAGTGAATGAAAAGAAAATTGTAAATCATGTCTTTTGTGCTATTTTTTTGTGCTATTTTCCCCTACTTACAGTTATATTGTGTATTTCGAATGTGGAATTGTATGTGCATGGAATTAGTTTGCGGAGTACCCGAATCCTAGGGGAACAACCATCACACCATCAGATGTTGGTGTTTCTGCCTTGACCAGCACACATGCATTAATTAATCGCATTTGATCAAATCCTTCAGAATGGACCACGGACTCTAAAGCTTCTCGTCATTTATATGGAAATCGCACAGTTTGGTTCTTATAGCCCTATATAGCCTGGTAGATCATTGGTCATTGCTGATGGGACCAATTCTCCCGTTACCAGACAGGGGGAGGTCTATTTGACTAACTCCATGCACCTACAGAATGTTTTTCATGCACCAGAATTCTCAATGAATTTATTGTCTATCAATCAGATTACAAAAGATTTACATTAACGTGCTATATTTGACCATGCTTCCATTGTATTTCAGGATATACTCTCGGGCAAGGTAATTGAATGTAATCGTGAGCATGGAGGGCTTTACATATTAATCGAGTCTCCTTATATTGGTGCTAGCTCTCTTCTTGTTGGAACGATCCTTACACTTGGCGTCTTCGGTTTGGTCATATTACATGTGGTAAAATCTCATAATATGATTCTAAGAAATCGGAATAGTATATCTGATTCTTCTGACGATTCTGTCCTAGGTTTAGGTTGTTGGGGTTAACCTGAACCTGTGCTGGGATGGAGGTCCTAGGGGCAATGAACTCATCACGCCAACGAGAAAACCGATTGATGTCGGCTCTCTGATCATGCTGCTCATTGTAGATGAGTTTGAGCTCATTAAGGATCCTCTGAAGGTTAGAGGTACCCGAGGATGAGGCTCCATGGTCCTGCCTCTGGGAAGGATCCTGATGACCCTGATCATGCGGTTTGTTAGGTCCCTGATGGACCTGTTGACAGTAGTGGCTCTGCTGAGGGGGGTTCTGCTGATACTGAAGGTGGGCATGATAGCCCGATTGCTGCTGCTGGGAGGATGGGAACTGGCGGTACTGGGTCTGAGGGGGGTATTGTGGGCGTTGTTGCTATTGCTGCCACTGGGTGGTATTGGGATCATTAGGATACCACATACCAAATCCCATTCACCTTCCACACCTATGGAGGTTCCTCGGTCACTGTCTCTACGATCGGCTCCGTGAAATGTCTTTCACGAACCTCAGGCTGACCTTGAGTCTACTTGTTGTGAGGCCCCTGCATGGGCTGCTCCTAAATGTGGTGCACTCACAAATAGGAGCAAGAGGTACAAATGGGGCAGGTATCTTAATCTTGGATACCCTATCAGCTAGATCTGTCATCTACTTTAGAAGCTTAGCTAGATTATCCCACTCGACGAGTTTGTGTATCTCGCTCACCTTCTTTTCGATCGGGTTAACCTTGGTTAATTTATCAGTAATAATCCCCATGTTGGAGAGTAGGTCATCGTCATTTGCCAAATCGGCGACAGCTGTTCTTCCCACCTCCTGATGTATGCGAGAGGGAGGTGGCTTGTGATAAGCCATGCTAAATGATCTGGTGCGGCTAGTCTCTGCCATCTGCTTTAAAACCGTCCAAACCGCGTCGGCTCCTCTGTTCAGATAGTTGCCTCCATAGGCGGCATTTAGCAATCCTTGAACCTCAGGAGTCAGACCACTGTACAGGTTCTGGACCAAGATCGGTCGGTCAATATCATGACCTGGGCACTTCTGAATTAGGTCCTTGAATCTCTCTCATGCCTCGTGGAAAGGCTCATAAGATATTTACATGAAACTCGATATCAAGGACCTCATCTGATTAGTCCTACTCATTGGGTAGAACTTCTTGAGGAACAAGTCCTTCAATGTAGCCAATGTAGTGACTACCGTCCCCAAATTCTTTAGCTAATAGGCACCATTATCTGCTACAGGCTATAGCAAAGGGGAAAGCTCTAAGACGTATGTAATCCTGAGATACACCAAGTTGTCCTAGATTGTCACATACCATTTCAAATTCCTACAGGAACAGGTATGGTTCCTCTATAGCATCGTCATAGAATTTTGGCAGGAGTGTCAAGAAGTGATGCTTTAATTATCCAGCATTTGGTGATACAACAGGCCTAAGCCAATTCTCTTTCTGTGCGGCACTGGGAGTGTAGGCATCTCCCATTGATCCCCCTCATTCCAAAACCAAGGCCTTAAATGTCGGTTTTGGTCACCATTTCGGTACCGATCAAAACAGAATTTCGATGGAATTTCGGTGGAATTTCGACCGAAATTTCGGTTATTTGGGTCATTTTTTGTACTAGGACCCCCATATTTCGGTCATTTCGATCGAATTTCGATTTCGACTGGACATCGATATTCGACAGAAATTCGACCGAATTTCGCTGAAATTTGAGGCCATGTCCAAAACTAACCAAGCTCTTGTCTAAGTAATTCACCTCTCTGCTCAGCTTGTGCAAGTTTGGCTAAGATGTCCATTAATGGATCATTATCTCCCTCATCATTTGGGTTCTCCTTGGGAGGCATCTTGTGATCTTTGTTCTCTTCACCTTCATAATACAAAGGATTTGAATTAATAGTGTTGATAGAAGGCAATCTAGAAGCATCGAGGTGAGAGTCTTCCTCGATGCGATGATGGTTGATCTAGGTCTGTCCACCCTCGAGAATGAAGAGTGACTTATTAAACTTAGTCTCATGGGAGGAGTCTCCACGAAACCGAGGGGGTTCAGAGAAAGAGTGTACCTAAACCCATGAGGATTGTCGGTTTGGAGTGGTCAAACGAGAGGCTCACGAAGTCTGAGCAAAAATCACCCCAATCCGTCATTCTTTATATCAAGAGGTTGATTCAAGAGCACGATTTAAAATAAGGAGTGATAGAAAATGCGTTAAGAGCGTGGACTTTGAATGCACTCCCTCAAATACAAACACAAAGCAAACCACAATATCACCAATTGAAGTTGAATTGATCATTGTGAAGGCCGCAAAAGTCCGACCAATTATCTTTTAAATTTTATTGGTGATCAAACAATCTTTTCAAACATTACATACAGACGCAGTCTCCTGGGGTAGTTCGTGTTCAATTCGACAGAACACACCAACTTGAAGCAAGACTACTTCTTCTAAGGGTCGGAGGCAAGTGCTTGTAGCAATAACATGACCCAAGGGTCAATTCAAGCGCTCAAGGATTTGGGCTCTAATCCTTAAATGTTGCATCCTCACCCACTCTAGCCTGGAGGTATGTACTTGTGCCCAATGACGGAGTTTCTCTCCCAAAAATAATTCCAGTTTTAATGCAATTTTTTGTTCAAATTGTATTAGCAGTCCTGATTTTAAGTTTGATTATCACTTAATTAAATCCACCAAACACAACACGTTTATCGTCCAGTCACAATTTCCTTTAAACATAAGTTATAAAACCAAAGGGAAGTGAGTCAAGAAAAGCCGATGCAATCAAAAAATCAATGATGCATGCCCAGTTCAGAAGACTTACAGTGATCACTACGCTCTACATGCGGGATGCAATATAGAATTTGAAAAAAAAATACACTAAATGAAATGCAGGCGATGAAACCGCACCTAACAGATAGTTCTAATTAGTGGGAAGAAATGAATTGAATTTAACTAAGCTAGAGCGATCTAAGATGTGTATTATTAAAGTGAATGTTAAATTAAACGAGCACAAGCAATGAATATTTGGCCTATGAAAAGCTCTAAGAGCCGCATGTGCAGGTCTAACCTACGAGCCACTCAAGTCGAGTCCCATCTTCACCGGAGAGTGAAACAGGTCTCGACACACCACAAGAATAATGTCTGTGTCCGGTACACACGTGAGATCCCAAACGAAATTCGATGGAAATATGCAATTATTTAATTATTACAAATTAATTACAAAAATGAAATAATTGCAGAAAATAAAATCCTAGACTCTACACTCTCTCACGACTCGACTCGATCTTAAATTCAATGTGGATCTTTCAGTCAGTTCAATTCCCAGAAAGCTAGCCACTAATGCTGAGCTGCTCGGCCACCTAATCACCATTGGTAGAATTATTGTGTGGAAGTGCTAGTGTAGGTCAATCAACTTTAACCCGTTTTTATAATTTACACACTTCTGTATTGCCTCTTCTTACTTATGTATTTATGTTAATGCATTTCCTAATGATACGTATGCAGGGTATTTCGGTTCTTTTATAAGCATTTTTATTAAAAAAGACAGGTCGATTATAGATATTTATAATTGGTCATATATTTATTATTTCGAAGATGAACAATAGTATTTCATTACCACAAATATGATTGAAAAGAATAGGACATATTATTTGGATATTTCTCTTCAACCCTGAAGTTTTTTTATTTGATATTTTGATACAAATAGTTGAAGTGGATTC
Organism: Ottelia alismoides; assembly: GCA_037367405.1. Lineage (NCBI taxonomy): Eukaryota > Viridiplantae > Streptophyta > Magnoliopsida > Alismatales > Hydrocharitaceae > Ottelia > Ottelia alismoides. The sequence continues at coordinate 313,052 of JAZKJV010000523.1, read as the reverse complement.
TTCGAAGAGAAAATGGATTATGGGAGTATGTGACTTGAACTATTGATAGGGCCATGCGAATATATGATTTGATATGCCACATTGGAAATCACAATTAAATGTGTCTTCGCATCCAATTAACACGCATGTCTTCCTACGTATGGGTAGCAAAGGATAGGTCGGTTTGCTTAAGGAGAACTCTTTCTGTGATTATACTTGAATCCATGTAATGCATGAACATGCTCTGTAAGATCCGATATAATAAGTGATTCAGCATCATCCAAATGATGTTATATCTACTACATTTATTTATAGTATGGAACTGCATTCATTTCCTTTGCATTGACCCGAATCTATAATACTATCGGAGTGAAATAGGAGATCTAAGGAAGAATAGAGGCTAGACTATATTAGTAACAAGTAAATCCTTTGTATGTAAAAATACTCGAGATATTGTGTAGATAGACACCAATTACAAGTCATGAGACAACCCAAAAAGCATTAGGTCATGGTCCAATTTATAAGCCCACTTAGGTGTTGAGCATTTACTCGTAAGAACTGAATTCACAATGAATAGTTGGAACTCCGGAAAATAAAACCTTTCTTACATGGAGTCATTATATTCGTGTGGATATAGATGATATAGTTTTTTATATCGATCTATTTCAGTTATTCTTTTGATTTTTGTTTTGCTCGAGCTGGATGATCTGGTTCCCTAAGGGGATGAATACATAATAATTCACCTATCCCAATACCAAAGAAAGCAGATTTGAATGATCCTGTATTAAATAGGGTTCCAAATTTCGCGAAATTTCGGCGTAATTTCTGTTTCAACATCCTACCGAAAGCGAAATCGAAATCTCGATATATACCCTTCTTTCACAAATCTAGATCGATTTTGACCGAAATTGGTGAAATTTCGTCGAAATCTCGACGAGATTTTGAAATTGTTTCATTTTTTCACCATCTCGAAACGAAATCGAAATTTAAAACCTTGGTATTAAAAGTTAAATTGGCAAAAGCAATGGGTCATAATTATTAAGAGGAACCCGAATGGCCCAATGACCTTTTATATATTTTTCCAGCAGTAATTCTACTTCTTTATCTTCGGAGTTGTTCTGTCGGATCGGCCGCTTAAGATCTTTGGTTTCCACTCGGACCCGGTGAAAAAAATGGGATCACTTCTTATGGATTCATTGAGAATGATTTTGATCTAATTCACGGCCTATTAGAAGTAGAAGGCACTCTGGTAGGATCCTCACGAACAGAAAAAGATTGCAGTCAGTTTGATAATAATCGAGTGACATTGCTTCTTCGGTCCGAACCAAGGAATCAATTAGATATAATGCAAAATGGATCTTGTTCCAACATTGATCGTAGATTTTTATATGAAAAATACAAACGGAGTTTAAAGAAGGGGAAGGGGATGTCAACCGGCAACAGATAGAGGAGGATTTATTAAATCACATAGTTTGGGCTCTGAGAATATGGCACCCTTGTGGCAATCTATTTGATTGTATCGAAAGGCCCGATGAATTGGGATTTTCCTATTTAGTCAGGTCCTTTCGGGGGCAAGCAGATCATTTATCATAAAGAGGATGAGCTTCAACAGAATGATTCGGAGTTCTTGTAGAGTGGAACCATGCATTACTAAGCACGAGATAGATCTTCCAAAGAACAAGGCTTTTTTCGAATAAGCCAATTCATTTGGGACTCAAAGGGATTTATCACTTCCCAAACAAATCATCCCACATCTATATATAAACGTTGGTTCATCAAGAATACGCAAGAAAAGCACTTCGAATTGTTGATTCATCGTCAAAGATGGCTTAGAACCAATAGCTCCTTATATAATGGGTCTTTCCGTTCTAATACTCTATCTGAGAGTTATCAGTATTTATCAAATATGTTCCTATCTAAGGAATGCTATTGGATCAAATGACAAGGACATTGTTGAGAAACGGGTTTTATGGTCAGAGCGTATCTTGTCTTTACTACGAGTTATTTTCCTTGGTTAACAATAATTGTAGTTTTGCTAATATTTACGGGTTCCTCAAATTTTTCTCCCACATAGAGGAAATACGGTGATTAGGTGGTATACTATATGTATATACCTTTTAGAGCTCCTTCTAACGATCTATGTGTTTTGTTATCATTTTCAATTGGACGAAACATTAACACAATTGGGAGAGGATTATAAATGGATAAATCTTTTTTATTTTCACTAGAGATTATGAATCGATGGACTTTCTATAGGACCCATTTTATTGACAGGGTTTATCACTACTTTAGCGACTTTAGCGGCTTGGGCAGTTATTCGAGATTCGCGATTGCTTTATTTCCTGATGTTAGCAATGTACAGCGGCCAAATAGGATCATTTTCTTCTCGATACCATTTACTTTTTTTATCATGTGGGAGTTAGAATTAATTCTCATTTCCTTACTTTTATCTATATGGGGGGGGGGGTAAAAACGTCTTTACTCAGCTACAAAGTTTATTTTATACACTACGGGGGGTTCTATTTTTCTCTTAATAGGTGTTTTGGGTATAAGTTTATATGGTTCCGATGGGCCAATATTGAATTTTTAAACATTAGCTAATCAATCATATCCCATACTTTTGCAAATTCTATTATATTTTGGCTTTCTTATTGCTTATGTTGTTAAATTATCGATTAACACCTACATACATGGTTACCAGATACCCACGGAGAAGCGCATTACAGTACATGTATGCTTCTGGCTGGAATCTTATTAAAAGTGGGAGGGTATGGAATATATATGGAATTTTTACCCTACGCTCATTCTATATTTTCTATGTGGTTTGTGATAGTGGGAACAATACAAATAATTTATGCATTCGATCAACGTAACTTAATAAAGAGAATAGCCTATTTCTCCATATCTCATATGGGTTTTATAATCATAAGAATTGGATCTATAACCAACCCGAGGCTCAATGGAGCCGTTTTACAACTAATCTCTCATGGATTTGTTGATGATGCGTTTTTTTCTTAGGGGAAACAGGTTGTGATAGAACGCGTCTTGTTTATCTTGACGAAATGGGGGGGAATATCCATCCCAATGCCAAAATTATTTACCTTGTTCAATAGTTTCTCTATGGTTTCTTTTGCATCGCGGAAAATGAGTGGTTTTCTTGCGGAATTAGTAGCATTTTCTGGAATAATTACCAGCCCAAAATATCTTTTAATGCCAAAAATACTAATTACTTTGTAATGACAATTGGAATGATATTAACTCATATTTATTTATTATCTGTGTTACGTCAGATGTTCTATGGATATAAAGTATTTAATGCTCAAAAGTTTTATTTTGTGGATTCTGGGCCATGAGACCTATTTCTTTCGATTTATATCTTTTTGCCTGTAATAGCAATTGGTATTTATCCTAATTTTGTTTTCTCGCTATCAGTTGATAAGGTATAAGCTATTGTATCTAATAACTTTCATAGATAGTTTTGATGAATAAAGCAAAGCAAAGAGTCCAATAATTATATGATTTCTCATTTTTAAAATAGTTCGTCGAAAGAAGTGAATTAAAATGGAAATGAGATGTATCTCGAGTTTTTGAGAACCATTTAACCCTCTTTTTGAGTGATAAATGGTTCTCAAAAACTCACACAAAATTTATATTATACGGAAGGATCCCCTGATGTATTCTCTTTAAATAGTTTACTCAACTGGATAGGAATGAGAATGAACCATAACTATGTAAATCTATTCCTAATAGATTAACCCCAAAATAGCATATCTAAATTATAAGAAATCCTATAGAAGCTACAATTTCCGAATTAATACCTTGAAATTTTTTGTTTGTTCTGGTATGTAAATAAATTACATATATAGTCCCAGTAATAAATGCCCATGTTTCGTTACGATTCCAATTCCAATAAGATTCCCATGCTTTATTAACCCATACTGCCCAGAAAGTATGCCTATGTTTAAAAAGGTTACCCCTATAATAATGACATGATAACTCCAATAATCTAATCTTTGAGTGAATTGATATTTATAAAAGTTTTTCAATGAAAGAAAAGAAGTACTTTGTAAAACATTTCTTTTATCAAGCAAGTGAAATGCGCTTAAGAAAAATGAGCTAATTAAGGAATTTTTACCCTTATTAAAAATATTGATGTTTTTTCAAAATGTAATGACTAAAAGAGCAATTGAAAATAAGGATCCAAGTAAAAGAGTTGCATAGCTCAATAACATCATACTTGTGTGCATCATCAACCACTGAGATTGCAAAGCATGTACTAAAATTGTGGATTGATGCATTCCAAATGAAAAACCAGAAGTGGCAAAACCTTGGGTAAAAATCGCACTTGGTGTCGTTATTGCGCTTAAATAATTTTTATTTTTATGATTTTTAAAATACAAAATCATATGAATAATGAGGAAACTCCACGAAAGGAATATTAATGATTCGTATAAACTACTTAGCAAAAACTGTCCCGAATAAATCCAATGAATAACTAATAAGCATGTTATAGATAAAACAAAGTAGTTATCATCCCCTTTTTCTGATGAATTACATAGTCCTTCGATTTCATGAACGAATAAATTCATCAAATGAATCATAATAACAACAGAAATAATCGAAAAAGAGATATTAGTTAATATATGTTCTAGAATCACAAATATCATAAATAAAAAATGATCCAATTAGTTACATGAATTGAATATTAATATCGAATACATTACATTATAGGATTTATTGTATTTTTTATATTTTAGATTAGAGCATGCCGCCACTCAGACTCGAATCGAGATGCTCTAGCACTGCTTCCTAAGAGTAGTGGGTCTATCGATTTCACCATGGCAGCTTGCGTAAAATAATAATAGCTCGTAGAGCTTGACTATTCCTGATTTAAGGCAATATGATTTCGAAAAATCAAAATATTAGAATAGACTTTTTTTCAATGAAAAAGAAATAGAATTTGATACGTATCACAATTTCATTACTAAGTCCAAATAATTTATCGAATTAATATTTCGATAACTTGGTACCATTAAATGGGATAATATTAATTATAGTATATTGGTACATAATTTATGATAAGATTGATTTATTATGAAACCGACTAAATATTGGCCTAATAAATACATAAAAAACAAAGAATTGCAATCGATATTTTGATTTCACTATACTTTTCACAAAAGTTATATATAGAGAGGAAAGGGACCTACTTTGTGAAGTAGGTAACCTTACCTACTACACATCCATTTTTAGCAAATTTTTTGTATTTTTTTGAAAAATACTACTGTGGATTTTCATAACTATATACATCTAATATGTCATTCAAATTTCGTCAGAAATAGAGACTCATGTGCCCTTCATCTAGAACAGGTTGATTACGGCAACTCTAAGACCGTTAAAATTACATGTTCTAGATAGAGGGCACATGAGTCTCTGTTTCTGATAAAATTTGAATGACATATTAGAGGAATATAGTTATGAAAATCCACGGTTGTATTTTAAAAAAAAATAAAAAAAATCTAAAAATGGATGTGAAGGAGGTAAGGTTACCTACTTCACAAAGTAGGCTCCCATTCCTCATATATATATATATATATATTATTGCGAAAGATTAATTGGTAAGAAAAAAATATGTACCGTGAATGATAATTCTATTTCAAAATAATGAAAATAGAAATATTCAATATATATTAAAACCAGTAAACTAGAACTCAATAAACGGAAGAATTCTTATTTTTCTATATATTAGAACAACTAATTATATTACAACAACGAATTTTAAATTATATTGAATTGAAAACATTAGTTATTTTATTTATTTTATAAATTAATTTTTCTAGTCATATTAATTCAGATTATTCCAAGGCTGTATTATTTGTATGTTCGCCGCAAAATAATTTGAATTTCCTATTGAAACAGACTTAGATAAAGAAACTGAATTAGTCGATTTGAATGGAAATTTTCGATTCATTCAGAACTTCCTAGGTGAAATAAGATTTTTTAATCAACTACATAGCTTGTTTTCTATAAAACATGCTTAAAAATGAATTCAACAGAATTCGGCTTACATTTCGATTCTATTATAATAGTGTAGACATATTATGCTTTTACACAAACAAAAGTTTCTCACTTTTAATTTTTATTAAAATAAAAAAAAAATAAAGAAATAAAACTACAAATCTAATTGAATAAAATTATATGTAGGAAAATATAAAATGAATATAAGAATATAAATATAATCTATAAAAATATAAAAACGAAACTATAATAAAAACTTATAAAATATATATAAGAATTAATTCAAATAATTAGTCAATTTTCATCATGCAATCATATCTAATATATATATATATATGCAAATAAATATAAATAAATAAAAATAATGGAATCATTAGATTTTTTTCCCTTGTCTTAGAGTTCCATTTTCTTCCTTAATTTCTATTTTTCTTAATTGATTTGATTCGTTGAATTGTTAGAAACCCATACACATTAAAATAAAAATTCATAGTTTCCATACCAAAATCGAAACTTTGAACATCTACTATAACCGATCCTCGCGGGTCTCTTCAGAAAAAATAACAATATAAGATAACGTATTAAAGGATAACGGACATATTATCGAAATCGAAAGATTCGACAGAATAAATAAAATATATAAAATAAAATGGTTCAACTCATAAAAATGGAAAAAGGCAATCCGTCCAGGGTATTTCCAAAAATAAAAAATACAAGAACCCGAATAGTTATTATATCCATGTGACTAACGATTCCATTAACTTGTAATTTTCAGTTAGGATTGTGTTATAATTTTCACTTCAAAAATTGATTGGGATTGGTTATACCTAAGTAAAAATCTATCACCAACCATCGCGTCGGATCCTCGCACAAAAACAAGATGGTGGATAGAGAGATAGACACAATAAAATAAAATAAAATAAAGCAAACGAAATAAATAAAAAAGCAAGAAAATAAACAGAGAAATAACTACAAGAAAAATCGAGGAGCAGACTACTCGGGGGGTGGAAAACCTAAAAACTAAATTTTCTAAAAATCAACATATATTGTGCCTTTCTGACAACGGCGCCATTTGAAAAACCTGTAAACGCCTTAGTTAATAGCATCCAATTGTTGTAGTTGGGCAATTAACATATCAATAAAAAAACCACTAAAATTAATTTATCGATTAAAGCGAGTGGTCAATTTGTATTTTTTAAATTGTGGAGAGTGTTGGAGAAGACACAAATACCTGTCCTATACATTAACCTCATAAAGGACATGTATGATAGGGCTTTATCTTGTGTAAGGACCCCGTCTGGGAAGAGTGGATATTTTGACATCAACATTGGCTTACATCAAGAATCTGCTTTGAGTCCATTTCTTTTTACTTTAATTATGGACGAGTTGACCGGTCACATTCAGGATGAGTTACCTTGGTGTATGTTATTTGTTGATGATATTGTGTTAATTGACGAGACTAGAGATGGAGTAAATGAGAAGCTTGAGGTCTGAAGACATGAGTTGGAGACTAAAGAATTTCGTATAAGTAGGGCTAAGACGGAATATATGGAGTGCACCTTTGATGGAAGCATTGTATTAAAAGGCACGCCTCGAGGCGATCGAGGCGTACGCCTCGAGGCGAGGCGGGCCTTTTTAGCCTCGAGGCGTGCGCCTCGGCCTTGTCTAGTGAGGCGAGTGCCTCGACTGGCTGAGGCGTAGCCTCGAGGCGTTCCGCCTTGAGGCGGTCGAGGCGTTTTCCGAGGCGTTTTTGTTTTTTTTGAAGATTTCTTGTATAATTTTGATAGTTACATGGCGGTTTGAGAAGCTTATAAATATATACTTGTTTAGGATAATGATTATACAAGTTAAATGCCTAAATCTGATGTTTCTTTCGTACCCATACTCCACATTTACTATTAATTATGTGTAACTATTTCAGCAAACTACTTCATATTTACTATTAATTATATCTAACTATTAATTTATGCAAAATGTATGCTTAAATTTGACCTCTTTCATATTCATATGCTTGAATTAGACATATTTCATATTCATATTTACCATTAACATGCCAAATTATTTTAGTGAGCGAGACCCCCGTTCTGGTAGGGTATGGTGCAACAGGGGGGATGCATACAACCGTTCTTCACCTGGGTATAGTAGAACATATAGTTAGGATTCAAATCATATGATTCATATCAACACCTTGGATATTTATAATGACAACTATAGCCAATCCCTTTTAGATAATTTTTTAGTGATAGTTATAAGTTATAACCAATGATTTTCTTTTGATTAGGTAGAAATTTAGAAAGGTTTATGGCATTGACTCATTGACATATCCTTTTTTCATGTTCTTATCTTCATAATATCATCATATATTACATTGTTATATACTATATGTTTGTCAAATTATATTATTTCATCAATAAATATATGTATTATATATTTTATATTTATTTTTCTATACAAAACTGAGGCTTACACCTCGACCGCCTCGAGGCTACGCCTCGCCTCGCTTCCAGGGAAAACGCCTCGTTCCGCCTTTCATTTTTTCAAACCTTGGATGGAAGCAATGGTGAAGGAATCGAGGTGAAGATTGGTGACGATAACATTCAGAAGAGAGATTCCTTTAGATATCTGGGATCTATTCTGCAACATGATGGGGAAATTGATGGAGATGTTACTAATAGAATAAATGCAGGCTGGCTAAAGTGGAGAGGAGCCTCTGTTGTTCTCTGTGATAAGAAAATTCCTTTAAAGATTAAAGGAAAGTTTTACAAAGCAGCTGTGAGACTTGCTATGCTTTATGGATCTGAATGTTGGCATGTGAACCATAGACATGTGCAGAGAATGAATGTAGCATAAATGAAAATGCTAAGGTGGATGCGTGGACACACACGTAAGGATCGGATTCGAAATGATGCAATCAAAAAGAAAGTCGGCATAGCTTCGATCAAGGATAAGATGCGAGAAAACCGCTTAAGATGGTTTGGATATTTGCAAAGAAGATCAACTGATGCATCAGTTAGGAGATGCGAGTGTTGGGATGTTGAGCCGGCTAAGAGAGGACGAGGACGGCCCAAGAAGTGTTGGAAAGAGACCATACGAAGGGATCTTAGTTTTGTGAATATAAGCCCGGGATTGGCCCAAGATAAATCTGAATGCAGGCGAAGAATCCATGTAGCCGATCCTACTTAATTGTGGGAAAAGGCTTTGTTGTTGTTGTTATTGTTGTTGGCAAGCCCAAGGTCGAACTCAGGGAGGCAATTTTCTCTATAGGGCAATTTCTAGATGATTCAGAACTTAAGTTTTCAGAGGAGCATTTTTTAAATTTTTAGATGCAATTAATGGATGAAATGCAATTTCGGCAAAGTTCAGGGGCTAAACTGCAAATTTTGAACAATAAACTACAAACCCAATGAAACTTAACCAGAATGTGTATGAATGCAAAATTAAGCTACTATAATTTTTTTGAAATTTTCTTATGTAATATGAATTAATTATGAATTAAATATGAATGCAGGGTGATTCCGAGCAAAATAATACCAAACACCAATATATTCCAGAGATTAAATTACCCCAAATAGGACTACATGAGAAGTATCCAGAACAAATTTTAATTCTTTAAAATATTAAGTGTGGAATTAATTAAAAATAAAATAGTCAAACCACCACTTAATTTATTGTGACCTCGATATGCGTACAAATGTGATAACTTTTTGACATAATGTAGAACATGTAATTCTATCTAATGTGATTTTTCGTAATTTTTAGATTAGCGAGTAATTTAATAGCAATTTCAGAACATAAAATGAGTAAACTATGCAAATTTTCACCAAATTAATTACAATAAATAAGTCATTGTTCAAGAATTTACAAATAAATACTATTTAAATAAAGAATTAGTTGACACCAAATGAATTACAATAAATCAGTCATTGTTCAAGAATTTGCAAATAAATACTATTTAAATAAAGAATTAGTTGAACTACAACATGTAATTTTTGAAAATAAAAATTGATACGAAAATGACGTTCAAACAAATAGGCAAACACTGGATTCTAAATGCAATTACAGAAACTTAAACAAAATAAGAAGTAAATATGCAAATGTATTGATATGCAATAATTACCTAGACTAATGAGGGGTTGAATGCATTTTCACCAAGGGTGCCACGTGCAGCACGTAAACTCCAGCTTGTAGGGGTGTGCGTGTTATTCTTCATAAGATCAGGGGGCTTTGGAGCAACTATCCCAGACCCTCGTGCCTAGCATGTGTGGGGGCACGGGGACGCAGCCATGTGGCAAGAATAATAAAAAGTTAAATGACCTAAAAATAAAATAAAATAAATAAAAAGGAATAAATAGTTATCAATAAATAATTATAATTAAAAATAAATAGAAATTATAAACAAATAAATAAAATAAAATAAATAAGTAAATAATTAATTAATTAAAATAATAAATAAAATAACAATATATATAATGGGGTGACATGTGACGGTTCCAGAAGCATCCACGTGTCGCTCCCAGAAAAAAATCACAGATTAAATGTAAAGAAAAATCAAAAAGAAATAACGAAAGAGGTCAAATCAAAAAGAGGTCAACATGAAAGTTGCTCATCTCGATGAGATCTACAACTTTCGTGAAGTTCTGAAACCAAAATAAATCATTTGTACAAAAAGTATTTTCGGCAGTATCTTACAGAAATAAAATACCGTATTTTTGTCTTTTACAGTTTTTTTGTCATTATTTTCTTAATAATATAAATTGCAAATAAAATTAGAGAAAATATGAAATAAATATTTACAACTTAATCTAATTTTTTGGATTTTTTAATAAAAAGGTAAAATAAATAAAATACGGGCATATCATTGCAACCTACTACCTCTCCACACGTCATCATTTTCAATTTCTGTCACTTTTTCCATCTGAACTTATCAATAATGAGCGTACAATTTAGCAATTGACGCAGCCCACTCTCCTAAAGTGGTATCATCATAGTAATTGACATATAAGAGCCAACAGAAGAATCACATACCACTTATCAATGTCTCACTTACTGCCAAAATATTTTTCCTTGGTCTTAATAAACATTATTTTATAAAAGGTCTTTGGTTATCCACATCACCGTCTTAACTAGTTTGAATATATCCTTTCTCCATAAATGGATCCATGCTTTACATATAAATGTTCCCATGTTTTTTTATTTCTTTCACCATGTCCTTCACTTGTTTCTTTGCCTTACTATGCTTGGCAAGATATTCATTCATTTTCCATAGAGAGGGTTTCGAAAAACTATCTTAATCTAGGGAACTAATCTTCTAAGCCAAAGTAAATTCTCTATACCCAGATCTCCTATAAGTTGACAAAATGATAGCCATTAAGCACTGAAAGCAAATTGGTAATCCTTTTAGAAATTTATACATGCATGGGTACCACTAAAGATTTTTTGAAAGAAAAAAGGCTTTCGCCGTATAGGTGTATGCCCAAAAACTTCACCATTTAGCACCGGGAAAAATTATCACAGAGCTACCACACATATTTGTCCACCACATTACATGTTCCAACTATCGCTCGAAACGTTGGCATGAGCCAACACATTCTCAACATAGAAACGATCCCTGTCGGAAGACCGCACCATTCCTGGCCGGATACCATTAAAGATCACCTAAGACAAGTGAAGAAATAAATTTAACTATTCGACCACTATCGGCCAACATTCACGGTAGAATAAGTATAGGGACTACTTAGAACTGTGATTTATTCTAAAAGTCCAAAATAAGAACAACTAGTATGACATGCACCCAACATCTTACAATTAGGGATTTACGAGACATAGAACAATGATCCATAAATTAAAAGGGTTTTATGATTTGTAGACAAGCTACCGTAAAAAGAAAACAGTGAATTCCCAGAATAATTGCAATTGTGCTTCTTTTTACCATTGATTCAGTCAAGCAAAGAAGATAAACAAACTTATCCAGCCCTCTTACTCTTCCAATATTTAAAGTTAAGGAAATACCAATTCACAATTAAAAGGATAGTCTTCGTTCAAGCATCACAATGAAAAAGCTATTCCCACAATAACTACAAACAGGCTTGCGATAAAACATGTTACCATTTAGTCAGCTTACTGACCAAGAGCAAACAAATTCAACCACTTAACTCTACCTAAATCTAAGATAAATTAAAATTCAGGAATAACAATTTAGCATACTTTTAGCCAGGATGGGATCAATCTTACCATGAAGAAAGCTAATGTTCCTCCAAGAAGCATCAAAAGACTACTGCGAAGAAGATGCCATGAACTATTGAAGTATGTACTCTTATCAAACTTGTCCCAAGGATCTAACATCAGAGAAAGTATAAAAGTTGCGACAGCCATCACCGGTGTAACATAGCTCATTAAGGTAATGGGATCCTTCAGTCCTGGAAAAACCAACCCAAATATAATCAAAACGTGCAACAGACGTGACATCAATAAAAGTATATTCACATGCATCTCCAAAAGTAAGGCAATCTCATGGCGCTCTGGAACTAAAGAAACTTACCATAACCCTCTTTCTTTGAATCCAATGCAGAAAGCAAGCACAATGACACAAGGACAATGAAAAAATTGTCAGATATATAATGGTAAGAAGCATATGCATTAGGCATCTAGTTGGAAGCAAAAACAAGTTTTAATAATTCATAACACAACTCTAACTGGACGAAATTAACATTTAGTATAAAACTATAGTCAGAAAACCAAATACCTGCAAGAGAATCTGTGTCATGCACCAACGGAAACCTGACATCACTGCAGCTAGCATAACGAAGATAAATCCCCATAACTCAAACTCCGTCTCTTTTGCAACTGCCAAAGAGTGAGATTATGATAAACGTGTGGATAATCGTCTAGAAAGATGAAGAGAAAAAGAAAAAGTCTAGTAGAATGGAGCTATGTACCTGTCAAAAGAATCCCAACAGAGATAATAATGATGATTCCAAGCAGCTTGATGCTGGGATTCTCCAACCTTAACAAAGAAACAAAAACCATACAAGAGAAGGACTAGATTTAATCTGCTAATAAGCAAACATTGATATGAAGGTGACACCAGAAATACTAACGACTAGTGTCATTTATTTCTTGACTGCTGAAGATCTATTGTAATTGAATTATAAAACTAAACTTGGATTAAATAGTACATATGTCACCTTATTAATAAACAATGTCTACATTTAAAGTCATATGAACAATATATAAATCACTCAATTGTGGTACATCACATATACCAATATTTTCTTAAAAACTTCGAGAAGGATGCAACAATTAGTGAACGCGTGACAAATCAAGTAACTTCCACCAAGATTGTCCAGTTTTTCACACAATTGTTTTGCTAAGTTTAAATCAAAATTGTAAGCATTAAATGCATTCGCATATTCTGATTCAATATGGGGCTCTGAGTGTCGAAGTAACAACCACGTGCACATCTTTGTTTGTACTTCTTAGCTCAAGATCTTGAGCATTTTATAGCTCCGGTTGAAAAACCAACTCAAGTTTTAAAAAAAAAACACCCTTCTTCAAAATGTAATGTATCACAAGTTTTACCTTTGCCATGTCTTCAACCAAGGTGGTAGTTGATATCCTGTCGGCCAGGTAACTAAGGATTAATCAGCAATCGGGCGACTAGTTGTATTCAATCAGGCTTCTTTCTGTCGGTTTTTTATATATTTTTTAAATATATAAATTATTTTTATATATTCTTATATGTTTACATTCTATACTAAAATAATGGAATATAAAAAATAATTGAATTGAAACCAAACATTAAGCATCTTAGAGGAAGTTTGTTATTAAAAAACAAAAGTAAAATAAATAAAGACTGTCTACGTAAAAAAATCAACTAGTTGGCCTAGTCACCTGATTGACTATTGATCGAGTAATTAATAGTCAGTCGATCATCCAACCGACTCGACTAGTTGAACAGACTAGTTGGCGGCACCTCGCAACAGAGGAGGTTCGGCTCAATTTAGAGGACATGATATTTGTTGCAGATGAAGTGGACATCCTCACCCTTAGTGCGCATATTGTAACCATATAGGGTACTCTGAGGATACATGCTATCAGAAGCATGGTCGCTTTACATCTGCTCACGATGATGAGCAATTTAAGCCAATTTCTACTCCTGCATATCAGAAGTATGATGATATTATATCCTAATGGAGACTATGGGCCCTTCAGCTAATACTAGTGCTTTTCCAACCTCGTCTGACATTGCTACCTCTAATACTAATTATGCTCTTATCACATGTTACAATGCTAATATTTCAGAATGCACCATGGAATCTAAAGCATCTCATCATCTTTGCGATGACAGAAACCAATTTATATCCTACAGCACTTTTCCTCACAATCGATAAGCAGTCATTGCCGATAGCATACATTATCTTATTACAGGACAAGGAAAGATTCAGTTGATGCCTTCCATGTGTTTGCATATCGTGTTACATGCACCTACATTTTATATGAATATATTGTTTATGATCACCAAAAACTTGAACTAGTGTGTTGATTTTTACCATTCTTTACTTGTTTTTCGGGATATACTCATGGGCAGTGATTAGATGTGGTCGCGATCAAGGGGGTCTTTACATATTGTTCTAGTCCTCATTTGCCGACAGATGCTCTAACTATGTTGGACCAATCTCCCCGTACTTGCGGTATCTTAGGATTGATCATCTTCCTCTACAAAAACGGTGAAGAGTTCTCCCTCAGATATTGTCTCAACTCAGTTTTCAGTGTGAGACTTACCAACTTGGGAAGCATCATCGTACCAGTTTTCCCACTCGTCGGAATCATACCAATACTTCTTTATTTGAGTTATTGCATTTGATATTTGGGATTCCAGTCATGTCGATGATCACTAGGGACACGAATTATATTTAATTATTATCGATGATTTTTCCAGATTTTTTGGGTCTTTCAGATGCAAAATAAGTCTGAGGTTGGGCCTATTATGAAAACTTTTATAACTGAAATATTTTTGAGCCTCAAAAAGGAGGGTATCACGCATAGGTGCCCACCCCAGATTTATTAAAAAACAGAAGAAAAACAAAAAAACTACATCTTACAAGAGCCATGAATCAACCAGACTAAGTGTACGCTAATATTTTCCAGGTAGAAACGATGCCCGAAAAAAGAACTTCATTACAGGCAAGCCAGATGACCCAAACGACATCCACGGGGATCATGGTTTCCTTCCTCTTTTTGCTTCGTACACCCAGCAAAGATTCCCATAAGCTCTCGAAGGAGCATGTGCATAGCCATTTCAATCCCACTTCGGCCAGATCGGCGAGGAAATCGGACAGTGGAAAAAAAGATGGTCCAGGGATTATAATTGAAATATAGAATCTAGTTTTTGCTTTGTCAAATGTGTTCACCCTTACAATACTTTAGAATTTTGTGTCAGTCAATTATCTCAATTTGTCAAATCTCTTGGGATCCACCATTAAACGGTGTGTGCATACATTTCCAAGCTGAACAACGATGTTATGTACAAACTTCATCATCTCTTAAATTTAACTAGGTTTTTTCTTATACAAAGTTATGTTCCTCACTTCTATTGTGGAGATGTTCTCACCACATGCTATCTCATTAATCATATGATGTATTCGTGTCAGAAATAAGGTTCCTTACTTGATTACATTTCATGAAAAGGATATATTCTCTCTAGTACCTCGCCTCTTTGGTTGCATGGCATCCATTACATGCTTCCTGGTCATGACAAGCTCTTTCCCAGATCTATCAAATGCTTAGGGTCTAAAAAAGGTACCTATGCTTTGATTATGCCAGGTGAAAGTACTATGCTGGCGTTGACGTCACTCTTCTTCGAATCTATCATGTATTTTCCCACGCAGGTGATAAGATGACACCTACTGAGTTTGACAAAGAGATTTGCATTCCTCCTCTGCCTCTTGCTCCCACTATGCCCCTAGTCGTATAATCTTTGCCTCGTGTGTATCTTCATAGAACTATTATTGCTCCAACCATTTCTTATGTGCCTTCCCCAACATCCAGTACATTTTAAGTAAGTTTTGAACAATTGATTTCCACTGATGGCATTGTTGGCATTTCTGTACAGTAGGGGGAATATACATGATGGAAGTGCAACTAATCGGGAGATTGTTATACAAGAGGTTGGTCTTTCAAAGGATCTGGATCAGCCTATTGCATTTCAGAAGAGGATGCGTACATGTGCTACAAACCTTCTCTCGGGACATGTTTCACTAAGGCATCTATCGGATTGTTAGTTTTTACAATCTCATGCACATACAAGAAGGATATGAAGGATAGTCAGTGGCATCTAGCTGTAGAAGAAGAAATGGATGCACTAAAGCCAAAGAACACATGGAGCTTAGTTAGCAAGGGCCTTTGTGGTAGGCTACAAATGGGTCTTTATAGTGAAGCATAGAGAAAATGGTAGTGTTGATCACTAGATGGTCATACTAGTGGTATGTGGGTTCCCTCGTCTATATAAAATGGACTACCATGACACTTCCAATTATGTAAAATGTCATTCTACCCTTTAAATCCCCTTTCAGTTGCAGTATTGAGAGATTGTATAATCCCTTAACATGATGTCAGGAATTCCTTTCTGTATGGAGATTTGTAGGAGGAAGTCTATATGCAATAACCATATGGATTCGCTATTGAGAGGGAGTCTCAGAAGATATGCAGACTCCATAAGGCTATTTAGCCTTAAGCAAACTCCGAGAGCACGGTTCCATAAACTCTCAGACTTCATAGAGAAACGGGGCTTCGAAATACCAAATGCAGATCACTCACTCTTTGTACATAGGACTCCCGAGATATTATCGTTATTCTGATTTAGTTGACGATATTATTCTGGTAGGAGATGATTTACAAGGGATTAGTGAGGCGAAACGAAAACTTCCTTGGATAGCAGTTTGTTACACAAGACCTTGGAGAACTACGATACTTTCTTGGGAATAATTTTTTCTAGGATCAGAGAGGACTAATGATGACAGAGAGAAAGTATGTTACCAATCTTCTTCTATAGGCTAGGATGGCAGACTGCAGACCTGTTGCTACTCCTATGGATCTGAATATGAAATTCTATAGTGATGATACAAATGAGGTAGACAAGAGGAGATATTTGGAGCCCTTTGGGAAGCTCTTATATGTGATTGTTACTAGATCAGACACAACCCTTGTTGTAAGCAAAGTCAGATTGTTGATGAAGCAGTCACGTCATGCGTATATAGATGCAATTTCCATGATCCTAGGGTACCTGAAGTCTTCTCTAGGTACATGATCACACTCAACAAAGGTACATCCATTGAGACCACAACCTATGCAGGTGCTAATTATGCAGGATGCCCTAAAGATGGAAGTCAATGTATGGATTTACAGTGTTTATTGGTAGCTCACTGGTATCATGAAAAGCAAGAAATAAGATATTGTTGCTAGGTTCAATGTTGAATCTCAATATAGAGCTATGGCACTAGGTGCACTAAGATGATGTAGGTCTTGTCTGGTTTGACCAGCCTAGCCATTGACACACCTCTTCTCATATAGTTACTATGTGAAAATCAGATCGCATTATTTATTACTAACAAAACATCACTCAATGATAGGACCATACATATGGAGGTAGATTGCCACTATACTAGATATATGATACAAAAGGGCTATATCTACGTATCCAATTTCAACTCAGTAGAAAAAACTACGGATATATTCACAAAGACTCTAGCCATAGGGCCATTCTGGAAGTGTTCTTCCAAGCTGAGCATGATAGAAAACTACGCTCCATCTTGAGGGGGGCTATTATAGGAAATATAATTGTGTCCTTTTCTTTCTATGTTATTTCATTTTCTCTATGGGTTTCCCCTTCTATAATTTTTCCCTCTAGGATTTCTCCTCTATAGAAAGGATCCCCATGACCTTTGAATAAATATGTGACTCATTTCTTTCCACAGTTTCGAATTTAGGAAATCTACTTGCTTGATTGGGGGAAGGTCACAACATCAAGACAGAAGCCTTGGTATTCTAAAGCTCCAACACATGAGGAAATCCCGTATTGGCAAGTAGATTGTGAGAACATAGTACATCCAAGATGATCTATTATGTTGCATCTTCCAAGGATATATGGTTAGGGTGTGTTATGGGTATATTGATCGCGAACGAGGGGATGTGTGGTACATCCCCTTTGTGGTTAACTATCTCCGAGTTGCTTCCGGAGGTGGCTCCTCTCTTGAATCCGATAGTAGGAACTGGTGTGAACTTCATATTCTGTGGATATTTGGTTAGAGGTAGGTATCCTGGCAGACTAGATCCCTCGACTCTATGCATTGGTAGCAGATCAGCGCATCTCTGTGGTTGACTCGTTGGTTAAATAGGTCTTGGACTCCCAAATTCATGGTTGGATTTTCATAGCATGGGATGCAGGATTTTATGGAGATGCTTGAGCTGTTGGAGGGGGTTGAACTTCAATTAGCATAACTCGATCACTAGGCTTAAATGAATGGGGTTTTCATTCAAGAAGGCTAATTGTATGTTTACCAATGGGTAGGGACTTGCTCGGTAGAATTTGACCTTGGATTTCAAAGCTATTGGAAGAGTTGAGCGCCTCAAGCAAGGTTCAGGAAAGCGGTATGCGTATGCGTTCGGACTGGTCACCGAATATTGATTAAGCAGTATGTGGGCGCATATCCGGGGTATATGCGGTTCTAAGCGGTTTTCTAATTTTTAATTTAAAAATAAAAAAATATCTATGAATAACATTACCACTGAAGTTATGTATCTAAGTGGAGTTAAAGAAGATCTAAAAAAACGGTTCATGTTAGATGGGTGTGCATATATACTTTTAATTGCCTCATATTTAATCACAAAGAAACATTTACCATAAAAACTTCACATTATATGATTCATAATAACAAAACATCAATACACATACATGCACTACATGAGCTAAACCTCAATCAGCATATATAAAAATTATTCGACGACACAATGTATATACTCGTGAAAATAATACATGAGAAAAACATAAAACATTGCATATACATAATGGTACAATACATTGTAATTGTATAGAAATGCATGTCATATTCTAACAATTGAATGAAGAGGCAGAGTTACAGAATTAAGAACCTGAATGAGAAGATTGAAAAGTTGGAGCTGCTGGAGCAGTATGCGGGATATCCGGGGCATATACGGGCCGCATATGCGGGGAGGGCGCATAATGCACTGATTCAAGTAATCGGTGCGGTCTGCACGCCGCACGGGCATATGCGGCCCGTGTGATCGATTTAGTGAACACTGGCCTCAAGGCTACCTCAATATGCTTGGTTCTCTCATGGAAGGCTGGATTGTCGGCAATAAACAGTGCAGTAAGGTTGCCACATTGGAGGTACATGGGAAGAGGCACCTCAATAGATAGGTCAGTCAGAATGGATATGGCCCACATCATCTATATACTCCCTTGTATCATGGCTATGTATTCTGATTCTAGATTGCAGCGACAAATGTTTGCTTCTTGCTCTTCCATGATACGAAAGAATTCCCTACGAAAATAACAAAACCAGAAGTAGACTTCCTGTCCTTGGGACATCCTGCATAAACTGCATCTGCACAAGCTGTAACAACATGGGATGTGCATATGCTAAATAAAAGACCAATGCCAGGTGAGGTCTTCAGATACCTCAGAATCATATGGATTGCATGATGCATCTATATGTGCATGTCTAGGCTACTTCAAGAACTGACTCACTTTACTCATTGCAAAGGATATGCTTGACCTGGTGATGGTCACATATAAAAGCTTCCCGAGGAGCTCATTATATCTCATCTTGTCTACCTCCTCAGTATCATCATCATATAGCTTCGTGCTCGAGTCCATAGGAGAGTAGTTGGCTTATAATCTACCATGCACGTCTCTGACAGAAGGTCTGGAACATACTTCTTCTAGGTCATCACAAGACCTCGCTAGTTCCTGGCGAACTCCAATCCAAAGAAGTAGCGTAAACTGCCAAGGTCCTTAGTAACAAACTGTTATCCAAGAAAAGCCTTAGCTGCTTGAATGCCATGTACATTATCCCATGTAATGATGATGTCATCAACATACATCAGTATTGCAACAATACCCTTCTGAGATCTCTGAACAAACAAGGAGTGATTCGCAGTTGATCTCACGAATCCCTTATGTATTATCACATATATGAGCTTTTGAAATCATGCTTTTGAACTCTATTTAAGGCCATAAATTGCCCTGTGAAGTATGCACACCTTCTGACACGTCCCCTCAGCAGTGAACCCACGTGGTTGTTGCATGTAGACTTTCTTCTGCATATCGTCATAGAAGAAATCATTCGTCTCATCGAGTTGATATAAGCCAATCTCATGAGACTGCAACAGAGAGAACCCGGAGTGTGGAGTGTTGAGATGCTGAAGAGATGTCCATATATTCCATGCCATAACTCTGGGTGAATCCATGAGCCACAAGTTGTGCTTTGTAGCGATCAATATTGACATCTGCTCGATGCTTATTAGTGAACACCCACTTGCATCCTACAACGAACTCATCTGCAGGAGCTGTAACAATGCTCCATGTGCCAGAAGACAATAAAGCGGTCATCTCTGCATCCATGGCTAGGCGCCATTGGCTCACCTTGAGAGCCTCCTGATATGTACGTGGGATTTCAATGGAAGATAATCCCATAACAAATTGCCTGAAATCTGTTGAAAATCTCTCCAGAGACACATGACCAGTGAGGGGGTATCGTGCACAAGAACGTTTGCCTTTCCGCAGGTCAATAGATCACCTCAGATACTCTCCTGTGGTGGTTTTGGCTCATCTTGTATATTTGCATGCTCATCATGTGATTGACCATGTACATCATGCACACAGTCAATACCATCAATCAAAACCAAGTTTTCTGAATTTACCTTAGGTGTGTTGGATGGTGGGGAAGGCACTGGAGCATGGAGGGCGGGTTGAGGTACATGTGTAGGTGGAGGTGGAAGAACAACCGCATCCTCAGACTTGGAGGGACTCAATCTGTCACCTGTAGGAGAGTAATACATAATAGATACATCGGCATTGATAAAGTATTTTCCTTTTACAGGATCAAAACACCACTAACCCTTTTGGGTGTGAGAGTATCCAACGGACATACAATTGACAGCTTAAGGAGTGAGCTTGTCACGACCAGGATGCAAGAGATGGACAAAAGTCACGCAACTAACACTCGTGGCGTAAGAGAGAAAAGGTCCTTTTCTGGAAAACAAGGGAGAAGGGTGTCTTTTTTACCTAAAATGGTAGAGGACGTCTGATTTATAAGATAACATGTTGTCATCACAGCATCACCCCAGAATGAATGAGGAGCCCGACTTCGTATGATGAGAGTTCAGGTGATATCCAGAAGACGATGCTATTTACATTCAGTAACACTATTCTCTTGAGAAGTAT
Organism: Ottelia alismoides; assembly: GCA_037367405.1. NCBI lineage: Eukaryota > Viridiplantae > Streptophyta > Magnoliopsida > Alismatales > Hydrocharitaceae > Ottelia > Ottelia alismoides. The sequence goes on along the minus strand of JAZKJV010000523.1, from coordinate 291,595 downwards.
AGGGATGGAATGTCTGATGGATAATGCTATGTGAGCTGGAAAAATGAGACAGTTGCGTAGTACAAAACTCAAGAGCATTATCAAAACGACTATATTTTATAGGGGCAGAGAAAATAGTCTTTATCTCCACCATAAAGTTCCGAATCAATGTACTAGCCTTAGACTTATGCTTTACCCAGGGCAGTCAAGAAAAATCATCCACACAAACCAAATAGTACATGTATCCCTTATAATCAAGTACATGACTCAGACCACACATATCCAAATGAAATAACCCAAACAAAGTCTGACTAAATGACATTAACGACTACAACAAAGAAAGATGGACCGATGATGCTTTCCAAGTTGACATAATTCACACTGGAAACTGGAGTGGGTAGAGATGACAAGGATGAGGCGATAAATATTTTGCAGCGATAGATGACCGATTCTGAGATGCCAAATATAGGGAGAAATCAACTCTGCAGAAAGAGAAGTGGCACCAGCATAAGGAGACTGGGTCAATATGTACAAGCCTTCATGTTCACGGTCGCATCCAATCGCCTTGCCCGCGTACATATCCTGAAAAACAAGGGAACTTGGGCCAAATATAGCACGGCCGGTGTTCACGAATGCGGGTCGAGTAACCGTATATGTGTGTGCAAGCCTTAGCATACCGCATTCTTGAAACCCCTCACTATGCACCCCTTGCGCATATGAGGGCGGTGCGGCCGCACATGCGCACCGTGCGCCCGCTTCCAACTCCAAAGGTGATCCGGGTAATCAGATCCGAGACTTAAGATCTGGATACGATTTTAGGGCTTAGACAACCCGATTTGGGCTTGATTTCTCCTCCAAAACCCCCGATAGATTTGTGTTACTCCTGCTCTCTCGATCTCAAGCCAGCAACTTCCTCCAAGCGACGCCTCCACTGTCACTCGAAGCCCTCCATCAATGCTCGAATCCATCTACTAGTTCCTGAAGCCCTCCGCCTCCGTCTAAACCTTCGCTTCCAGTTCCTCCACCTTTGGCTTCTCCGTGCGAAGCTCCCCCACCTCTGTGAGAAGCGCCTCTGCCTCTAGCTCCTCCGTGCAAGGTTCCTCCACCTACCAACTTCACCGTGACCATACGAAGGTGACCTTAGAACCTTCTTTTTCTCTCATTTCAGGCAATTTTTTTATGTTTGATTTTTGGGAGCCAACTTAGGTTTGTTGAATGATTTTTTATCTTATTACATGCCAACTTATTCTAAGATTATGCCTATTCTTGTGATTTTCTTATGCTAGCAACCAACTTATTCCAACTTTGGTTTGATTCTTATGATTTTCTTATGCCAGCAGCCAACTTATTCCAACTTAGGTTTGATTTTTTTAGGCTCCAACTTAGGTTTGATTCTTGTGATTTTCTATTCCAACTTAGATTTGATTCTTGTGTTTTTTTTATACCAGCGGCCAACTTCTTCCGATTTAGGTTTGATTATTGTGATTTCTCATGCTAGCCAACTTATTCCAACTTAGATTTGATACTTTGATTCTTGTGATTTCATCGGAAGTGAACTTTAATGTATTTGGTACTAACAATGTTTATGCATATAAAATAATTACTCCAAGATGATTATTTCTAACTTCAATCTCTATTATTTACTAATAATGTTTAGACATATAAAATGAAACTGTAATTAGGTTATCTTGAATGTTTATTTTTGTGAAAGAAATTAAAGTATGATTAGGTCTTTATTGTACTATATTGTTTGTTTCCAAGTATAAAATGTTTATGCTAACATTCAACTTAGGTGTGTTGAATGATTATTATTTTTTGAAAGAATCTAACATATGATTATGTCTTAGTTATGTGAATTTAGTATGAATTTACTAATAATGTTTGGTAAGAATTTACGGATGTAGTTATGTGACTCTCTTTGCTAATTAAAATTTAGTTGTATTATTTTGATTATATATATACATTAATTAAGTAGTTGTACTTTGTTGATGATGTCCTATAATTGGATGTTAGGCATTTTGAGCACTACATGAAAACCATTTTTCTTAGATCTTCTATTGGATCACAATTATACATAAATTTAGTTCAGTTGTAGTCATTTTTGTATATATTTATTTATTTATAAACAAAAAATAGGAAATCGCGTAGAACCGCATATGCCCCGCATATGCCCTCTCATACCGCTTAATTGGTATTCAGTGATCTGTTCGAATGCATACGCGTCCTACTTTCCAGAACCATGAGAACGGCAATGCAAATATTTTGTAATATGACAGATAGTAAACTCATGGAGAAGGCAGGTTCTTGAAGAACTTTATGTAGACGTATGGAGGGAGTCAAATGAACCTCCCCCTTGTCCAGTATTAGGGAATGTATCCCATCAGCTATCACCATTAATCTACCTGGTTGTGCTGGACTATAAGTAACAAACTGCAAGCTTTCTCCACATAGATGATGTGATGCTCCAGACCCAGAGTCCATTGTCCATTCTAAAGGATCTGGTCTAGAGCGACTAGTAAATGCATGAGTAATACCTGAAGTACTAATAAAAGTAGAAGCTGTAATATATGATGGACCGGTATTAGAAGATCCGACGACTAGTGGTATTATCTCTCTCAGGCAGGCAACAAAGTCATCATAACGATGATCAGTGAGATCAGGAGCAATCTAAACTTGCTCAGTAGCACGGACCGATGGTGGGAAGTCGTGCTTGGAGTAGCATGTGTCCTCTAAGTAGGCCTAATTAATGACGATGTAAACATGGCTAACGTGGGCGTAGACCGCCTCTGTCACGTATGTATCATCCTCTAAACGGAGATGAACCACCTCTACCATGGGAAGTTGCCATAGCCGATGATGTCTAAGAAGACGTGGCCCAAGGGATACCCAATCGACTCAGCGTGCAATACACTTCCTCCATATGAGGTTTGGTAGCGTCGGTTAGAAGCTAAGAGTGAGTTGAATCATATTCTAGGTTAAGGGCAGCCAAAAACAACCCGGTCATGAAAGAATCTCTATAAGCCTTGTGTTTCACTGGTGAGGCCGTCAGGGGCATGTAGCTATGGAGTCACTCAAACATACCCCATAGAGATGTATACTTGACGTAAAGAGGATGATCACCATATTTGGTCATGAAGATATCATGCTGAAGTTGCAAACTTGCAATATCTTCGACTCATTCCTCGTTTGAGAGCATGTTCCTGCGATGATAAACCGCATTGCCTTTATTGTGGGTTGACTCAAGATATCGTTGCATATCTCAACAAAGACAGTACAAGATAGTCACACCTTGGAATATGCATCATATGCCTCCCATGAGGCGTTTATCCAAGTCTTATCCACCAGCTCATCATGTGTTACAATATGATTCTTACCATGGCTTTGCAATAGATTCATGAATTGCATCGACTACAACTCATAATATGTGTCGTTCATCTTGACAATAACTGTCGGACCCTTAAAGGCACATGTAGATGGAGTATCAACTCTGTCATCTGACATCGTGGACAAATAACTGGGACCTTAGACACAGATCGTGAAACGTATACACGGACATGAAAGGGGTGGTTGAAAGCGTAGACTCATACCACAACCAAACCTAATCAAATATCAGTGCAAAAAATCGAAAACGGATTGATTTTGCAACTTTTCAGACCAAAATTAGGCCGAAAGCTTCGAAATTGTGACAAAAGTTGCGGAATCAGACCACAAAACCAAATGTGCAGCAACAACGAATGTATGGGTGGTGCGTCAGGGCGATAGGAGGGCCTCTAGGCGACACCAGTTGTTGTTGGGTGGTGTTGAAGACGTCGGAACTGCGTTGGGTGGCGCTGGAGGCACTGGAAGGCATCGGAACTGCGTTGCGTGGCGCTGGATGGCATCAGAACAGTGTTGGGCGATGACAGTCGTTGTTGGGTGGTGCCTTGGGGCACTGTCAGGTGGAGATACACCTACACGAGGCGCAAAGGGAGGCCACGAGGCGAGGCTAGAAGGTGGGTTAGGAGATGGGGCTCAAGGCTCCGGTATAGGACCGCCACTCTGATACCATGTGGAGAAGAATGCTTTGTTGTTTATTCATAGAGCTCAAGGATTCTCTTATATAGAAGAGAGAAACCGTAATGAGTAAACTAAGGATAGAGAAAAAAATAAACAGTAAAATAGCAGCATAACATAAAACTCTCAACATTTATTCTTGTAAAAGAGTATCATGGTACTTTTTAAAAAAGAGTGCACGTGTGGAGTCCCAGGATGGGAACCACCTCGAACAAGACTATATATATATATATATATATATATTAGAAAGTAAGGATACAACTTGTTACATGGTCCAGGTTTAAGGATACAACTTGTTATATGGTCCAGGTTCTACACGGCGCCCTACAATGCTCAATTATATTTTCGGAAAAAAAAACCCCACCCCCTATAAAGATATCAGCATTCCGCGCACACCAAATCGCCCGAAGTTCCACAATCAGAAGCCCACAATCCTCGTAGCCCAAAGTATCATAGTACTTTTTCAGCGATTATCTTGCATCTCTTGCTTTGCCAAATTATACAGAAGAAATTTGACAAGTAGTACCTTACACCCCTACCATCATCAAAACATTCACAAGAATGTTATCCAATCCCACTCTTCGTCATATTTCATCAGCCACTAAGCACCCCTCACTTACAGCCTCATTATCGATATCTGTGTCATCTTGTCAATCCTGAAAGGGAATATTGAGGAATTGCGTTGATATATTGTTTATACAGTCAACAATCGTGGAAATGGTGATTGGAAGTTCTCAGAAATCGAAGCTTCAAATATTCTCTAATCAATAAATAGGATAGAATTACATGCTAATTTACTAAAAGTTAGTGTAAATATAAATTTAGTTGTATAATATCATCATAATCATCACATGAGCTAAAAGATAACACTTCTTTAGGAAAATATGCATTATTATGTACGACATAAACTATAAATTTAGTCATGGATAATGCATACATAAATTGCAATAATAAATAATATAGTTTAATAATGTCATAATGTACATATACATTTAATAATAGTCATAACACAGTCTAATAATGCCATAATGTTAATAAATAATGCGGTTTTATAAATTGAATCCTATCCATAAGTTCTCTTGTAACATTTTTTGTGTTTTAATAAATTTAGGACAGATATCATAGCGTGTTTCCCCCTCTTTGGATTCAAAAAAACATATACAATACTTACCACAAATATAAGTTGAAGATACCAATATTGCTTATATAGCTCATATCGGCTTTTCTAATATCGCTCATAAGGCAAAACAAATGAAAAAACAAAAGCATGGAAAAATGAATAAAAATAGAATGTGGAATCAAGAACAAGGAAAAAAACATAGAAATTACGTGGAACCATACTACCTAAGGAATAGGAGGAAACCAAGTGAGAAAGACATAAAGGGATAGGTATTCTATTTCCTTCTCTCAATGAGTGCAGGGGTTGTGAGGTTCTATACGTAGTTCCATCAACATAATAAAGTCTCACCCCTACCATGAGACTAAACAACTTTCCACACATAGAAGCTCACTTGCATAAACATCTCAACAATCCCCCTCAAGATGGAGCATGAAATGTCCATTTTGGACCACGCAACACTTAGCAGACACAAGCTGAGTACATATATCGGATACAACCCTCGAACTCCCAATTGCATCTTCTCGAGCTTGCAATCTGGGGAGTTGTTGATGGGTTCTTTGAATAAACTAGATAGGTATCACTGAAAAAGGGACTCTCCAATTGAGACATGTATGAGTGATGCCACCATATAATGATATAACCAAAGGATCTCTACCATGAATCCTCTACAATGGGTCTCTCTTAATGAGAGCCTCAAATTAGGCATCTCTCACACTGCTCAGAGAATGGGATCTCTACTCTGAATTCTGTATGGATCTCTCCATAATGAGCCCCTACCATGGGTCTATCACATACGTGGTCCACATCAAAACTCCAAGCTCAAATAATGAGTATGGAGATGCACTTCACAAAATGATCACATATGTGAATGTCACAAAATGAGGAGTTTTTAGATGCTCCCATTATCTCTCATATCCATATAGGGATAAAAAAACTCAATCATAAATTTCATCCCCCCTTATTCCCTATTTTTTTCCAAATCATCGTACTTTTTTTGAGTCAAAAGAGGGGGAAACACGCGAAGGTAACCGTCCCACATATATTAAATTATTGGAAAAATACAAATGTTACCTCACAATAGCCAAGATTTAAGGAGAATCTTGGCATGGAAGATTACATTTTCAAAAAAAAAGTGATCAGATAGGAAAATATCTCCATTTCGGGAGAGCCATAGCAACCAAATGATAGCAATTGACATAAGCATATCCAAATCAACCCGAGATCTAGCACAGTAGATAGAGTCCTAGAAGTATACAAGAGCATTGTTGTCTACCCAATCAACCTCCAGGTCACTCGAAGAACATACGATAAACGATTCCTGTTGCATCTTCTTAGAGAGGGCATATTTCATTTTCACTGCAACAGAATCTGGACCATCGATCTCTTGTAAGAACTCTCCCTACATGCATCAAGCACAAGAAAACTTTGATGCGGGGTGGCAGCTTCAAACTGCCAATAAGTCCGCAATCTTTATAATGTCAAAACTTGGGATCCGGAAGTCTGTCAATTCTCATGAAGGCCTTCTTCACGGAAAAATCTCCATCACTCTAGGTCCAATGATCTCTCCATATTCCAGGTACAAAGTGATAAATCAAAATAGTACATCCTGAAGGTCTACATAATCCAACACACGTTGATCTGAAAAGGCACCATTAAAGGTAGGCTGCTACGCATAGTCAATCCAAGCATTTAGAACCCGTGCTTCCTATGAATCAGAGAGAGCGAACAAGCGAGGGAACCTCGATGCCAGCGTTCTGCCTCCAGTCTAGTCATCCCTCCAAAAGGCAAAAGAACTACCATCCCCTAAAACTGGCTTGAAAAGTGTACGTGTCTGTGATAGAAGGGAGCATGTACCTTTCCAAAAAACTGAGCTATAATATGAGAGAAGGTGAGATATATTAAGATGTGCATGTACATCATAAATGCATCGAAGGAGCTTGAAGAAAAGGTCTTCATTATTCCCCAAAATTCTGGCTACCCTATTTTTTTTAGGCTCAAAAAAAGGGGGAGACACTCGTTGGTGTTCGCCCCAGTATTATATATTACGAATGGTATAGAAAGAGATACTTACAGGGTTAAGGGGGGGTGAAGGAGGGAAGAGGGAAAACCAAAGTTACAAAATACAAACGCGACAACCGGACCCCGTAGCCCAATTAAATACACCAATCTGAAATTAAACTGATGGCCGCGGAAATCACATTCTCCTTGTAGAAACGCGTCCCAGAGAAGATAGTCTCATTGCGAGCCCTCCAGATAGACCAAAGGCGCGCAATGGGACCAGCAGATCAGAACAGGACCGCTTTCTTTTGACCCAAAGGACATCGCAGAAGTCCTCAGTATTGGCCGCACGAGCCCAAGCAACATCGTCCCAAATCCGAGTCACTGACAAACAATGAAAGAATAGGTGGTCGGCCGATTCATCCGACACCCCACAGAGCTGGCATTGGACGTTGGGGATTGGAAGGAAAGAGGCGCAACGGTCGCGAGTCATTAGCCGCCGATGGAGAAAGACCCAAAAGAAGAAGGTGATCCGAGCGGGCAAGCGCAGCCCCCATATGAAGGCGCAGTCACGAACCAAGGAAGCAGCCAAGGGAGGAGGAGGAGGAAGCAGAGCACAGAAGGCCTTGCGAGAGGAGAAGGGACCGTCCTTCCAAGCCCAGTGGTCCCTCCCACTAGTAGGGGAAACGGAAGAGGAGAGAGCCTCCAGAAGTGAGGCAAGGTCGCTGGTGCGTTGGTCCGAAAGAATGCCCGAGAAAGAAGAGCACCAGCCGTCGTTGATCCAGTAGTCGGCAACAGAGGCCAACCGATTAGCCGCCAGGGCGTAGAGCCGCGGGAAGCGATTCTGGAAGGCGCCACCCCCCGACCAGTCGTCCTGCCAGAACTTGAAGACGGAACCCGACCCCATCACCGGAGAGAACAAAGAGTAGTTCCTTTGATAAGCATCAAAGACGTACCGCCAAAAATGAGAGGAGTGCACAGGGCAACTCCCGCGCATGAAGGTATTCCAAGCCTCGCCCAAGATCGCACGCAGCACGTTGCCAAAAAAAGAAACCTCCTTGCCCCAAATCTTATGCACCCATTTCAGGAGAAGAGCTCATTGACTCGAGCCAAGTGACGAACGCCAAGTCCGCCTGACCTCTTAGGCAGGGTCACCACATCCCAAGCAATCAAGTGAATCCCTCGGCCACTGCCGTCCGCACGTCCCCACAAAAATCTTCGCATGCATTTTTCCAATCGAACGCGAACACCCACCGGCATTTTCCGAACCGAAAGGAAGTAGATCGGAATAGCAGAGAGAACCGATTTAAGAAGGACAAGACGTCCGCCCCGGGATAGCAAAGAAGCCTTCCAGCCCGCCAAACGTGACTCCATCCGTTCCAGAATAGTCCTCCAGTCATTAGAACGGTTCCGGCCAATCGAAAGAGGGACACCAAGGTATGGGAGAGGAAGCTGATAATTAGCATCTCATCCTTGCAAGTTTCCATCGCTCAACATCAACGAGCATGGGTTCGAAGACCTGATAATTGTTACTTTCACTAGAAATATCCTCTTCTTCTTCAATCACGATCTTGGAAGCATGTGTTAGGGTTCTGGATGATCCTATAATCTCTTCTTTGCCTTACGTAGATGTTGCTACTTGCTCGAAGTGTCTACCACTAGGGTTCTTACGGGAATCTTGCCATGCACAAATGTCAAGATCATCATGAAGGAAAAAATCACAGCACTAACATTGAGAACAAAAAAATGACAACATAAACGATTCAAAAAAATGATGAACATGTCCAATAATTACTTACTTTGATACCATGTAGAAATAATTAAATAATGTGACTCAAGAACAAGGAGAAAACTTTTCTCAAAAAAAAACAAGGAGAAAACATATATTTATAGAACCCTCCTCCATAAGGAGCAGGATCAAACCACGGAGAAAGATCCAAAGTGCTAGGTATTCTATTAAATTCTCTCCATGATTACAATGGATGTGGGCTCTATATATAGCCCCATCGACACAAGCAAGTCCTACAACTCATCCATGTATGGGACAAAAGAAGTCTCCACAAATACAGACCCAATTACACAAATATCAAAGCAAAGAAGAATCTTCAATGTTAAGCATATCATCGCCACCATTCTTCGAGAAAAGGTACAAGGCGGGCTTTTGATATCACCGATTCGGCAATACCAATTTACTGACAGTTATGATGAAGATGTCGATATTTAAGGTCATGATTTCACTTGTTCCCTTGTACTATTCAATAACATGTGTGATTCTAGTGAACTCTACAAATTACTAGCCCCATAAATTGATGCCAACAACACAATTCTCATTAAAATCTCACAAACATACTAATTTTACCTTTAGTTTTTATATTGTCGACCACTAATATGCTTTCGATCCTATCCTTAAAAACCTACCTTGGTTTAGAACTTAAGATATTGTATTCTTCCTTCCTTAAACTTAGGTAGCTTGATGAGGTCTTTCACTTTCCTCTATTTCGAGATTCATATATAAAACCTAGGGCGTATGAACTCTCTTTAATAACAACCTTCTTCGATTTTTCTCTATAGTGTCCTATACTCAGCTATGTTTTCATCTATTCTACTTAAGAAATTACCCTCAAAACTATTAGTTTTTACATGAAGGTTCTGCTCATCTTCTCTCCATCGTCGAACTTCCTTTGAAGAAAGTGCAACTATGTTAGACACAAATCTTTTTAGACGATATCTTTAATATAAATTTGCATTGTAACCACATTTCACCAATATTTCCAACAATATTATGTTTTGCTTTCTCCCGCCTTCCAATTCTATCTCCCTATTGCATATGAAAAACTAATTAACCAACTCGGTTAATTACAAACTCCCACTTAAAACTACCTTGCGTAGAGAATACAGTGATTGGAATATCATGAGAACCTTAATCTCTCTAGATTAAAGAGCTAGGCGGGATATTGTATAAGAGATATAACCAGATTATGATAGTAAAAGTCGTGATGTATCAGTGATATATTGCTGAAATATCAGTATCAACGAGGAGGGGTTTTCGGTATCCGCATGAATGCTAATTTACACTATAACGACTGATATCTCGTGACATATCGGTGCTTTAATCAAAATTTGAATATTTCAGCACAAACTTTTCATGATTTCGACCAATACCATCTTATATTGGTCGATATTTATTAGTATTATCTATTTTGAATTTTTGATGAATTTGTTTGAGAATTTACTTTTGTAGCTATGCCGAGTAGTAAAAATGCATTATGAGAGATCATGTCCCCCTTAGAACCCCCCCCCTCCTGAGGCTCGTTGACCAAGTAGACAGACCCCTATTTTGAACAGGGGACTTTGCCCCATTTTGGCAACGAAGATGAAACAACTCTAGAGTTGATCGAGGAAAGTATGCTTACATATATTGTATATATTATTATATTAATATTAAATAGTTGACACTTAAGATGTTGCATCAGCGTCCGAATGTTGTCCAAACTTTACAAGGGTTCTCGCATAATGGACGCATGCGAGTAAAGAAGTTAGTCCAAACGAGATTGCAACGGAAGTTGCGGATTGGTAGTTGGAATATTGGCACTTTAACTGGAAGGTTGATGGAGATAGTGGATACGATGGAAAGAAGGAAGATTCATATACTATGTCTTCAAGAGACTAAATGGGTTGGAGAGAAAGCAAGGGAGATTGAGAAGACAGGCTTTAAACTTTGGTATTCAGGTAAAGATAAGGGTAGAAACGGTGGAGTGGTTGTTCATAGGGATTTGAAGGATTGTGTGGTTGAGGTGAAAAGATTCGGGGATCGAATTATTTTGCTAAAATTGGTGCTTGAAGAAGAAATTCCGAATATCATCTCAGTTTATGCACCGCAAATTGGTTTAGATGAAAGGACTAAACAAGCTTTTTGAAAGGATTTGGATAAGACTCTACAAGGAATCCCACAAAGAGAGATGATTTGCATCGGTGGAGATCTTAATGGGCATGTGGGAAAAGATGCTTCAAGGTATGCTAGTGTTCATGGAGGACATGGTTTTGGGGATAGAAATGAAGAGGAAAAAACCATCCTGGATTTTGTAATGACATATGATCTTTTCATAGCAAACGCTCTCTTGAGCGGTGGTGGAGAGCGAAAGCGCTTGAAGGTCGAGCGAAAGCGTCTGCGGGTGGCGCAAACGAGGCTCCGGGAAGGCGAATGGAAAGCTCGGCGAGCGCAGAAGGAGGTCATCGTGCCCGTGGGGGCGATACGAAGGGAAAGGGGGTGCAGCAAGGGGCGGTTGGGTTTGTTTTTTATGGAAGCGGCGGAGAAGGGGGGTCTGGAGACTGGCTGTCGGTCTCTCACAGGAAACCTGGTAAGTGGTGCTTCAGATGTGGAAAGCATGGACATATTGCATCTGCTTGCAGGCTCCCAGCGAGATGCTATACTTGTGGAAGGGTGGGGCACAAGAGGAATGCTTGTACTTCTGATAGGGGGAGGGGTGAGCTCCCTTCTCGCAGGGCTGGTGATTCGACCGGAAGTAGCTGGGAGAAGGGTGCAGCTACACCTTGCATGCCGCATGTTAGTGGGAGGGGGACGCGTACTTTTGCTCAAGTCGTGGAGGGCTTTCCTGGGGGTGGTAGCGCAGATGGAGTGCGTTCGTCGGAGTTGGATCCTGCGGCGGAGTTGGCGACGTTGCGGGTCATCGGGGAGTTTGGCCCAGTCGTTGACATGGTGCACGGGGCTACGGGTTCGGTGGGGGGTGTTTTGCATGGTTTTGCTAGCGTAGCGGTTGTGGGAGTTGTCGTTCCTAAGGGAGTTGATTGGAGTGTGATCTTAGCTCACCTGCGTGGATTCTTGGGTCCTCTATGAAGGATATGGTTAGATCCTCAAGCACATCACGGAAGCGTGATCGTCGTATCGAATACGACGAAGAACGACTAGTCGTACCAGTTGTTCTATACAGCGGAAATTAAAAAATTTTTATACGACGAAACCACATGATCCAAGAACACTTCTCGGATCGTTTCGTCTAAACCACAAACAAGTATTAGGTTTACCTCTTGAAGCGTGGTTGCAATCGAGTCTCTAAACGAAGAGACCTCCTGTCTCAAGTCTGATCCGACAGAGGAGACGCTTGCGAGCGCGGGGATGAACCGCGTGCTTCTCGCAATCCATGTTGATGATCCAAGCGACGGATCTCCTGATCTCGACACACGAGATCCGACGTCTTCTTCACAAGCAAGGCACGCTGAAGTAGACGGAGTTCCACAAGCAAACCATCGGGCAGCATAACGACGACACTGCGGCGATGGAGAACCTCTCTAGGGCATCCATGGTGGACGGCCATGAGAGGGAGAGAGAGAGAGAGAGAGATATGCTTCTCAAGCATTGTGTGTAAGGAAGAGCAATGGGGTGCCTCTCCTTTTATAGGGTTTTGGGATCCATGGATCTCAATCCATGGGACAACACAAATCCAATGGCTCTCATTGATTGTGTTTCTTTTAATGGTCAAGATTTGTGTTGGTAAAACCAACAATAATTAATTTAATTTAGATTAAAGATATGTTGATAAATCAACATAATTTAATTACCAAATTAAATCAAGATCTCTTGGAGATCATAGGAGAGAGAGTGCCTCCTTCCATGTTGGAAGGAGGGGACGGCCACACATTCCAAATAAGAGTGGTGGCCGTCCACTCCAATATACATGGAAGGTGGCTCTCATCTCTTTAATGTAATCTCCAAGATTATGCAACAACTTTTGTTGCATATTATTCTACAAAAATAATTCACAATTATTTTGTAGACATTGCAATCTTGCCATTAAAAATTTGTGAATCACATTCACAACCCAAAATAAAATGTAAATTACATTTTCAATTTAATGTTCAATGTGAATCCAATTCACATTAACATTTAATTAATAAATGTAAATTACAAACATCTCTCTCTTATATATTATAAATCACATTTATAATATATATGACTAATATGGATATTGCTATCCACATTATTCATATCCATGATAATTAAATCACACTTAATCATCTTGGATCTCTATTCTCTTGTGTTCAAATAATATGAATCATATTCACATTATTTACATCTTTGATAATCAAATCACATTTAATTATCTAAGATAGCTCTCTTTATAATATGAATCAAATTCATATTAATCATGATAATTAAATCACATTTAATTATCCATTTTCTCAATGCTCGGATACATAAATCAACAATAGAATTATCCATGAACTCCTTCAAGGATAATGCGCTTTCTCTGCAGATACTTGGAGATAAGGACAGGGCGATTGTATTGTTCCACGTATAGTGACATGGATATTGAGATCGTATCTTAAATCCAGATCGCGGGCCTCCCATAGATGCTTGATTAAATCAAGACCGTAAATGTAACATCCATATTCTAACCAACCCGAAGTCGTCCGATTTTTGGTCTAATGAACCCAAAAACATTGTCGGTCAATACTAACCAACCTAAAACGACCAATTGGTAGTGAATCAAAAGTTGTTCGGGTGAAATCTATCAAAAATCGGTCGTTTCGTAATGCGTGCCGCGAAAAGCCGCAACGCAAATTCAAAAACCGCGAAACGAACCGAGACCATCATGAGATCCGATTCGACGATACAAAACCAACGGAATCGACCGTTCGTCAATCGGAGGTCGTTTGATATTTTTAAAATCGTAAAATTTAACCCTAAACAAAAACCGTATCCGAAAATTTCGGGTATTCAAAACCCGATAGAAAGTATACCAATATTGTACTCGTTTTGATCGTCGTTTTTAGACGATCAAATCGATATATTGCGCGCCAAAATCCGAGACCCGAGCTGCGCGTACATGACATTTTAATATCCTAAAAAAAATTTAAATATGTAATTAGTACAGTAACTAACTGTACTGTGTACAGACGTGGTTCAAAAAAAAAACTGTACAAACTGTTGTCTGTCTCCTGTCAAAACAACTGTTGTATATATATATATATAATTAAATTAGAATTAATATATATAATACAAGTTTTTGACATCATGGATGATGTCATGAGGATGATGTCATAAATTGAAAAAAATATATATAAGGGGAAAAGAGGAAGCTTCATGGAAGCTCCCTCTTTTGTCTTATTCTAGAACATCTTCCCTCCTATCCCTATATAAGCCCATTCCAACGTGATTCTCCCCTCTCTCTTTTCTTTCCCTGTCCTTTTTCTCTCTTTCCCAAAATTTCAGCCGAGACTTCCATTTCCTCTTCCAGCTTCTGAAATCTGCTGCTCCTTTGCTAAATTCCAGCAACTCCTCTGCTGCTCAAGCCTTGCATGCAAGAAAATCTTCAAGTTTTGAAGATTTTTTTAAGGTACAATCCTTTTTACCCCACCTTGCTGCCTTTCCCCTTTCTCCTTTCACTTTCTGTTGAAAAAACATCTGATTTTACAACAGTTCCCTGCTGTTCTGGTTAGCATTTGTGGCTGCCAACTTCCAGCCAAGGAACTTTGCTGAGATTGGCTACAACCATTGCAACAGGTAGCTGAAATTGTTGCAGTTTCAGCAGCAAAAGATCTGCTTCAAAACCCCAACCGTAGCATGCAAAGACATCTTCATTTGAAAATCTAATAAGGTACATCCCTCCCCTCCCCCTTGCTGCCATGCATGCTCATTTCACTTAGATTACAGGTACAATCCCTAATCCCATGTCTTGCTGCCATGCATGCACTTTCTAACACTCCTCTTGCTGTCCATCTTGTAAAATGATTGTTATACCTATCCAGATTTCTAAAACTCCTGATTACAAAATCAAAAAAATTATGGAATATTCAATTTCTAGTAACTGAATCTAAGAAATAGTATCTGATACTTTAGAGTATGCTATCTAGTGTTCCAGGCTTGGTTATCTATAATTTTGTAGTATAATTATATACTTCAGTGCTCCTATGTATAAGTGCAGCAGTGGCTATGTTTTTGTGCGTTGGCTAAATTAAATTTGCAATTACCAAATTAGTGGTTAAAGGTAAAGGACACCACATTGTAGGTCTGTTTTATAAATAAATATCTATCTATAGAGGTACATCTAAATTGTGTTAGGATCTCTAATATATATCCAAGAGTTCTGATTACTCCAGTCATCACAGTTGTTGACGTTTTTGAAATTTTATATCATGAAAAGATATATGAGAAGATGTAGATAGTAATTTATATTCAGAAATTAACATCTTAGCATCCTTGGCAGTATTACTGCTCTAAAGTTGTAAAAATACATAGATGATTTTCTTGGACAATATAAAGTTAGACTTGTGGTATGCATTGATAAGATATTCATGAACCTTTATCACCAAGCTACTCATGAGTATAATGAGCAGAAAATTTCACCATCTAAAATAATCACTCCTTGTAGCTTTATACATTAATGTTCTTTCACAAAAGAAAAGGAAAGTTTTACTTAAAGAAACTATGTGAAAATTTTGAGAAAGGCAATTGGTCTCTTTTTTCACTTAAATGTGACCTAGATACGTTATGCTACAAGCGGCATTGAAATTTGTTCTCTAAAATGCTACACTCTTTTATCAAAGATAGGAAGTGAAGACCTGTCTCCATAGTTAGAACATTGAATGATAATTCGAGCAACAGATAGGAAGTGAAGACCTGTCTCCATAGTTAGAACATTGAATGATAATTCGAGCAACAGAAGTCTGATTACTCAATTGGATCTTAGTATAATAGATTAGCTTGTATGTATTTCCTTTAAATTGTTATCATCTAGAGTATGTAAGGTTCGTACTTGTAAGGTGGCCTAGCCATCAATAAACATAAAGACTATTAAAAAGCCTTATACAAGGTCGAAGAAAGATAGGGTTTTCATCACACTAAGCTCAAGATGAATTGATCGGAAAACATACTATAAAAGAAGAATCAGATAGCAGCTCTAATGTTTTGGACTGTGATAGTAGATCATGTGAGGATGCAGTATAACGCCTTTGTTCTAGGATAATGGGAGTTATCACAATTAATGGAATGGACTGTTCAATTCGATCTGTAAAGACATCCATATAAGAAATGGGAGTATGATTATAAACTCAATAAATCTAGTTGTTTAATAAGAATCAGTGACGACTAATATTCTTCCCGGTCATGGTGGCCCTTACACCTGACCGTACGAGGGCGCGGTGACCCTCAACTGGGCGGAAGAAAGGAAGCCCAGTTTGGGCAGCGGCCGCCAAGTGCGCGGGTCTAGGATCCCAGTCCCTTTTCGGTTTTTACGCGAGCTCGCAGTGTTTTTACGCCTCGTTGGGATCCCGACTTTAGACCAGTTCCGCTGACCCTGTTTTAGGATACCCAGGCGGGGGATCCTGGTTTTTCAGCTTTACGTACGAGCTCGGTTGCCCGTACTAGTCGGGCTGTTTTTCTAGAGCGACTTTTCTAGGGAGTCTCTCTCACCCGTCTCAGTGGCGTAGTTGGAGAATAGACCTATCCCTCTATTGGACCGCGCTTCCAATTAGAGGGCGAGACGGAAGAGCCATTTGTAGGCTTCTTCACCGCTTGAGTTTACTTCGCCAACAGACTGGCGATTCTACATCCAGATCATCCATATCTACATCTATATCTACATCATCGAGAGTTACATCAGAGAGAGAGTTACAGTCATGGTTTGGAGGAAATCACAATTAAAATTGAGATAATTAGAAGTGACTATAATCAATTTTGAAATCCCCATAAAGATCATAGTTAAGTTAAGTAAATGGAAGTAACTATAGTCTAATTCGAAATCTAATTAAGCTAATGGACGTGTTGGGAACTTAGTTAGGATGCATTATACAACACCGCATGCCTACGGAGGCACCCCAACCCTAAGACTTTTCCCAAGTCTTAGAGTCATAGTGTGAGGTTTCACACGAACCAAGACCACAGACCATCCACTAGACTTAAGAATTTAATAAATCACTATATCTTCTCATCTCATCTTTTCCATCATCGAAATCTACAAATATGATCTCTAAGTGATATGAGAATGAAATATACTTCCTATGATCAATTAGTTATAAAATAAATATGCTTCTGCGGGAAATGTTGGGTTAATGGCTAATCATGAGAGGTGCTTACTAGAGATTTGAAAACCTTTTACATTTGCAAGTAGAAATAAATTTTAAATTTGAGTTGCTCATGCCCCTCTACTTGCTTTCTTTTGTAAATAATAAATGCCTGTTATTTTTATATAAACTTATGGGAAGTACCAGCACCCGCTGACGTCTTTTCTTCCTTGCACGCATGGCAGGCAAGGAGCCTTTAGCACAGTAGCGGGTTAATGATTTCAGGAGATAAATTTTATACCCAACGGTATGATTTATTTTGTGCCAATTTTGTTCAATTTATATTGTATCATGTTTCTTTCTCTTCAGTCAGATTTTTGGGATAAACTGTATGTACTGACAGACTTTGTACATGTGAAATATATGGAAGTTAATGAAATAAGATTTTGGAGACAATTGTTCTAATAACTTGTGGTTACGATTGTGAATGTCATGTGGAAAATTATCCGTGCGAAAAATTTCCCTGTATTTCCGTAGCTTATGCGATCTAATGCGAATGAATGTTGTAACGCGAAATGTGGGTAAACGGGTACCCGGATCCTAGGGGGTTCACAGTAAATCTAATCTTCTCATTGTATCTGAATCACATTCAGATCAATGTCCAACACTTGGACCAAGATCAGATCACTTCTCTACTGAGAGGAGTCACTAAAATCCAGACCCGTTTCATCACTCCCTAGGAATGGAAGCGTCATGGTTATACAATCGTTTATGATCACATCACCCTCAGGTATTCCCAATACCTGTACATCCTGCATACTGGAAGACTCAGATTAAACTCGAAGTATTGGATCAACTTTATACTGTCTACTTCATGGTTTTATTAGTAAGTTTCTCATTCGATCATTGGGAGTTGGTATCGATCATATACTTTCCAAAAGCATATATCATACCTAGGTCTTGATCATATACTTTCCAAAAGTATATATCAAACCTACAAATTCAGTCAAGCTTCCAAAGTGAGACGACCGTGCGCACGGAATTTGATTCTTCCCAATATCTCATGAGTGAGCTCATGTCTTCCGGTTCAGTAACTGAACCTGTATGATCCCTTTGAGAGATCGTATTACTCATATGCCCTTATATGCACACCAGCGCGCCGGTGTATAGACCTTGATTAGGTCATCAACCTATTGGTTTGTCAAATGTACATACTTAGACATATAGTAACACATCTGTCTCCGGTCAGAGGATGCGTGCCTGAATCGTGACAGTATACGATATAGGACTTCGGTTATCTCGATCTCGTTAAGTCAACTCTTTGACCTAACTAGTCTGACACCTCCGAATCTCTATTCCTATGCAGAGGACCTGCATCAAGAGGTCGGTCAGATATCAGCCTTTAAAGATAAGGATTGCCATCTCCTACTCAGGCTGGAGATCATCTCTTAACGATCATTTGACGGTGCTCGATGAGTCCTCAATCTAACTCATTAGATATTCATCTAAGCACCAGCCTCTATGATTCAATAATTGAATCAACAGTTGTATGATCATTAAGATGGCCATGGTACATAACCCTAATTGTACTAAGGGACCTATTATGCAAATTATGTACTCTTTATTTCAGTTTTAAGGAGTGAATTGCAATAACATTTATTGCATAATGGCTCGCCGTGGGCTCGCATGTCCAACACTCTATTCGATGGGGATCTCGTGGTGATGGATGATTTCCGTTACTGTATCCGTGGCCTTTCCCCGGATAATGGGAAAGGCTTATTGCGGATGGTGCTTCGGAGGACGTTATCAGGAGGGCCTTGCGGTTTGCGGATGGAGTTTAGTCGAACGTCGAGGTGTGTGTTACGGAGGTCCGTGGAGTGTCGTTCCTTTCGCGGAACGTTCGATGTCTCGGCGAAGCTCTTAGGCACTGGGGGGACGTTTTGGCAGTCGTGGAGGATGGTACCAAGTCTAACTCGGACTGGAGGGTGACGCGGGTATTGATGGAGTGCAGCAAGAGGCTTCTTGACGACGCAAAGGGCAAGACCTTATTTCAGGCTCTCAAGGTTGGTCGTTTCTGCTTTCGTTTGGAGCTTTCTTTCATCGAGCCTCCGGCTCCGCCGGCGACAGCTACCTCTCCGGTTTCTCTGCCGGTGAGACCGGAAACCCCGAGGGGTGGTGATGTCCCCTCGTCTTCTGCGCGCCAGGTGGCAATGCATGGGGGCTCCTCCGAAGAGTCGCATAATCTGTTGGGTTCTCTGAATCGCTTCGACGTGATTTCTCGGGTATCGTGCCTTTCCTCGGTTAGGGACGATTTGCCTCTTGGGGTGATGCCCAAGGTTGATTCGTTTCTCCACTGACGTGCTTGGAAGATGGACCGTGCTCTTCAGGTTCGGAGTACGGGCATATGGGCGGGTCAGACCGTGATGGACTTTGGCGGGTTTCTGGAATTCGGGTCTTGGAAGGATGCCTGCCCGGGCTCGGATCCGGATCCGATCATCTTTGACCTTGCGGAGGAGGCGGACCCTTACTCGGATTTGGGTCGGTCTACTGCTTGCGATCTTCCCCTTACGGATTCAGGTGCCTTCCCGGATGGCGTTTCGAGTTCGGTAGATGTTGCGTGCAACAAGCCTATCTGGAGCCCTCTTCTCCTCGAAAAAGGCGACTCGGATCTTCTGTTTTCATCTCCAACTTCCTCGGGGGCCGTCCCAATCGTGGACGCTGGTAGTGAGGTGGGGGGCCCCTCTGACAGAAGGTCGGGGAAGAGGTATAGAAGAAGGCCCAGATCTCGGGTGGGGCACACGCAAGTGCTTTCCTGTGCGACATTGCGAGAAGCTGTGGCGGAGGCGGCTGGCCTCTCTTTTATTGGGGGTCGTCGTCACTTGTCTTAATGAAGATCCTTTCCTGGAATGTGAGGGGGTTAGAGGAGGCTGATAAAAGAAGGACGTTGGGCTCTAGAGCTTCTGAGTGGGGATGTGATATTATCCTAATTCAAGAATCGAAATTGAGGGGAATTGACAACTTGATATGGCGCTCCTTTGGGGCGGGCGCTCTGGATGAGTTTAGAGCGATGGATGCGGACGGGGCGGCCGGGGGATTGTTTATTGCGTGGCGATCAGCGATGTTTTCTTTCAGCTCTTTGCTTGTGGGGAGACATATGCTATCTGTTGTGCTGGTGCGTGAGTCTGATGCTTTGCCGATCGCCTTCTCCTGCGTGTACGGTCCTTGTTGTCACCTGAAGAGGAATGAGTTATGGGAGGATTTGTGTGCTGCTAGCTCTGCTTTTGAGGGGGTTCTTTGGCTCATTGGGGGAGATATCAACTTCACGCTTCATTTATCCGATCGTCCTCGCTCGAGGGGTGGACGATCCCGGGCTCTCTTTTGTTTGCGGAGTTGGTTGACTCTCTCGCCTTAGAGAATCTCGTGGCGACTGATACTATTTACACTTGGAGGAATAACTCCTCCCGCTTCAGGTTAGATCGCTTTTTGGCCTCCGGGAGGATGATGGAGTTGTTCCCTTGATGCTGGGTGTCCTCGTGGCCCCGATCTTTCTCGGACCACTCCCTATCCTTTGGGATTCGGGTGAGATCCCTTCGGTGGGGGGCTTATTCAGATATGAAAGGTGCTGGACTCTTGAGGCCACCTTCAGGGATATTGTGTCGGGGCACTGGGCCCAGCCCCTTTGCTTGGGATCGGTGGCCGCCAGGTGGAACCAGAAGCTTATCTCCTTGCGGAAGAGACTGGCTCTTTTCAAGAGGGAGTCAAGGCTGGAGCGAGTGCAGGCAGGGTTGATGCTGAGGCTACTATTGTGCGCCTCGACCTGTTGGAGAATGACCGTGAGCTAGTGGCTGATGAGCTTTGTGAGCGTGCTCTTGCGCAGAGGCGCGTTGCGGAGGAGGACAAGAAGAGGGCTTCGGAGCGGAGGCAGCGCTCGACGATGAAATGGATCAAAGAGGGAGACGCTAACACGGCCTTCTTTCACCGTGTGGCTAGCGGAAGGAAGCGTAGGAATGCGCTTCGGTCTATCTCCATTAATGGGACGTCATTTGTGGGGGACAGAGATATGGGGAAAGCAATTGCTGAATACTTCAAGAGCTTCTTGGCGAGGCGTTCCCCGAGGACTTGGCGCGGCAGGGGATTGGGGCTCCAACCGTATCTGTGAAGGATTGTGAGATGTTGACTAGGCCGATATCCATGGAAAAAACCAAGGCGGCCGTGTGGGAGTTAAATGCCGACGGATCCCCGGGCCTTGATGGCTTCTCCGTGGCTTTCTATCGCGACTTCTGTGAGATCGTGGGCGCGGATGTCTTTGAGGTCGTGACTGAGTTCTGCAATGGGAATGGCGGGTTCGACCGGATTAATAGGGTCATCTTGCTTCTTATCCCTAAGTTCCCCGCAGCTGAGAATATTGCGGATTTTCGGTCAATTTCGATTTCAAACTCCATCTATCTTATTGTGGCCAAGGTGTTGGCACGGCGGCTCGCTCTGGTCCTTCATTCGATTGTGTCTCCCTTTCAGGCTGCTTTTATTCGTGGAAGACAAATGTCTGATTGCGTTGCGATGGCTGCTGAATTGGTGGTGGATTGGAAGAGCTCTGGGAAACAGGGGGTGCTTTGGAAGATCGATTTTGCCAAAGCATATGACAGCCTTGAGTGGAGCTTTCTGTGGGCAGTCCTGAGAAGGCGTGGTTTCCCCGAGCTATGGATCACTTGGATGCGGAGATGCGTCACCACGGTGTCTTTCTCAGTCTTGATTAACGATCGGTTTGAGGGGGGCTCCTTCCAGCCGAGGAGGGGGCTGCGCCAGGAGTGCCCCCTGGCCCCTCTCCTCTTTGTTCTGGCGACCGACGTCTTGGCTCGTGTGGTCGTCAATGTCATCGATAGCGGACTTTCGAAGGACTTCTCTAAGGGGAACCTCTCTGTGCCCTTGATTCAATTTGTTGATGACACCATTTGCTTCATTAAGGGAGGCGTTTCTGAGGTCTCTGCCATGGCGATGACCCTTGATCTGTTTAGTGAGATGTCGGGCTTGACTGTGAATGGGGACAAATCCAAGATTATACCCTTTGGGATGTCGGAGATGCTGGCGTCCGAGTGCGGTAGGATTCTGGGTAATCCTCCGGGCGAGCTTCCTATTGATTACTTTGGTCTTCCGCTGGTGCTTGGGAGGGCCAGGCTTCGGGATTGGCGCCCGCTCGTCGAAAGGGTGGAGGCGCGCCTTGCTCGGTGGCGTGCGGCGCTTCTGTCGAAGGGGGGCCGGCTTGTTCTTCTCAGAGCGGTGCTCTCCTCTATCCCAATTTTCTTCTTGTCGAATCGTCGTATGTCGGTTGGGATCCGCAAGCATATTGAGGGGTGTGTGCGTAGGTTTCTGTGGGGAAGAAGTGGGGAGATGGGGGGTGGCATTCACCTTGTGGCGTGGGAGGAGGTCTCCAGGGGGAAGCAGGAGGGGGGTTTGGGCGTGAGGCGTTTGGAGCTTGTTAATGATGCCTTCTTCCTCAAGTGGGCGAACAGGATCTGGGGCAAGGATGGGACTTTCTTCATGGTCGTGCTGCGGGAACTCCATGGGGTGGGCAGGGTGGGGGAGGAGGGGGTCGTTGGAGTTGATACCTAGTTTTAGCGTGGGGTGCGGGAGGTTTTTGCAAGGCATAAAACGCTATTTAAGCCGGTGCTGGGAAATGGGGACTCCTTTAGCTTCTGGAATGACAAGTGGTTGGGAGGGGATCCTCTGTGTGTTCGCTTCCCGCGGTTGTTTGCGTTGGCGGATAACAAGGATGCCTCTGTCGCCTCTTGTTGGGCGGATGGGTGTTGGTGTCCGAGTTTTGTGGCGAGCTTCTCGGACCAAAGGCTTGAGGACTTTCTTTCTTTTCTCGACGCCCTCGATGCTGTTGGTAGGCCTTCTGATGGGCGGGATCGTTGGGAATGGAGGGACGGCAGCTTCTCCACGCACAAGGCCTATGATGCGTTGGCTCTCCCTCTGCGAGGGCGTTCAGACTTATTGGTGAGGGATTGCTGGTTCTTTTGGGGGTTAAGGCTTCCGGAGCGCATTGGATTCTTCTTATGGCTCTTTCGCAGGAGAAGAATCTTGACGAGGGATCGCTGCACGAAGTTTATGGCCAGTGTATCCAATCTCTGTGGCCTCTGCGTCTCAGCGGTGGAATCTTTAGAGCACTTATTCTTTGAATGCCCCACGGTAAGAGGGGTGTGGGAGGATCCTATCTTGGCTTGGGTGAATACGGATGGCATGGAAGCCTTCTGTGACTCCTTGGTTCGTAACAGGAACAGGGCGAGAAAAGATCTTTTGCTGCCAGTGGCAAGACTTTGGGCGATTTGGCTTGGGCGTAATGAGGCCGTCTTCTCAAGCCAAAGATTCTACAAAGAGAACGTGAGTATTCAAAGCGC
Organism: Ottelia alismoides; assembly: GCA_037367405.1. Classification (NCBI taxonomy): domain Eukaryota; kingdom Viridiplantae; phylum Streptophyta; class Magnoliopsida; order Alismatales; family Hydrocharitaceae; genus Ottelia; species Ottelia alismoides. The sequence continues at coordinate 268,030 of JAZKJV010000523.1, read as the reverse complement.
AAGACTGGTGGAGGATTGGGACGCGGTTTAGGACTTGGCGTTGTTTTTCATTTTGTTTTGGGATTGCTGGAGGCGATGTTGCCTCTTTTTGCAGTTCTTTTTCCTTACTTTGTACATTCGCTTTCTTCTCACTTTCTTTAATATATTGGGGTGAACACCAAAGAGTGTCTCTCCCTTTTTTTGGACTTCAAAAAAAGAAGAGGGAGGAACATTTAATTACTTATAAGAGTGGGCCAACTAGAACACAGATAGATATGCGTTGAGGAGAAGAGATCGGTTGTGTTGTAAAGACTGCAAAGTAATCTCAGGAGAGAGTTTGACAACCCAACATCGTTTGTTAATCTTGGATGTACAAATGAAAGGGTCGATAAAGAAAAGGAGGGTTTCTAAGATAACTAGAACTAGATGGTGGAATCTTCCACTGAAGCAAGCGAGCTTTAGGGAGAAGGTTTTAGAAGACTTATCTTGGGATTGTAGCGGTAGTGCAAACGAGATGTGGGAGGCAGTAGCATCTTGTATCTGAAAGGTAGCCAAAGAGATGCTAGGCGAGTCAAAGGGAGGAGCTCCAGGTCAAAAGGAGGCTTGATGGTGTGGCCTCAAATTTCAGCGAAATTCGGTCGAATTTCCGTCGAATATCGATATCCAGTCGAAATCGAAATTCGATCGAAATGACCGAAATATGGGGTTCTTAGTACAAAAAATGACCGAAATGACCGAAATTTCGGTCGAAATTCCACCGAAATTCCATCGAAATTATGTTTTGGTCGGTACCGAAATGGTGACCGAAACCGACATTTAAGGCCTTAGAAGGGGTGCAAGAGAAGCTAAAAATAAAAAGAGCTTGCTTTAAAGCTATGTCTAAGGATAGAACATATGAAACTGTCACAAACTAGAAAATAACGAAGAAGGGAGCAAAGAAGGCCGTAAGCGAAGCAAAGTCAAAAGCTTATGAAGTTTGTATAAAAATCTCGACTCTAAGGAGGGACACAAGGATATATTCAGGTTGGTCAAAGCAAGAGAAAGAAAGACCAAAGACCTTTCTCAAGTGAGATGCATTAAGGACGAGGAAAGTCATGTGCTTGTTACTCAGAAGGATATAAAGACTAGATGGGAGCAGTACTTCCATAAACTTTTCATTGGGGAAGGAAATAGAGAGATCACTTTGGGTGATCTAGCTTGTAGTGAAAGTTACTTGAATCGTGCAAGCTATAGACGGATACAAAGAAAGGAAGTAGAGGAGGCTTTGAAGGTTATGACACCCGAGAAAGGTGTAGGACCGAATGGCATCCCTGTAGAAGTATGGAGAGTTTTAGGTGAGCGTGGTTTGACTAGGCTTATGAATCTATTCAATGTTACTTGGCGAAGCAAGAAAATGCCTGAAGATTGGATGAGTATCGTGGTGCCTCTTTATAAGAATAAAGGAGACATTCAAAATTGTTCAAATTATAGAGGTATCAAGCCGATGAGTCACACTATGAAAATTTGGGAACGTGTGATCGAAAGAAGGTTGAAGCAAGTTTCCAGCATAAAAGAAAATCAATTCGGATTCATGCCAGGTCGCTCAACGATTGAAGCCATCCATTTGCTGAGGAGAAGAATGGAGATTTATAGAGCTAAAGGAAGAACCTCCATATGATCTTTATTGTGGGAAAAGGCTTTGTTATTGTGGGATACATGGATTGACCCAAGATAGATCTGAATGGAGGCAAAAAATCCATGTAGCCGACCCTACTTAATTGTGGGAAAAGGCTATGTTGTTGTTGTTGTCTTGACACTTAAGAAGTATAAGTAATATAGAGATAAAGAATCATATACTAACGATATACTACAATCAACATTGATTTTCGTTAGTTTAGTGGAAAGTTATGTTTCTAATCTATTTTGATTCATCTTCTTTCATTCAAAACTATGATTACTATGGGTAGTGTTCATTAAAAACGATATATTATTATGTTCATTTGCTTGTTCATTAACTATTCGATATAGCTTAGCATTTTGTTTTTACATAATATGCAATGCTTTGCAAAGCTCCCCTTAGTGCCTCAACGGGGGATGGTTTGAAGTCGGGAAAAACACATCGCACATATACGACATCAGTTATTGAGGGTGCACTCGAGAAGAAGGCTGGTATAGTTTATACGGATGTACAAGATGTGTTTCTCATTGGATACAAGCGTTCGAGAATCCTGGAAATCTACACGACGCGTGTTCGGATTCAAGAGTTGTTAGGAGGTTCTTTTTCAAGAAGCATCGTCGATGTAGATGTCAACCATTGTTGTGCAAGGGGACTGTCAAAGTTGGAGGCAAAGCTCCTCCTGTGAGGACCCCCTCAGTCTGAAGTTTCATGGCATCATCCTCGCTTTGCATATGGCGGAGGAAGGAGAAACTCCATTTGGGTGCCTCACATCTCTGGCATCACGTGCCTCAACGGGGGATGGTTTGAAGTCGGGAAAAACACGCCGCACATATATGACATCAGTTATTGAGGGTGCACTCGAGAAGAAGATTGATATAGTTTCTACGGATGTACAAGATGTGTTTCTCATTGGATACAAGCGTTCGAGAATCCTGGAAATCTACACGATGCGTGTTCGGATTCAAGAGTTGTTACGAGGTTCTTTTTTAAGAGACATCGTCATTGTGGATGTCAACCATTGTTATGCAAGGGGACTGTCAAAGTCGGAGGCAAAGCTCCTCCTGCGAGGACCCCCTCAGTCTGAAGTTTCATGGCATCATCCTCGCTTTGCAGATGGCAAAGGAAGGAGAAACTCCATTTGGGTGGCTCACGTCTCTAGCACCCTGTTTCTTTCTTGCTCTGTTGCAGTGCTTAGACCAGCCCTGAGAAAGGTGGGTTGGGTATCAAAATCCTTTCCGATGCATGTCAATCGGGAACTGATCCCAGGGCAACAATTGTAATTATCGAAGGTGGGATGTCAATCACGTTCGATTCCAGTTGTTCTCATCGCATATGTCAAGCCTCCTTCAACATTGTGATCAAGGCGTTGGCACCATCATCTCTGCCACCAGTCGCGAGCATCGTCGGCTCGTCCATGTCATTATAGACTCCCCACGTGCAGTCAATGCGTGAAATCTTGGCATATTTGACACGCCCTTTAATGGAAAGATTTCAAAAAGAGATAAATCGTGTGGATGTTGCAATTTCAGAAATAAATGACAAGGGATACCTCGCATCTTGTGTTGAAGAGGCCTTTCACCTTCCATCTTTGGGAGATCCTGGCACATCACCTTCCAAGACAGCATTTGTGGAGGCGACGCCTCAAGTTCCCTTTCTAGGAGACCCCGATGCAAAAGTTGACAGGGTTTTTCACCCATTAGCGGAAACAGTGGAAACTCGATTAGCTTCAGGCCTTATCCGCGTCAGGAATTCAGACCCTATGACTGAGGGACCATTACTCAGATCCTTGACACAACCTGATCCACATAGCAATTCCGAACGGAGGATGCTATTGCTCCAGCTTTTCCAGACTGAGGATATTACCGTCGTGAACCCTATACAATCTAGCTCTCCCACAAAACCTTGTGCGGAGAAGGCGTGAGCCTTTGAGGAGGTGCTTGTGATGGATGACAAGCTTAAATCTCCCGGATCTTCTGCCTAGAGAGCTAAATTTTTGAATGGCCTCCCCGCCCCAAAGGGTTAGTTACATGATGTTTCCTTAAGGCTGGATCACATGGATAATTCGATGGTTGAATTCGTAGATTGGATAAATACACATGGGTATCCATGCCAGGATTTTAACCCTGGGTCTTCAAAGTTGTATGATTTTGTTCAGATGCTGCATGGGAATTTGAACCTTAACCAGGTAGTTCAATCGCTAGCGAACGCCATTGTCGTTCAATGCAACCACTGATCTCTTCCGCCGGATCGATTCTTCCCTCTTCCCCTTCCACCTTGATGCCCTTTGTTAAGGGTGTCGGTAGGAGACATAAGCATTATAGACCACGAAAACAACGAGATAGAGAAATGGGGGAAGATCAGGCAATTTCAGATTGTATATCCAGGGTGGCAATAGCAGCCGAAGTGGTGCGGACATCAAGCAGTAAACAAGTTTCTCAATAAAGGCCCTGACGTCGAATATAAGGGGTTTAGGTAACCCAGAGAAGCGGCGGTTATTGGGAGCCCTCTTTGCTGAATGGTGATGTGATATTGCCCTTCTGCAAGAGATGAAGTTGTCTCCAGGCCCATTGCAATGTGGAATTCTTTGGGGATTAGACCCATCTCTAGTTTCATAACTATGGATGCAGTTGGTGTGGGGGGGATAATTATTGCTTGGAAAGAACACCCTTTTCTTGGTCTGCTCTGAGGTCAAGGGTGCACATATTATTACGGTTCTCTTGGAATATAATTCTACCGGCTCTCAATTGACAGTGTCATGTTTACGGGCCACGCATTCATGCTTTACGGGATGAGCTCTAGTCTAACATTTGTGAGGCCCGTGATACCTATCCAGAGGTGGCCTGGCTTCTGGGGGTACATTTCAGCATTTCCCTCCTTTCATCTGACTGCTTGCGCGCGCAGGGGGCAGTATCCTGGCTCTTTGGATTTTGCAGAGCCGATTGACGACCTTGAGTTTGAGGTGATTGATGTGACTGATACGAGGTTTACCTGGAGGAACTCTAAATTCTGCTCTCATATCGATCGGTTATTGACATCTCATGAGCTTTTGAATGCTTTTCCTCTTTCCTTTTGTACTTCCAAACCGCGTACGAGATCGGACTACGCTCTCCTTATGTGGAACTCCAGGATTGAGACAAATCAGTGGGGTTTCTTCATATTTGAGCGGGCTTGGCTGCAGGGGGATTTGTTCAGAGACCTTGTCCACAACATTTGGTCCTCCACTATTGTTTCAGGATCGGCTACTTCCCATTTTGCTCAGAAACTTATATTGCTGCGCAAACAACTTTGATCCTTTAAGAAGGATATTAGAGAAGCTAGATTGGCTAATCGCCTAACAGCGGAGGCAGAAGTCCGCAGATTTGATGAGATGAGGATGTCAGCGAGCTAGTGACTGATGAGTTAGTCGCAAGAGTTGTGGCACAGAAGATTATTACAGCAGAGGATAAGAAGCATGTTACCGAATGGAAACAACGTTCTAGACAGTGTTGGCTCGAATATGGTGATGCAAACACAACTTACTTCCACAAGGTGGCTAGCGGAAGATGTCGCCACAATTTGTTTCGGTCCGTGGTGGTGAATGGCATTCGTGTGGAAGGTGGTCGTGAGATGGGCAAGGCTATTTCTGATCATTTTCATGAGGTCTCGAGAAGGTAGGAGTGTAGACAATGGAGGTAGACTGTCCTGGGTAGATAATGGAGGCAGGTGGCTTGTGCTTGTTAAAGCGGTCTCGAGGAGTTAGGAGGGTAGACAATAGAGTAGGAGGGTAGACATTGAAAATTTTGCTCAGGATAATTCTAGCTTTAAGAGGCTCAACAAAGCGCTTATTTTTCTGCTCCCAAAGAAGGAGGTGCCAGAGAGAGTGGACTTTATACCAATCGCACTTTCAAAGGCAATCTATCTTATTGTTGCAAAGTTCCTTGCCATAAGATTGAATAGGGTTATGGATCATATCATCTCTCTACTTCAGTCGCCATTCATTACTAACAGACAAATTGCAGATAGCCCTTTCCATGGCTAACTGAAATAATCACTGACTGGAAGCGTAGAAGAGTGAAGGATGTCTTGTGGAAGGTGGACTTCTCAAAGGCATATGATACGGTAGACTCGCATTTCTTGTGGGTGGCATTGAGCAAAAGGGATTTTCCTGCTCACTAAATCACTTGGATGAAGAGTTGTATCACTACAGCATCTTACTTAGTGCTTGTTAATGGTCGCCCGGAGGGAGGATTTTATCAACCTCAGTGTGGTGTTCGACAAGGATGCCATCTAGCGCCTATGTTGTTTGTCATTGCGGCTGATGTTCTCTCATGTATGGTGAACCAGGTTATTAGTAACGGTATCACCTCTGGTTATTCTAATGGCGATATCTCTGTTCCACTATTGCATTGTGCGGGTGACACCATTTTTTTATTGAGGGAGGCAACGAGGAGGCTAAAGGGAAGGTTGTAACGTTGGAGATTTATAGCGAGATGCCTGGGCTAGTTCTCAACCACGGGAAATCCACAATCATCTCGTTTGATCTATTTGAGGAAACCACTAGAGATTGCGTTGCGGAGTTGGGAACCACATGTGGAACTCTTTCGATCCGCTAACTTGGCATTCCCCTCACATGCGGAAGAATCAAGATATCGGATTGGCTATCGATAATCAAAAAATAGAGAAAAACCCCATCGAGGTGGAAAGCGGCTATTCTATCCAGAGGCAGGTGGCTAGTGCTTGTTAAAGCGGTCCTTTCTGCTATTCCTGTCTATTTTATGTCGTTGTGCCTTCTGCCAGTTAGTAACAGAAACATATTAGAAAAGATCATGCGAAGATTTCTATGGGGAAAGACAGGACACGATGGTTTTTGGATTCATTTGGTTGATTGGGAGATTGTTACTCTATCAAAGATGGACGGTGGCCTTGGAATCAAGAACTTAGAGGTCATGAACAAGGCGATCCTGCTTAAATGGATCAGCATACTTTGGGGTAAAGATGAGGGCATTTGTTATAGATTAATCCGCATGATATACAATATTAGTGATCCCCTCAACTATGAGAAAGTACTATGTTTGAGCTTGTCACTTTTTTTGAGAATTTTGGGCACTTTACCACTTATTAGAAAATAGGAATCAAATAACTTGAATAATATGAAGAGGCCAAGGGTCTTCTATATAGGGGAAACCCCAAGGGTTAAATATAATGAGAATCACACAACGGAATACTTAAATATATATTAAAAAGCTAACTATAACATGCTAAATATGTCGGATTAAAATGACTAAATCTCAACACCCCTCAAGTTGGAGCATATAAATCCATCATGCTCAACTTGGAGTTACATCTTTCAAATACAACTTTGAAAAGTGGCATGGTAAAGATATATGTTGTCTGCTATGCTAAAGAAATATGATATGCAGCCACAAACCTCTTCGATATCATGAATATAATGCAGTGGGGCTCTATTTTTTGACTGTGTAGATCTAATCAAACTTGCAAAAGTTGGCAGTCATAATTAAGTTGGTCGGGTCACTGGATTAATTGACAGACGGCTTATGAATTTAGTGGGGCCTTAGTCGATTTTGATTTTTTTATTATAAATATATAAATCATTTTTATAAATATATTCTTATATATGTACATAGATTTATACAATTTTAATACTATCAAGGGTAAATAATAAAAATGGGCCCGGATTATTATTGATTTCCAATCAAGGACCCTATTTTTTAAGTGTAATAAAGAGGAGTCTGAAGATTCGACTTTAGGGGTTTAATATCGACATAAATGGGTTGCGAAAGCCTACAAAGTCTATTTGAGAAAAGGTTGAAGCCTACAGCGTGTATTTGAGAAAATATCAAGATCATACTCTTCTTTATTGCATTTGAAAAACATGACCCCTAATTGGGAATCAACTTATAGTTAGGGCCCTTTTTTTCTAATTTACCCTTCTATTAATATTAATCATTCATAAATAACGACCATTGAGTCATTCATGCCTAAATGAGATGTAATTATCATAACAATACACGTCATATTGCACATATCATTGTTGAGAGGTATTGGAAAGGAAATTATGAATTTCGAACAATAACAACTTATATATATAAAGGAATTGTACTTAGCTCATTAGCTTTATTTTTTTTTGAGACCAAAAGGGGGGAAACACGCTAAGGTGCTCACCCCAGATATATTGCTAAAAAGAAATAAGTGTAGAAGTTTATATTATGTTATGATGTATTGTTCTGTATTTCCTATTTATATAACGTACGTCTTTGTAATTTACCCAAGGGTTTTCTCCCTATATAAGAGACCCGAGGGCTCTATGGAATAATACATCAGAGTATCGTTTACTCTAACATGGTATCAGAGCCAAAACCCTAACCTAGGGTTTTCTCCACCCCCCCCCCCTGCGCGCCGCCCGCCGTCGCCAACAGCCTCCAGCCGGCCCCTCCAGGCCCCTCGCCGCCCCCAACCAGCCCCTCCCGCCGCCAGACCCCAGCCAGCCCCGCCGCCAGACCCTTCCGGTCTCGCCGCCAGACCCTTCCGGTCTCGCCGCCAGGCCCTCCAGCCACGCCACCGGGCCCCTCCAGCCCCTTCCAGGCCCCAGCCCCGCCGCCTCTCTTCAGCCGAGGCTTCCCCAGCCTCGCCGCCATCAGCCTCTCCTTCGGTCGGGCTCGGGTCGATGACGGGTTCAAGTGCATAACGTCTACATATGCACTTGAATCCTCAAACGTCTTAGTAGACACCAGTTCCTTTGTCTATCATCCCTAGTTGTTCTTCTCCGGAAGTATGTCAGAACAAAAGGTCGATATGCCCGCCATAGGTGTCTTTAAAGGTTCGGCACCAATCGTCAAAATGGACGGGACGAACTACGAACTGTGGGCTATGCAGTTCCTCAGTCTTATGAAGTCATGTGGTAAGAAACATACTCTTACCGAAGATGAACCGCCGGAGAAGACGGGAATATATGCCTCATGGGAGGCTGATGACGTGTATGCCAAAGTTTGGCTGTCAGGAACGCTCACGACGGAGATAGCAAATGATGTCCTCCATCAGCCCACCGCCAAGGAGATGTGGGATATTCTGGCCACGACATACTCTCAGGTGCGGAACGAGACAAAGATGCTGCAGTTGCAGCATGATATTTTTACCACGAAGCAAAATGGGAGGCCTCTTCATTTTCTGTACACGTCTCTTCGTGGAATGTTCGAGAAACTCTATAGCACCATCCCACTCACAGCCACGCCGGAACAGCAGAAGACGTTCTGCAACGCCACTATGGTTGGCGTATTACTTGCTGCCCTTGACCCTGAGTACGAGGCAGCACGCTCTCAGATCCTTGCCGATGCCACCATTCCACCGATGGAAGAAGTATACAGGAGGCTCAGTCGTGTACCAGTTCCATCGAATACAGCAACTCCACCTCCCTCGGCAATGGCAGTCTCCAGAGGACGAGGTAGTTCGTCCTCATTTCGTGGCAGAGGAAGTGGTGGACGTGGCCGCGGAGGTCGCGTCCGTTCTACGTGCTCATTATGTCGTCGTACTGGTCATTCGGAGGATACATGCTATTCCAAGCATGGCTTCCCTCCCTTGGCACGTGTCGTTGATCATGTTCAGGGTCCACCAGCATCTACTCCAGATCACAGGTTCGAGGAGCTAGTGGCACGGCTTCGTGATATCATGCCACAGTCATCGTCAGAGGGTGCTGACACTTCTGATGTTGCGGCTTCGGCGTCAGCTAGTACATCTGCTTCAGCCAATGCCTCAGGTAGTCCTTCAGTCTCATATCATAACCATGATCTCACAGGATGGATTGTTGATTCTGGAGCCACCCATCATCTCTGTCGTGAGAGAGATATTCTGCGGTCCTATAGAGTTGTTCAGCTTGGTCGCTCTGTACTCATTGCTGATGGCACTCATTCCCCTATCATCGGTCAGGGGGAGACGGCTTTGCTGCCCTCTATGCACTTACAGAATGTTCTACATGCACCAGAATTCTCTATGAATCTATTATCCATTAGTCAGATTACACGAGATTTGCACTGTCGTGCTATTTTTGACCCATCATCTGTCATTTTTCAGGACATACTAACGGGCAGGGTGATTGGTTGTGGTTCTGAGCACAATGGCCTCTATCATCTCGTACGGAACTCTTATGCTGGCGTCTCACTGCATTCCCGGGGCTCTGTATCTCCATATACCTGGCATCTTCGGTTTGGTCACCTGCCGCTACAGAAAATGCGTCACCTCCTACCTCAGATCTCTCCGAGTTTGTCATTTCGTTGTGAAGCATGTCAGTTAGGGAAGCACCATCGGTCCAGCTTCCCCAGTCGTCAGAGTCGGAGTACTCGCTCCCCATTTGAGTTATTCCACATAGATATTTGGGGTCCCAGTCGTGTCCCAGATCATCAGGGGCACAGGTTCTATTTAGTTGTGGTTGATGATTTTTCTTGAGTGTCCTGGAATTTTCTTCTTAAAAATAAATCAGAAGCAGGAAGTTTTATTCAAAATCTTATCAATGAAGTTCAAAATGTTTTTTCATCTACCGTTAAGTATGTGCGTACTGACAATGCTTTGGAATTCTGCAATCGTTCCCTTGCTCACTTTCTTTCTTCTAAAGGCATTATCCACCAAACCACATGTGCATACACATCTCAACAAAATGGTGTTGCCGAACGGAAGCATCGACACTTTCTTGATATTGCTCGCACATTACTTATTCAGAGCTGTGCCCCATTAGCCTTTTGGGGAGATGCTATACTTACAGCATGCTATCTGGTTAACCGCATGCATGCTACTATTCTTGGGGAAAAGTCTCCTATCTCTGTTCTCTTTCCTGACAAAGACTTGTTTACACTTACACCTCGGGTCTTTGGCACTATTGCATTTGTCCACAGGTTATCTCCAGGGCTTGATAAGCTCTCTCTTAGGGCTATCAAGTGTGTTTTTGTGGGCTACTCCAGGACACAGAAAGGATATCGTTGCTATGATCCCGTTCATGACAAGTACTATGTGAGTGCTGATGTTACCTTTTTCGAACTAGTCATGTACTTATCCCCTGCAGGTGACAGATTGGTCTCCTCTACACCCACGGATTCTAATGTCTATGTCTCTCCACCTCCAAGCCTGGGTCAATCCACTACAACACCACTACCACCACCACCACCACCTCCAATTGTACCATTTCCTAAGTTCTATACAAGGCGGACAGGCCCTGCTCAATCTACATGCCAACCATCCAGCACGCCTCAGGTATGTTCTGATGTTATCACTAATGATGGGTTAGATAATGCACCAATGCAGGAGCCTTTACTACAGGAGGAGGATCTGCCAGTCATCACAGTGATAGACGATCTTGATCGGCCTATTGCTCAAAGGAAGCAGAGAAGACAATGTGCCTCATATCCTCTTGCTTCCCAGGTCTCATTTCATCGTCTCAATGGGGATTTCCAGAAATTTGCAGCTGCTATCTCTTCCGTTGAGATTCCACGGACCTATCAAGAAGCCATGAAGATTGATTGCTGGCGACTCGCTATGGAAGAGGAGATGTGTGCCTTACAGTCTTTAGGGACTTGGTCTCTAGTCCCCATTCCTCCAGGTGCATCCGTGGTGAGCTGCAAGTGGGTGTTTACGGTGAAATATCATGCAAATGGACGTCTCGACAGATACACGGCCAGACTTGTTGCACGTGGATTTACTCAAACTTATGGGGTAGATTATTTGGATACTTTTTCACCGGTGGCTCGACGCTCTACTCTTCGTATCCTACTATCTGTTGCTGTGGTACGTAACTGGACCATTTTTCAGCTTGACGTCAAGAATGCTTTCTTGTATGGTGACCTACAGGAGGAAGTCTACATGCAGCAGCCACCAGGGTTTGCTGCTGAGGGGGAGACTCAGATGGTGTGTAGACTTCATAAGGCTATCTATGGTCTCAAGCAGAGTCCCCGAGCCTGGTTCCAGAAGCTTTCCCAGCTAATTGAACGACAGGGGTTCAGAAGATCGAATGCGGACCATTCACTGTTCATCCAGAAGACCCCTAGAGGTACAGTTGTTGTCATGATATATGTTGATGACATCTTGGTTACAGGAGATGATGCTCAGGGAATTGAGATAACCAAATCCCTGTTGGGAAGCCAGTTTATTACGAAGGATCTGGGCACGATACGATATTTTCTGGGGATAGAGTTTGCAAGAAATGCACAAGGGATGGTAATGACTCAAAGAAAATATGTCACAGACTTGCTAATTGAAACAGGAATGACTGGATGCAGACCGTCAAGCACACCTATGGACCCAAGCATGAAGCTGTACGATGATGATACCGAAGAGGTGGACAAAAGAAGGTACAGAGAGATGGTGGGTAAGCTCTTATACATTACTATAACTCGACCGGATATTGCATTTGCAGTAAACCGGGTGAGTCAATTTATGGAGCAGCCTAGGCAAGTTCATATGGATGCCTTGTATATGATATTGAGATATCTGAAGTCCTCCCCAGGCACAGGGTTGCTATTCAGGAAAGATATAGATCTGTCTATTTCAGCTTGTGCAGATGCAGACTATGCAGGATGTCCAAGAGATCGTAAATCTACTTCTGGATTTGCTATCTTCATAGGAAGCTCTTTAGTTTCTTGGAAAAGCAAGAAATAGACTGTTGTGGCGTGATCCAGTGCCGAATCCGAGTACATAGCCATGGCACAAGCAAGCGCAGAGATGATGTGGGTTAGAGCAGTCTTAGAAGATTTGAATGTAGATGTCTCCTTGCCTATGAATCTCCAATGTGACAATCAGGCAGCATTGTTTATTGCCAATAATCCAGCCTTCCATGAGAGGACAAAGCACATCGAGGTGGATTGTCATTATACTAGAGACATGATTCAGAAGGGCTTCATTTCTACCTCTCATGTCAGTTCAGAGGACCAGACTGCTGATATATTCACCAAGCCATTGCTCAGAGGACCTTTCCAGAGATGTTCTTCCAAGCTGAGCATGATAGATATCTATGCTCCATCTTGAGGGGGAGTGTAGAGGTTTATATTATGTTATGATGTATTGTTCTGTATTTCCTATTTATATAACGTACGTCTTTGTAATTTACCCAAGGGTTTTCTCCCTATATAAGAGACCCGAGGGCTCTATGGAATAATACATCAGAGTATCGTTTACTCTAACAATAAGGTTACATAGGGGCGTGCAGTGTCCAGGACTTCAGGAGAGATCTAGAGTGAAAAAATGTATTTCCACAATAGAAACACTGAGAAGAAAAAAGTAAACCATTCTGTCTAACCAAATAGCCCAAATTGTTGCCAGCGAGAGGAGGAAACCCTCTCTTACACAATTTTTAGCAAGAAACATGGATTCCCAAAAGAGATCAAGGTCCTAGACGTTTAGCCATCTCGAATTAGCATCTGTCCAGATTGGAATGATCTTTGCACATTGGAAGAAGAGGTGGTCCACGGTTTCTATATGTATCTCGCATAGTGGGCATCCATTGAATATGTATGGAAAGAGTCTCACACAACGTTCCCTTGTGACAATACGTCTTCTCCTCAAAAGTCGTATAAAAACCGATTTTGCCTGGCAAACGAAGCTCCTAAATGAAGTTGCAATAGCGAATCAAGGAATCTGTTCTAGGAGGCGGGGGTATGGAGATTGCACGATAGGCCCTTTTGACTAAGGAGTTATCCTTCCAAACCCAATGATCAATGCCCGTAAACGACCTATCAATATGTCTCAGTGAATTAAGCATAGTAAGGAAGTCTTCAAGTTGTTGGTCCGAGAACTCAATTAAGAAGTAAGGCATCCAATTCCTATCAATCCAGCATTCTGAAATCAGTGCATCATGGTCTCAAGCCAAAGCAAAAAGCCGTAGAAATCTGGAAGAGCAAGATCCATTGCTGATCCAGTTGTCTTTCCAGAAAGTGAAAGAGGTGCAATCACTAAGCATTTGTCAGAATAGTTGCGGAAAGCGAGGCAGTATCGAGGTGATTCCTTTCTAAAAGGCTGAGAAGTGCACATGCGGGTGTTGAAATATGATGAGGGGATCACCAATATTGTATATAATGTGAATTAATCCGCAAAAAATGTCTTCATCTCTACCCCAAAGTCTGTTGACCCAATTAAGTAGGAGCGCCTTGTTCATGGCCTCTAAGTTCTTGATTCCAAGGCCATCGCCCATCTTTGATAGAGTAATAGTCTCCCAATCAACCAAATGAATCCCAGAACCATCACGTCTCGACTTTCCCCATAGAAATCTTTGCATGATCTTTTCTAATATGTTTCCGATACCAACTAGTAGAAGTCACAACGAAATAAAAAATGTAGGAATAGCATTAAGGATCGCTTTAACAAGCACAAGCCGCCCACCTCTGGATAGAATAGCCGCTTTCCAGCCCGATAGTTTTTTTCTCAATTTTTTCGATTAACGGTAGCTAATCCGAGATATTGATTCTTCTGCATGTGAGGGGGATGCCAAGGTAGCAGATCGGAAGTATTAGCACCGAGCTCCGCAGCACAATCTCTGGTAGTTTCCTCAGACGGACCAAACGGGATAGTTGTGGATTTCCCTAGCCTAGACATCTCATTATAATCACAAACATGACTACTTTAGGAGTACTAATAATAGCACCAAATTTATGAATAAAAAGCAACACCTACAACGGAACACTGACTATCGACTTCTGCAAGTTTGGCTAGACCTAGTGCATAGCCAAAGATTAAAGACCTCACTACACCAAATCCATGATGCCAAGGGGTTTATGGTTTCATCTCATATTTCTTTTGCAAAACATACAACGGATATCTTTACCATGACACTTCCCAGAGTCGTGTTTGACAAATGCAACTCCAAGTTGAGCACGATGGATTTATATGCTCCAACTTATAAATTGTTGAGATTTGGCTATCTAAACTTAAATATTTAGCATGTTATAGTTAGCTTTATGATATATCAAATATTCATTTGTATGATTAGCATTTGACCCTTGGGTTTTCTCCTATATGAGACCCTTGGGCTCTTCATATTAATCAAATTAATATGTTCTTATTTCCTAATAAGTGGTAATGTGACTAGTTCTCAAAAAATGTGGCTAGCACTAATATAGTATCTTATCATAGTGGGAAGTTAATAGTGATACCATATTTCGTGTGAAAATAGCCAAAAAAACACCGATGACTACTCTAAAAGTACGTATAAAGGCACCAAAAATATGAACAAAACAACACATACAAAGACTCACAAAGAAAAAGAAAGGATGGAGCAAATGAAATGGTCTACCTCCTGCAAAGAATAGTTGATGGTATGTGGTTAATCATATAAACCCTAAGATTATTTTCTCCCCAAAAGTGTGTTTGGACCTTCATAAAAACATTCAAATTTCAAGCAATATCAAGCATTTGACAAGGTGTCCTCGGTGAAACACTACTTTGCTAATAGGTAAAAGTGCATGAGGTTTTAAGAAACCTTTAGCATATGAGCCGAAAAAAAGTTGAAGATTCTTGCACTAAGGGCCTGTTTGGTTAGAGGGATGGCGTGGGTTGGAGTATCCACTTGTGAATAGTAGGTGTTTGGATGGTTATGAGGGTTGGGAGAGGGTCGGAATAAGGAATGTGATGTGATATGACGTTGATTTGTGATAGATTTCCAACCCAGTGTTGGAGGGGGATACACCAGGGTACACCGAGGTACCCCAGTAACCAAACTGTGAACCCCCCCCCCCAGGATCCGGGTACCCGTTTACGCGCAATTCGCAAGATATCATTCATGTTTAATCGCACAAGTCGCAAAAATACAGGGAAATTTTTTTTTTTTTCGCAACTATGACATTCATTCTCAATACATGACCACAAGTAAAAGAGACAATATGGCACCAAAATTCTTTTCATTAATATTCATATCCATTTACAACATGTACAAGCATCTTCCATGTTACAACATATATCCCAAAATGTGATACAAAAGAGATAACATTTACATCATTATCTGGACAAGAACTGAGACAAAGTACTTCATACCGTCGGGTATAAACTCTGTCTCCAGGACGCATGTATAGCTACTGAGCTGCAGGCTGTTTGCCTGCCAACATGTTAGGAAAGAAAAGGCGTCAGCGGTTGCTGGTACCTCCCAAAAACTTATATAAAATAACGGGCATTTATGATTTACAAAAGAAAGCAAGTAGAGAGGCAAGAACAACTCAAATTAAACTTTATTTCTACTTTGCAATAAAAAGGTTTTTCAGGCTATTTGTAAGCATCTCAAATGTTTGTCCCATACCCCGGCATTCCCCACATGTGACATATTTTTTTATAGTACTTGAGTATTCATGAGTATCTGAGTGTAAGCACATATCTATTCATAGACTACGTTGTTGAGTGATAATGGAAAAGTTATGATCGGAAAGATCTATTAATTTATTTAAATCATTGGGTAGAGAGAATGGTCATTTCCTACTAACCCTAACTTTGAATCGTAACTTCTCAAATTCTAAATTCCAGTGTTTCAGATACAATTCCAGATGGTATAGATGCAGATATGGATGATCTAAATGTAGAATCGCCATGTCTGTTGGCGAAGTAACTCAAGCGGTGAAGAAGCCTACAAATGGCTCTTCCGTCTCGCCCTCTAATTGGAAGCGCGGTCCAATAGAGGGATAGGTCTATTCTCCAACTACGCCACTGAGACGGGTGAGAGAGTGACTCCCTAGAAAAGTCGCTCTAGAAAAAAAACAGCCCGACTAGTACGGGCAACCGAGCTCGTACGTAAAGCTGAAAAACCAGGATCCCCCGCCTGGGCATCCTAAAACAGGGTCAGCGGAACTAGTCTAAAGTCTGGATCCCAACGAGGCGTAAAAACACTGCGAGCTCGCGTAAAAACCGTGTAAAAGACTGGAATCCTAGACCCGCGCATTAAGCCGCTGCCCTAACTGAGCTTCCTATTCTCCCGCCCAGTTGAGGGTCATCGCGCCCTCGCACAGTCAGGTGCAAAGGTCACCGTAACCGGCATTATTGATTGATATCATTGATTCAACATCATTTTCTTGACCTCTACTATAGTCGACTTATCTTATTTGGGTATCTCATAATAACTCTTCTCTATAGTGAGCAATAATTGGTAGGGTATATCTTAAAGAATGATTTATGTAGATGATCAGTTCTTATGATCATAGGTCATTATTTCTATCATCATACTAATAGAAGTCACTTATTGAAAGGGTAACCATGACTGGCATTAATAATTATCACTCATCACTTATTTTCAACTTTTTTTTTTGACTAAACATTTGAAACAGATGTGTCTTAACCTACAATTCATCAATCAAAATCAACAACTGATTTACCCACAAGGGTTGTCTTATTTTCACACAATCGCCCCTTTATAAAATTCAAAGGGTCTGCACATGGACCAGATTGTCTAAGCTCAAGAATGATTATTAGAATCAATAATTTAAGTCCTTATTTTGAATATATCTATTATTGAGAAAACCCGACTTATTTTTCTAACCATTTCAATTAGTTATACTCAGAATATCTAATAGATTTCAACTATAGCATTTTGAGCATTCAACTAGTGTATTATGAGAATTCAATTAGAGTATTCAAACCCATCTCGTTTCCCCCTTAATTTTACATGCAAGTACCCTTCTGTTGAATCATTATATATATATATAACTTTTGAATCTTCATCTTAGCTTTCATCAGAGTTGGGTCAAGTTATACAAAGAAACAAATAACATAGCTCCCCAGTCTTTCCACCTACTTTATAAGAATGATATTGTTCATCCCCATCAACTTCAAAACCTTAATGCCATTCTCTTTTTGGGATTTTTGAATTCCTGATCTGGTACTGGTCATGGGATGGTTAAGGAACGTTGGGTCATATCAGACTCTAGTTTGTTGACATGATATCAGACATTTACTTGGGATTTATTTAATTGGATGCTTTAGAATCTCCTAGAATATGTAAAGATTTTAGGATAGTAGAAGGACCCTCGAGGGATGTCAAGATCACTATGTATGAAGTGATTGTGGATTTCTAGGTAAATAATGATTTCATCATTTGGATTAGGGATGTCATCGAATCAGATGTTAGTTTAATGAGAAATGGGTGCATGATGAAAAAAAATAGGTGGGCCCTTTTTGGAGTAGTGTACTTTATGTGTCTTCTAAGAAGGGGATGAATAATGATTCTTGTGAATGAAATTTCCATACTCGTCATCAACTCTTCACGTCACAGTCAGACAATCAAAATAAAAATAAATTGGAATGTTTGCTAATGAATGTATCAACAACTAAAATAATGTAGAGAACACAGATCAACGTGGAAGTGATCAAATAAAAACTAAGATAAAACTAATACCAGGCAATCAATCCAATAGAGAATCATCAATCTTCATCTCATAAAAAAAAATATAGCAACAACTGAAGAACAGATCTTTACAGTAAACATCCTCATATAATCATTTGAACCTCAAGGATGAATCTAGATGGTGTTTAAAGTCAATCTATTTCCGAGATCAATACTAAATCTATCAGAAACGAATTGTGGGAAAAACAAATCCATGTAGGGCAACAAGATGGTTAGGGTTGTACATGCAGGCAGCAAAGAGATGGGGGTAAAGGATGGTACCTTTTTATATTTGCTTTGAGTTGAGAAGAACATGCATGTATGAGAAGGCAACAGATGCTCCTTGCTGTTGCAGAGATTCACCTGGGGCTGCTGGGAGCAGCAGAACCCAAGTGGCTGGAACTTTCTCTCGTTGGTTTGAGAGGAATTGGCAAGAAATAAGGAGAGAAAGGTTGGTATTTATAACCAAGAGGGAGGCTTTAGTTTCAGCCAAGTGGAGATACTTGGGGTCCAAGTGGAGTGAGAAAGAAAAGCCAAATGGCTATCCCGACAACAGTCTGTTCTGCTGACTGTACTAAAATAATAATATTTTTTTTTTCATTTGAGATGTTTAAAATATCCGTATGCGCACATCGAGGTTCCGATTTCGACGTGCAATATCTTGAATTGATCGTATCGAGACGACGATCAAATTGAGTATAATGTTGACATACTTTCGATCGGGTTTTATATACCCGAAATTTCCGGATACGGTTTTTGTTTAGGGTTAAATTTTACGATTTTAAAAATATCAAACGACCTCCGATTGACGAACGGTCGATTCCGTTGGTCTTGTATCGTCGAATCGGATCTCATGATGGTCTCGGTTCGTTTCGCGGTTTTTGAATTTGCGTTGCGGCTTTTCGCGGCACGCATTACGAAACGACCGATTTTTGATAGATTTCACCCGAACAACTTTTGATTCACTACCAATTGGTCGTTTTAGGTTGGTTAGTATTGACCGACAATGTTTTTGGGTTCATTAGACCAAAAATCGGACGACTTCGGGTTGGTTACAATATGGATGTTACAATTATAAAAACCTCAAAGGGAGTCTCGTCCTCGAGACTCGAGTTAAGGTTATTAGGTGTCTGGTTGGAATTTCATATGTCCATAAAAACCTCAAAGGGTTTTGAACCCATAAAAACCTCAAAGGGAAAACAAGCCATATATTTATAATGTATCTAATTACAAAAGCTTGTTTTGCTGACTATATCAGAATAGCTGCGGGTATCGTGCCCGCATGTCGGCTTCAGTCTCCCATGTCGCTTCCTTGACGCCGTGTCGGTGCCACAACACCTTAACCAATGGAATTTCCTTGCTGCGAAGCTTCTTCACAGCACGGTCAAGTATCTGGACAGGCTTCTCCTCATAGGTCAGATCCGGCTCTACATCGAGATTCTCGTAACTGATAATGTGGCGAGGGTCATGGACATACTTCCTCAGATTGGATATGTGGAAAACATCATGAATAGCTGAAAGATGTGGAGGAAGGGCTACTCGGTATGCCACTTTCCCCACTCTAGCCAGAATCTCAAAAGGTCCAACATATCGCGGCGCCAACTTGCCACGAACACCGAATCTCTGCACTCCCTTCATGGGAGATACTCGCAAAAATACCCAATCTCCAACCTATAATCGATAGGAGTGTCATTAATATGAGAGTAGTTTGGATATATATATATATGTCATAGATGAAGAAGAAATAATTAGATTACCAGGAACTCTAAGTCTCTTCTCCGACGATCCGCATAGCTCTTCTGGCGGCTCTGTGCCGTCAGAAGCCTCCGTCTCACAAGATCAACAGCTCTCGCAGTCTCTTCCAAGAGATCTACGGAGTAGAGAGCATGGTCACCTACCTCCCGCCAACTGAGAGGTGTAAGACATCTCCGCCCGTATAGGGCTTCGAATGGTGCCATGCCAATACTGGAGTGATAGCTGTTGTTGTACGTGAATTCCACCAAAGGCAAATGGTCCTTCCAAGACCCTTTCCACTCCAAAGTGCATGCGCGAAGTAGATCCTCAAGTGTCTGAATGGTGCGCTCACTCTGCCCGTCTGTCTGCGGATGATAAGCAGAACTCATCTTCAGCTCTGTCTGTAGTGCTGACATGAACTGATGCCAATAGTGAGATGTAAATCTCGAATCCCTGTCAGACACCACCTCTCGTGGTATACCATGCAGCCTGATAATGTTCTGCACATAGAGCTTGGCCAACCTAGATGGAGTATAAGTCGTGTTGACAGGTATGAAATGAGCTGACTTGGTCAACCTATCAACAACGACCCATATGGAATCATGGCCACCTGGTGTCTTCGGTAATCCCGTGACAAAATCCATAGAAATGCTCTCCCACTTCCACTCGGGAATGGGGAGAGACTGCAGTAATCCTGGTGGTCTCCTGTGCTCAGCCTTGACCATCTGACAGGTCATGCATCTGCTAACATGTAGCGCCACATCGCGCTTCATCCCATCCCACCAGAAATGTCGACGCAGATCACGGTACATCTTCGTACTGCCTGGATGGATAGATAACCGTGAACTGTGAGCCTCATCGAGAATGTCTCTGCGAAGCTGCTCGTCATTGGGTACAACGACCCGTCCTGCCTTCCATAAAATAGACTCCATCACAACAAAGTCATCAAATTCGTCCTTGACGGCGCGCATGTATCTATCATGAATCCAAGGATCAATCTTCTGGCCTTCTACAATACGATCCCACAGACTGCTGTATCGTGGAGGTACGGCGGTAGAAATGGATACGCTCTCCTGAGGATGCCAATCACTCAAAGCTGCAAGTGTATCCCACGTGTATAGCCAGTTCGCCGTACCCTCTGCATGTGCTCTCCTGCTAAGTGCATCAGCCACCACGTTTCCCTTACCGGGATGGTAAGAGATCGTGCAATCATAATCCTTCAGCAGCTCGAGCCATCTGCCCTGCCTCATGTTCAGCTCCTTCTGATCAAAGATGTACTTCAGACTCTTGTGGTCTGTGAAAATCTCGAAGTTCACCCCATATAGATAGTGGCGCCAGATCTTCAAAGCGAAGACAACTGCCGCCAACTCCAAGTCATGTGTGGGGTAGTTCCGCTCGTGCGGTCTCAACTGTCGTGATGCGTAAGCAATCACCTGTCCTCTCTGCATCAACACTGCTCCGAGACCTTCTCCAGATGCATCTGTGTAAACTGCATAGTCCTGAGTGCCTGAAGGAAGAGCAAGAATAGGCGCTGTGGTCAACCTCTCCTTCAGTGTCTGGAAAGCCTGCTCACATGAATCATCCCAAATGAATGGAACTCCCTTCTGCGTCAATCGTGTCAATGGACGGACGATGCGTGAAAATCCGCTGACAAAGCGTCTGTAATAGCCCGCTAATCCGAGGAAGCTCCGAATCTGAGTGACTGTCTTGGGCTGCTCCCAAGACATAACTGCATCTATCTTCGCAGGATCAACCGCGATACCTGCCCCAGAAATGATATGCCCGAGAAACGAGACCTGGGATAACCAGAACTCGCACTTGCTCAACTTGGCATATAGCTTGTGCTCTCGTAATGTATCTAAGACGATCCGCAGATTATTAGCATGATCCCCTTCATTCCGTGAATAGATGAGCACATCATCGATGAACACCACTACAAGCTTGTCCAAGTATGGACGGAAGATACGGTTCATCATATCCATGAATGCCGCAGGTGCATTGGTGAGCCCAAACGGCATCACCACAAACTCGTAGTGTCCATAGCGAGTCCTGAAGGCTGTCTTCGGAATGTCCGACTCGCGAATCCTCAGCTGATGGTAGCCTGAGTGAAGATCGATCTTCGAGAAAACCGAAGATCCCTGGAGTTGGTCGAACAAATCATCAATGCGCGGCAAGGGATAACGGTTTTTCACCGTTCTCTTGTTCAGCTGCCTGTAATCGATGCATAACCTCATGGATCCATCCTTCTTCTTGACAAATAGAACCGGAGCACCCCAAGGTGAAGTGCTCGGCCTCACGAATCCCAAGTCAAGCAACTCCTGCAACTGCACCTTCAGCTCCCTCAACTCGGCTGGTGCCATGCGATATGGTGCCATAGAGATCGGCTGCGTATCTGGCAACAATGTGATCTCGAACTCGATCTCCCTCGCAGGAGGTAGCCCTGGTAGCTCATCAGGAAATACGTCAGGGTATTCTGAGACTACTCGGATGTCCTGTATCATCGGCTCCCGATCAGACACCTCCCGAACAAAAGCAAGATATGAATCGCAACCCTGATCAACAAGTCGTTGGGCTCGCAATACTGAAATGTACTCCATGGTGGAGTCATGTGTAGTACCCTCAAACGTGAACTCGGGTAGATCTGGAATCCTGAAGACAATCGTCTTCCTAAAGCAATCAACAAGTGCATGATGAGTGGATAGCCAATCCATGCCTAAAATCAAGTCGAACTCATCAAGCTGTAGGAGTAGACAGTCTGCGATCATCTCGTGACCGCCAATCAGTACGGGTAAGTGCCTGACTATCAGAGATATGACAAATAACTGGCCACCTGGCCCTCGGATGTGATATGGAGACGATAGCGTCTCTGCAACTCTATCTAAAGAAACAAGCAACCTCGAAGCAAGGAAAGAGTGTGTCGCGCCGGAATCAAATAAAACATGGAAAGGTCGGCCCAAGACTGAGACCATACCTTTCACTACAGTAGCGGCTGAACGTGCATGTTCCTCAGTGACTGCGTGTAACTGCCCCTGCCTGGCTGATGCAGCACTAGATCCTGCCACACTCTGCGTCTGTCTCGGCTGCTGTCGCCTAAAGTTGGAGTTCCTGCCACGGAAACTCCCTGAACGCTGTGTCTGAGGCTGTGGCTGAGAAGGTTGTGGCTGAGGCTCGCCAGAAGCCTGTGGGCACTGTGCACGGTAATGTCCCCACTCGTGACATCAGTAGCACCGGACTGGTCGAGTAGAGGGAGTAGCTGTGTCCGTGCTCCGAGCTGGTCCTGCAGGTGGTCTATCTGCTCGCTGCGACCCAGATGGTCGAGTGGACTCTGTACCTCGTCCGGCAAGTGCTCCTCCTAAAGTAGTCGATGGAGAAGAGCGAGCACTGCCAGAGAATGTCGAACCTGTAGGTCGGAACCGTCTGGCTGACCTCTGCTGCTGAAACGGTCGACGTATCGGCCCAAAAGATCGCTGCGGTCTAGGCGGTGCTCCAGACGAGCTCCCGTAACGTCTCCCTCTGATGTCCTCGAACTTCTCCGCAACATCGGTAGCCTCGGAGATAGAAGTGATATGCAGTCCAGCCAGCTTCTCCTGCACCTCCTCTCGCATGCCACCAATGAACTTTTCCAGATTCTCTTCTGGAAATGCGCCAGCTGCTCGTGTGTGTCGTGACAGCTCTGTGTATCGGATGAAATAATCTCTGGCGGTCATCTGTCCCTGACGAAGCTCGGCAAACAGTCGGCGCTGGGACTCCTTCCACTTCGCAGAAAAGAAGTGGGCTCTGAACCTCGTCACAAAATCGTTCCAAGTAGGCTCTCGGCCTAGCTCGGACACTACGGCCTCCCACCATCGCTCGGCGAAGTCTATCAGTGAATACTCTATGAAAGATAGCCACGTGTTTCGTGGCGCATTAATCGCCCTGAGCACTTTCATTACTCTCATCAGCCACTGCTCAGCGTCGTCTGGTGGACCTGTGCCCTCGAACAAGGGTATGTTGGCCCGCTGAAAAGAAGTGAAGACTGACTGGTGCCTGTGAATGGTTACATACTCGTGTGTATCCTCGTCAGCAAAGTCAACAGGGTCCTGCTCCCTGTCCAAGCCTGCATCCTCCTCAGCTCCATGCTCTGCAATGTCCTCTAGTGGATCATCAGGATGAGGCTGCTCCACCTCAACGGACTGGTGATGGTCCTGTCGTATCCCATCCTGGGATGGATAGTACGTGAAATCTGACAGGTCCTCAAATCTCATCTCCATGTCCGTCTGCCTGTCGGCAATCTCAGTCTGCTGGGCCAATATCTGCTCATGCTGGCCTCTCATAGCAGCCTGCTGCTGCTGAAGATCGGTAAGTGCGCTCAGTATGCGTGCCAGCTGATCAGAAGTATCCTGACCTGGTCGAGATGCCATGGCTCTGCATGAGAACCATGATTAGTCATAAGGACGCCCTAGACAGATATTTATCATAATTGCTTTTCTCTTCTTAGGATATAAGATGAAAATTAATGAAATTGGTGACATCTGTGGTCATTGAATATGAATGTCATATTTCCCTTCTCGAACTCACGACAAGTCGGTAGACTGTCGCTATTCGAGATCTTAATGCGATCGGAATTGTAATATCGCGAATGTGCGTATCGGGGTACCACGGCTCTGATACCAAACTGTGAACCCCCCCCCCCAGGATCCGGGTACCCGTTTACGCGCAATTCGCAAGATATCATTCATGTTTAATCGCACAAGTCGTAAAAATACAGGGAAATTTTTTTTTTTTTTCGCAACTATGACATTCATTCTCAATACATGACCACAAGTAAAAGAGACAATATGGCACCAAAATTCTTTTCATTAATATTCATATCCATTTACAACATGTACAAGCATCTTCCATGTTACAACATATATCCCAAAATGTGATACAAAAGAGATAACATTTACATCATTATCTGGACAAGAACTGAGACAAAGTACTTCATACCGTCGGGTATAAACTCTGTCTCCAGGACGCATGTATAGCTACTGAGCTGCAGGCTGTTTGCTTGCCAACATGTTAGGAAAGAAAAGGCGTCAGCGGTTGCTGGTACCTCCCAAAAACTTATATAAAATAACGGCCATTTATGATTTACAAAAGAAAGCACGTAGAGAGGCAAGAACAACTCAAATTAAACTTTATTTCTACTTTGCAATAAAAAGGTTTTTCAGGCTATTTGTAAGCATCTCAAATGTTTGTCCCATACCCCGGCATTCCCCACATGTGACATATTTTTTTATAGTACTTGAGTATTCATGAGTATCTGAGTGTAAGCACATATCTATTCATAGACTACGTTGTTGAGTGATAATGGAAAAGTTATGATCGGAAAGATCTATTAATTTATTTAAATCATTGGGTAGAGAGAATGGTCATTTCCTACTAACCCTAACTTTGAATCGTAACTTCTCAAATTCTAAATTCCAGTGTTTCAGATACAATTCCAGATGGTATAGATGCAGATATGGATGATCTAAATGTTGAATCGCCATGTCTGTTGGCGAAGTAACTCAAGCGGTGAAGAAGCCTACAAATGGCTCTTCCGTCTCGCCCTCTAATTGGAAGCGCGGTCCAATAGAGGGATAGGTCTATTCTCCAACTACGCCACTGAGACGGGTGAGAGAGTGACTCCCTAGAAAAGTCGCTCTAGAAAAAAAACAGCCCGACTAGTACGGGCAACCGAGCTCGTACGTAAAGCTGAAAAACCAGGATCCCCCGCCTGGGCATCCTAAAACAGGGTCAGCGGAACTAGTCTAAAGTCTGGATCCCAACGAGGCGTAAAAACACTGCGAGCTCGCGTAAAAACCGTGTAAAAGACTGGAATCCTAGACCCGCGCATTAAGCGGCCGCTGCCCTAACTGGGCTTCCTATTCTCCCGCCCAGTTGAGGGTCACCGCGCCCTCGCACAGTCAGGTGCAAAGGTCACCGTAACCGGCATTATTGATTGATATCATTGATTCAACATCATTTTCTTGACCTCTACTATAGTCGACTTATCTTATTTGGGTATCTCATAATAACTCTTCTCTATAGTGAGCAATAATTGGTAGGGTATATCTTAAAGAATGATTTATGTAGATGATCAGTTCTTATGATCATAGGTCATTATTTCTATCATCATACTAATAGAAGTCACTTATTGAAAGGGTAACCATGACTGGCATTAATAATTATCACTCATCACTTATTTTCAACTTTTTTTTTGACTAAACATTTGAAACAGATGTGTCTTAACCTACAATTCATCAATCAAAATCAACAACTGATTTACCCACAAGGGTTGTCTTATTTTCACACAATCGCCCCTTTATAAAATTCAAAGGGTCTGCACATGGACCAGATTGTCTAAGCTCAAGAATGATTATTAGAATCAATAATTTAAGTCCTTATTTTGAATATATCTATTATTGAGAAAACCCGACTTATTTTTCTAACCATTTCAATTAGTTATACTCAGAATATCTAATAGATTTCAACTATAGCATTTTGAGCATTCAACTAGTGTATTATGAGAATTCAATTAGAGTATTCAAACCCATCTCGTTTCCCCCTTAATTTTACATGCAAGTACCCTTCTGTTGAATCATTATATATATATATATATATAACTTTTGAATCTTCATCTTAGCTTTCATCAGAGTTGGGTCAAGTTATACAAAGAAACAAATAACATAGCTCCCCAGTCTTTCCACCTACTTTATAAGAATGATATTGTTCATCCCCATCAACTTCAAAACCTTAATGCCATTCTCTTTTTGGGATTTTTGAATTCCTGATCTGGTACTGGTCATGGGATGGTTAAGGAACGTTGGGTCATATCAGACTCTAGTTTGTTGACATGATATCAGACATTTACTTGGGATTTATTTAATTGGATGCTTTAGAATCTCCTAGAATATGTAAAGATTTTAGGATAGTAGAAGGACCCTCGAGGGATGTCAAGATCACTATGTATGAAGTGATTGTGGATTTCTAGGTAAATAATGATTTCATCATTTGGATTAGGGATGTCATCGAATCAGATGTTAGTTTAATGAGAAATGGGTGCATGATGAAAAAAAATAGGTGGGCCCTTTTTGGAGTAGTGTACTTTATGTGTCTTCTAAGAAGGGGATGAATAATGATTCTTGTGAATGAAATTTCCATACTCGTCATCAACTCTTCACGTCACAGTCAGACAATCAAAATAAAAATAAATTGGAATGTTTGCTAATGAATGTATCAACAACTAAAATAATGTAGAGAACACAGATCAACGTGGAAGTGATCAAATAAAAACTAAGATAAAACTAATACCAGGCAATCAATCCAATAGAGAATCATCAATCTTCATCTCATAAAAAAAATATAGCAACAACTGAAGAACAGATCTTTACAGTAAACATCCTCATATAATCATTTGAACCTCAAGGATGAATCTAGATGGTGTTTAAAGTCAATCTATTTCCGAGATCAATACTAAATCTATCAGAAACGAATTGTGGGAAAAACAAATCCATGTAGGGCAACAAGATGGTTAGGGTTGTACATGCAGGCAGCAAAGAGATGGGGGTAAAGGATGGTACCTTTTTATATTTGCTTTGAGTTGAGAAGAACATGCATGTATGAGAAGGCAACAGATGCTCCTTGCTGTTGCAGAGATTCACCTGGGGCTGTTGGGAGCAGCAGAACCCAAGTGGCTGGAACTTTCTCTCGTTGGTTTGAGAGGAATTGGCAAGAAATAAGGAGAGAAAGGTTGGTATTTATAACCAAGAGGGAGGCTTTAGTTTCAGCCAAGTGGAGATACTTGGGGTCCAAGTGGAGTGAGAAAGAAAAGCCAAATGGCTATCCCGACAACAGTCTGTTCTGCTGACTGTACTAAAATGATAATATTTTTTTTTTCATTTGAGATGTTTAAAATATCCGTATGCGCACATCGAGGTTCCGATTTCGACGTGCAATATCTTGAATTGATCGTATCGAGACGACGATCAAATTGAGTATAATGTTGACATACTTTCGATCGGGTTTTATATACCCGAAATTTCCGGATACGGTTTTTGTTTAGGGTTAAATTTTACGATTTTAAAAATATCAAACGACCTCCGATTGACGAACGGTCGATTCCGTTGGTCTTGTATCGTCGAATCGGATCTCATGATGGTCTCGGTTCGTTTCGCGGTTTTTGAATTTGCGTTGCGGCTTTTCACGGCACGCATTACGAAACGACCGATTTTTGATAGATTTCACCCGAACAACTTTTGATTCACTACCAATTGGTCGTTTTAGGTTGGTTAGTATTGACCGACAATGTTTTTGGGTTCATTAGACCAAAAATCGGATGACTTCGGGTTGGTTAGAATATGGATGTTACACAAACGGGCCCTAAATGAACGTTGATGGGTACGACGACGCAAGTCTGAGGTGTAGGTTGAATGTGATGGGGAAGAAATTCTAGATTACATTTAATCCCCCCTTGTGGGGGTTGCGTTAGGTAGTCGGTGGCCTGCGTAAAAATTATTTGAATCTTTCAACACGGATTCGAGCAAGAATCCATGTAGCCAGCCCTACTTATAGTGGGAGAGGATCATCGCTACGATATTATATGAAGAACATTACACTTGTAAATTATGGAAACTCTAGTCTCTCATATACAAGTGCTAGTTGGGGAAATTACATAGGATGCATGACATGTATAGAAAAAGAGCAAATAAATCAATCAGTATAAAATTGGCTCACGGTACAATTTTAAATCATAGTTGGCATCTTCTCCTCAATGCAAAGTTGCCAATATGCGTCTATCAAACCATTCTTGAAGGGTCATCCATTATTGTTTCTTTGCTTGATAAATTCGTTTCCCATAAATGTCGGTGTACTACAAAATTAAGATAATACTTTTCTTATTTATTTTCCCTCATCATATCCATGACCACCAACTAAAAACTCCAAGACACCTCTTCTCACACGTCTGTTTAAACCTTCATCCATAATAAATCATTTCTCATGGTGGAATTCCTTGACAAAACTTGCTTGCAATTTTCTTCTTTCCTCCAAACCAACTTGGGGTGGACACGTGCAAATGTCATTTATGATTGTTGCTCCTATAGTCAATTTAATCATGACATGATAATTCGATCTCCAAATCTCTTTACCTCTGTCATGCACTCCTTTTAAGTTCTTTAAAATAATGTCAGGCCATTATAAGCTTTCCGTTTATCCCAAATACTATAATAAAACACAATTTCTTTCATATATCCTTAGATTATTCTCCACACCATTTTGTTTCCTGCAAGTATGAAATAATAATCGACATCCTCATTTTACATAATTCACCTCCGTGAGCTTCATAAAGATCACAACCATAATCCACGTCCTAATATGCAACATGTTTTCATGAACAGGTTTCTTGGCCCCCTCCCACAAGAACAAATTCATCCTTCAAGATGCCAAGACTCTGGCTTATTTAGAGCTACACCAGTATTCCCAAGTACGTGCTATATCTTTTACATGTTGCAAATGGATGAACTTCTGAGACAACATAACAGATTGGTGTTGCATTTATGATAGGATATAGTCGAAGGTTTAAAAAATGACAAATCAATGCAAATGAAGTCAAAAAGGGAGGTACAAGGTACACATCATTGTGAATGCACAAGTACTACATATATTTCAAACTAAAGTAGATCTGCGTATGCAGATGAGGACAGTAAAAACCAGCCCAAACAACAGAGATCTTCAATAAATAATTAAAGAACGCTGACCTATCATCAACTGTTTAATTTATTTTAATAGAAAAAATATTTAATTAAATATTTAAACTTCCTCTGTTATACTAAGGTCATGTAATTTGATAAAGTCATCCATATGGAAGGTTATAGAGCAAAAATGAATCATATCTACTTACCTAAATAGAAAAGCAAAGACGAGAAGGAAAATGGGCGCAGCAGATTTACACTGCAGCAGTGAAAAATTACATGTATAACTTAAAAGTTGGATAATAGATAAGACCTACAATGTGGAAAAACAACGTTGGGTAACTAAAAAGCAAAGTCTAACCATAGTAGCAAATGTTACTGAGATGAATACAAGTGATGCATTACTAAGATTTATATCCAACGCAGTCCCAAGGGCAGTAGGTACAACTGTATAACAAAAAGCAATCATCAGATTACTGTTCAAAATATTACAAGAACTTTCTAAACCACCAGGCGTGTACTTAAAAAACATTTGCTGAAACGACAATACAAATATATTCTTTTGCTTTAATTTAAGATAAAAAAAGATTCCAAAAATGTTAATCAATAAAAGCATAACAAGCAGATCCTAAAAACAAGGACATCTTCAAAAATAATCGGACAAAAGTTGGTGCATTGAGAAGACAAGCCCCAATGACACATAATTAGACACTATCCCTCACAAAATTTACAATTACACAATGATCTCACAAACTTGTTAACTCATACAATGACTCCCAAATTGACACCCATCCAAAACCCCGCAGAGTTTTTAAAAACCATTGAGATAATGTTATTTAATTTTATGGGATAATTACACCCATAACCTTGAGTAATTCCTCAATCTCAATCATAACCCTGCATAATCGCGAATTACACAGGAAACCCTGAGTAATGGTTAACTCTTACAGGACATAACCTTGTGTTATGTTCCGCTTGAAATTGCCGTTATATTTGACGGTTTCGGTTAGAAAAAGACAAAATTGCCTTTAATACTCTTTCATATTTACAAATCATGCCATCCTATTATATCTCCATCATCTGGGAAGGGTTGGGAGGAAGAAGCCACGAGGAGAAGCCACGAGGGCAGCTGGTGGAGGTGGTCCGCACGGAGGGTGGGATCGCAGGGAGATGGAGAAGGGGCTGCTGGAGGTTGTGGTCCGCGCAGAGGCGCGGGCGGGTGTCTGGGCTCGGGAGGAGGAGGCTTCAGGGCGAGGGAGGGAGGTGGGTTGCCTCCCCTCCGCGTGGGGGAGGGGGCTCTTGCTGGGTCACGGCGCCGCGGGGGACCGGAGGGGGCTCCTGCTGGGTCGCGGTGGGGGGGCGGGAACCGGGGGGCGGCTCTGTGTCGGGGGTCTGCTGGGTCGCGGTGGGGGAAGGGGGTGGGGGCGGGGAACCGGGGGGGCGGCTCTGCGTCGGGGGTCTGCTGGGTCGCGGTGGGGGACAGGGGGTGGGGGGCCTCTGCATCGGTGCGGGGAACCGGGGGCAGAGGGTCTGCTTGGGTGCTCTGTTTGTCGCAGGAGACGAGGGGGCGGGGCTAGGCTCGGCTGACACGGGGGTAGGTCGGATTTGCCATCGGAGTTGGGGGGGAGGGGGGGACTCCTTGCGTCGGGGAGGGGAGGGAGGTTGATAGGTGGGTGCTCTGTCTGGTTGACGCGGTGGAGGTCGATCGGGGTAGGCAGGGAGGTTGTCGTTGCCACCGGGGGGGGGAGGGGGCTCTGCAGGTCGGCGGGGGAGGGGAGGTTGGTCGACGGCGGGTTTTTGGAGTGGGTGGTTGCAGGGTGATGAATGGAGGAGGAAGAAGGAGAAGGCTTTTTATTTTTATTTTTTGAAAGTTTAGTAGCCATTGGATAAGTTAAGGGTTGGATTAACTCAATAGTATGGTTGGGTTAAGGACAAAACTAACGGAGGGTCATGAATGTGAGACGGAGTGACTACTCAGGGTTTCCTGTGTAATTCGCGATTATGCAGGGTTATGATTGAGATTGAGGAATTACTCAGGGTTATGGGTGTAATTATCCCTAATTTTATTTGCATCTATGCTATTCGACAACCCCCCCACACACACACACACAACCCCAAATTACCATCCCTTGTCTTCATCTAACAAACAATGCTCCTCTTTTCTCCCAAATAGACATAAGTTTGTTCGAGTACAATACAGGCACCAACATAGCCCCACCTACCCTATTTCAATTCACCATAGAACCTGGTCAAGCATCGCCTCACCATCAAGTGTTGCCCTCCATCAGCATGATTGCGCACAATAGCACGACAGGGATGGTGCACATGGTGATGATGCTTTGTCTTTGCACTACAATGATTCACTTTCCTCCACCTTCAATGCCCGTTGACCACACAAGCCATCACCACTCCATCTATCACATGCCTACCACATAAGAAATCAATCAGAGTGGGAGCAACAATGGATCCCATATTCAAAAAGTCGGCTCTCAAGCACCCTTGCCACAAGCATATCCTTCTTAAGCAGAAAGAACCGAAGAGAGCGATTTAGAAACTCAAATCCCCAGTTCGTCGACAGCAATAACTTGACGACCCCCGCCACATCTAGCTCAACCAAGTCCCATAAAACAAGAAAAAGCAATCCGAGAAACTGTCTGGACCAGGGATCCATCCACATTCAGTGCAAACACTGTTGCATGATCCTCCCCATGAATCAAAGGCCTCACCAACTCAGATCTCTACAATTCAAACAACCTTAGCACATCCCTGACAGCCCATCTTGCCCCACCAAGGAACCCTCCTCAGCTTACAAAAGTGCCCCGCCACTGCTGCCCCAATGGCCTGAGCTCCCTCACCACACCTCTCCACCTCAAGCGAATGAATTAATTTGTGTCTTCTCCTCTCGTTAGTCGCAGCATGAAAGAAATGAATACTAGCATCACCCTCCTTCAGCCAAACATGCATGGACCACCACAGCCACTCCACCTCACGCGAATGAATCAAGTTGTGTCTTCTCCTCTTGTTAGTCGTAGCATGAAAGAAACGGATACTAGCATCACCCTCCTTCAGCCAAACATGCATGGACCCGCCACCGCCACTCCACTTCTCACAAAATCATGTGGTGTTCTCTCCCACCCAAACTCTCATCCTCTAACAACTCCTTGGTGTCTTCAAAGGAGTCGAGGCAGCCTCTCCATACTTCTATAAGGAATGTGGTATGTTTGATACAAATATGACGGTGAAGGAGGATATTTGCATGGAACATTTTATCCAGATTTGAAACTTTTTTAAAATCATTGCCATGAAGATGCTTCTTGCATATAGAAATGGTCACGAAATGTTTGACAAACCATTAGTTGTGAGACAACATTTGGAAAATAATGAAAATATCCTTGCCAGGTATAGCATTCACTATATTCAGTTCATGTCAGTCAACTTTGAGTTTATTTACTTAACCAATTCTTTATTTTAAGAGCTAATCGTTGGTTTGTTCATGGAGACGAGACATTACATTTAAATATCATCACCATTAGCCATTAAGATCCTGAGCTTAACATTTTCATCCTCTGGATGTGAGTGTAATTGGAGGAGCTTTGACTAGGGAATGACTTCATTGAGCCACTTAATTAGAAGACTAGCAATTGAAAATATATTAGTGACATTACTTCTAATGTTGCTTTCATATCTATAACAAGAAGAGGAGTAGGTTAGAGACAAAGAGGCTAAACGACCTTGTTTATGTATGTTTCAATTTCAATCTAAAGGAAAGTCAACATAAGAAAGAAAGAGATCATCTTTTTCTCATGATCGTGCACATTTAGGTGAATGGACTAGTGATCTCAACGTACAAGCTGAAGACAAAGAGGTTTTTCTAAAGTTAGAATTAACTTGGAGTTTATAGGAAAATGCAAGTGGTGCAGATGAGATTTTGGAACTGAGAAGAAGAAAAAGATGTGAACGTAACAAGGGATCTCAACTTCAAGTTCAATTGTTGTGCTGATAAGTGAGAAAGATGAGGAATTTGATTTAAAAGGAACAGATGAAGATGATAATGAAGAAGAAGAAGAAAATCTCGATTTGAATGATAATGAAATTGATGAGGATGACTAATGTTACTTGCTATTAAAAATCATTTTTTAAGCGTGATTGTGATTTAACATTTTGTATATGGTCTAATCATTAGATATTATTTTGTAGTAAATATTGTGTCCTTAGCTTTCTTCCTTTATTTTAGTACAATAGTGTTAGAGTTGTTTCGAATTGGGTTATTTCTCTTATTTATTGAGTCTTGTAATACTTCGGGGTCCTTTATGTATTTTCTATTTTTGGATCTCTAGAGTTTCACGCTATATAAGAAATCCTAGACCTCTTGTATAAGACAAGTCGTTCATTCTTTCTCTACATGGTATCAGAGCAACTATCTTAGACGGGAGCTTATACCTGAAGCCCACTGCCACCGCCAAGGTTCAGGAAAACGGTATGCGTATACGTTTGGACAGGTCACTGAATAGCGATTAAGCAGTATGCGGGACATATGCGAGGTATATGCGGTTAGACGTGGCTTTCTATTTTTTATTTAAAAATAAATAAATATTTACAAAAGTGACTACAACTAAACTAAATTTATGGATAAATGTGATCCAACAAAAGATCTAAGAAAAATGATTTTCATGTAGAGCTCAAAATAGTACAACTAAATATTAAAATCATCAAAGACAGTATTAAATAATCTGATTTAACATATAGAATCAAAATAATACAAGATTTGGATCTTAAAATCCGGATTCGATGACTCAACTAGACCTTAAGCATGCGCACGGAGCGTATATGCGCCCACACAGCCTGCATATGTGGGCCATATATGCGCAAATGGCACATAAAGCAAGGCTTCAGATAATCGGTGCGGCGAGGAAACAGCTTAGGTATATGCGGCCGCATATGCAGCCACACGGATCGCTTTCATGAACAGAGGCCACCGCGAGCCTCCATCCTCCTCGAACCTTGTGCAGAACCTTCTCCCTCATATAAGGGTCCCCCACGAGGCCTCGATGGGTTCCCCAATGCGACCCTAGCACTATTTCATTGGGATGTTGCCAAACTCCGTCCAGCACTGCCTAGGCGCCGCCTAGGCACCACCTAGCCCCTCATAGGCATTACCCAACGTTGCAAGCACTACCAGCACTACCCAGGCACCGCCAAGGCACGACCCAGCGCTACCCTAACACCGCCAGCAGTCCTTTTAGGGTTCTACGATGCTACCATCAGCCCTTCTAGGGCTATCAGGGGTGCAGTTGGCACCTTGGGGTGTCACCAACTGATATATCCACAACTATTAAAGGTCACGTTGTTGTGAACAAATCTATTGATGGCCTCTTAAAGCGCAGTTGATATGTCCAGCACTTGTGTTGGGATCTTAGAATGATAAAGAGGGCATATGTGCCCTAGTCATGCAAGTTTAAAGCTCTGCTACAATCTTTTAATCTCTATATCAGACCACGATGGCATCAAATCCTACTGAGACCAAGTCCATGTACAGTACATATCATTTGATGGTACAGGATACCTCTATCGAACTCAAGGATACAGATAACTACGTCCTTTGTTCTCGCGCTTTCAAGGTGTTCGTCGATGGTCACGGGGACTTCTATCAACCGTTTGATGAAGCGTTTGCATAATTCTACTCCCAGTACGGTTACTTCTATTACGCATCTTGCTACTACTTCAGATACTCCAGCACACTCTGCTTTTGCCATAGCACCAACCTAGATCATTGACTATGGTGCATCTACTCACTTGATTGGAGAAGAATGTCTTCCGACATTTTCAATCCTCTTCCACTGTGAAAACGGATCATGTAGCCAATGGTGCCCATTCTCATTTCACCACCGTAGGGACGATCAAGTTTTCCTCCGAGTTCAAGCTCTCTGCATTTACTGTGCATTCATAATCTATGTGCTGAATAGAACTATTGAGTTATTTTTTATGAGTGCCATTATTATTTTTAGGACTAACAGACTATACAGATTTTTGGTAGGGGCATGAGAAAGACGGCCTTTACTACCTTGATATTCATGTTGATTCTACATTTGCCAGTGCAGCCTTCATTTCCGCTAACCCATTCCTATGGCATTTGCGGCTACGTTACCCCGCTGCTAAAGCTTTCTCCCAGATAATTCCTAAACTTTCCTCACTAAAACTATTAGAGTGTGAAGCATGCCAGTTCTGAAAACATCAACAGTCATCCTTTCTACCTAAGACCGAGCCACATCAATCTGTCCCTTTCTCCTTAATCCATTGTGATGTTTGGGGTCTCTGTCCGGTATGTACTACTTGTGGTCATAAATATTTTGATGTCTCCGTGGATGACTATAGTAGATCTTCTTGGGTCAATTTATTAAAGGAACGGTCAGATGTCAACAAAATTGTAAGTACTTCCATTTCATTATCACATCTTTCTCTACTAGTATTAAAAAGATACAGCCCGACAATGCTCTTGAGTTTACCCAACAGGACTTGGTGTCTTTCTTTACCTCTCAGGGGACCCTTCATCAGACATCCTATGTGTATACCTCTCAGTAGAATGGGGTAGGAGAGAAAGTTTCACCACCTTCTCAACGTAGCACGTACATTGCTTACTCACATGAAGGTTCCCAAGACTTAATGGGGGACATGCCATTCTCATTGCCACTAATCTCATCAATAGGGTCCCTTCTTCTGTCCTAAAGGGAGTTGCTCCTTTCTCTCTTATATCTTGGTGAGACACCATTTCTACTCACGTTAAGGATATTTGGTAGCATTGTATTTGTTCATAATTTCCAGACTGCAGATAAATTATCTTCTTGTGTTATCAAATATGTTTTTCTTGACTACTCTCGCATTCAAAAAGGGATATAAGTGTTGCGAACCTATTGGTCATCGTTATTTCATTTCTGTTAATGTCACTTTATTTGAATGGACTAGCTACTTTACTCAGGATGTCAACGACATACCTTTGGAGCATCTGCCACCACCCATTGTCTACAAATGAAAACACACTAGTCATTTTGATGTCACATTTTTTGAGTCTTTGATGTACTTTTCTCCAATAGGTGATAGGTTGACTTTATTAGCTTCAGATGATGAGGTCTACATGCCACCTCCTCCTATGAGTCCATCATCACCTCCATATGTGTAGTTGTTCCAACACCACCACCACATCCTCCATCTCCTCCTCCTATTCGGCCATCTCCCACGATACATGTTCCATTATTGCCACAATATTATACACATCAGCCTATTTCTGCTCATGATCATTGCCAGTCATCCAGCACGCCTCAGGTTTGTTCTGTGGATCTGGAGATGTGACTGTGCAGGAATCTTTGTAGGAGCATGGCACACAGATTGAGGAGATTCCCAATGACCTAGACATACCTATTGCGCTTCGAAAACAGAAGTGTACATGTACCTCATATCCTCTCGTGTCACAGGTTTCCTTTGATAGCTTGACGAGGGATTTCAGGAGATTCGCAGTTTCTCTATCTGTCGTGGAAATCCCACAGAATTACCAAGAGGCCTTGAGAGACAATCGGTGATGCGTGGTCATGGAAGAGGAGATGGTTGCTCTACAGTTGCGTGGTACCTGGAGTTTGGTTCCCGCTCCCAATGGAGCATCTATTTTCAATAACAAATTGGTGTTAAACGTCAAACATTGTGCAAATGAGAGTCTCAATCATTACAAGGCAAGATTGGTTACACGTGGCTTTACTCAAACGTATGGAGTGGATTATCTGACCACATTATCCCATGTTGCTCGCCGGTCTACTCTACAAGTTCTTTCTGTTGATGTGATATGTGATTGGAATTTATTTCACCGTGATGTTAAAAATGCATTTATGTATGGTGATCTTCAGGAAGAGGTCTACATGCAGCAGCCTCCAGGGTTTGTTGCTGAAGGGGAGTGTCAGCAGGTTTGTAGACTTCATAAGGCAAGATATGGCATGAAGTAGAGTCCAAAGGTGTGGTTCCATAAGCTCTCGGGTCAGATTGAGAGGCAGGGATTCAAGCGATCGAATGCATATCATTCCCTATTTGTACAAAGAACTTTCAGAGGCACGGTTGTTATCATGGTATATATTAATGACATGCTTGTTACAGGAGATGATGTGCGGGGGATTAAGAGGTCAAAGTAATTTCTGGACAGACAGTTTGTCACCAAGGATATTGGCATCCTACGGTATTTCATGGGTTTAAAGTTCGCCAGGAATCAGCAGAGTCTTGTGATGACCTAAAGAAAATATGTTACAGACATGTTAGTTGAGACATGCATGACTGGGTGTCGACCTGTAACTACTCCTACGGATCCCAGCATGAGGATATATGATGATGATACAAAGGAGGTGGATAGGTGAAGATATAAAGAATTGGTGGGAAAGCTTCTCTATGTCACTATTACTAGGCCAGACATCGCCTTTGCAGTTAGTCGGGTCAGTCAGTTCATGGAGCAACCTCGATAGGTACATATGGACGTAGTTTATATGATTTTGAGGTACCTAAAGTCATCTCCAGGAGAAGGATTACTTTTCAAGAAAGGAGCAACTCTGACTATCTCAGCATGTGCAGATGCAGCATGAAGTCCACTTTGGGTTTCGTTGTATTTGTTGGTCATTCTCTTATTTTTTGGAAGAGCAAGAAGCAAACTACGGTTGCTAGGTCAAGTGTTGAATCCGAATATAGAGCTATGGCACAAGCGAGCACAGAGATGATGTGGGTTCAAGCGGTATTAGC
This sequence comes from Ottelia alismoides, assembly GCA_037367405.1. Taxonomy (NCBI): domain Eukaryota; kingdom Viridiplantae; phylum Streptophyta; class Magnoliopsida; order Alismatales; family Hydrocharitaceae; genus Ottelia; species Ottelia alismoides. The sequence goes on along the minus strand of JAZKJV010000523.1, from coordinate 229,875 downwards.
AGACTTACATATAGATGTAGCTCTTCCTATGCAGTTACAATGTGAAAACCAGGCCGTCCTATTTATTGCAAACAATCCTACATTTCATGATAGAACTAAACATATTGAAGTGGATTGCCACTATACACGGGATATGATACAAAAAGGTTTTACTTTTCTATGTCTTATGTCAGTTCAAGAGATCAAACAGCAGATATCTTTACGAAGACTTTGCTCAGAGGACCATTTCAGAAGTGTTCATCCGAGCTGAGCATGATTGACATCTATGCTTCATCTTAAGGGAGAGTAAAAATATGTTTGTATTTATGTATTGTTTTCTCTATTTATTTTATTTTCTTCTATCTTATGTAATGTACCCATAGGTCTCTCCTCTATATAAGAGAGCCCTAGAGTTCACGGAATAAATAAATTCCTTTCTTCTCCCAAAAAAAACTGTACGTAAAAAAAAGGGAAGAGGGAGATGGCTATTAAAAAATCAACATAGTTGGAAAACTTTATATTTGAGTCTGTTTTTCCCCCATCTTCATGTCTTCTCTCAATTTGGTCGATGTCATCTATTCCGACCAGTATGGGAGAAAGGGGGAGTATGTGTAGAGTATTCAGATCCGGACTCTATATGTCACTTTCAGACTCTATAGATTGGTTCAGAGTTTACAGTTCAAAGTGCACAGGTGCACGTTCATGGTTTGAGAGGTCCCCGTACTTGATCGGGTCGGCTCAAAGTTTTATGTGATCCATAGGGACTCAACAGTAGAGATCTCATTCTCTAAGCCATTGTGGGCTAGGGTTTTCACGTGATTTCATAGAGACTCCATAACAATCTGAGCTAGTATGGGAGAACCAGTTCTTCGACGAGGAGACTTTCATACTCCATTCTCCAACGACCATGGACTCCGACGAGGATGTTTCCACGACTTTTTCCAGTTTGGCCCTTCAATGAGATGGAGCAATTGCTAGTCAGAGTTCTCTAGGTAGAGACTCATTTCAGTTTCAGTGACTTTAACAGATGTAATATAGAGCATATATTCTCTGCAGTGTTACAGAAGTCGGTATTCAGTATTCAGTCAGAGGGGCCACTGGATAAAGAATATTCGTTATTCGGGAGAATATTCATATGTATTCAGTTATGTATTTTTAAAATTAATTTAAATATAAATATTATGTCTGGCATATATATTCTTATATATTTATGCATATATCGTCATGAAACAATAAGAATCCAAGATAAAAGTACCAACTAACAAGTTACATATATGGAGCTTTAACATCTGTGGTGATACCGGGATAAATGAGAACCTTTAACAATCAAAAATAAAAAAAATGGTAACATGTTGCAATACTCTGTCGAATATTCAACCGAATCCATGAATATTCGGAACGAATATTCGAGAATATTCGAGTTGGACCGAATATTGACCAAATAATGATATTCTATTCGATCACCCTACAGAATAAGAATATTCGGTATATTCGTCTAAATATTGCAACAGTGATTCTTTGACGAGGAGACCCAATTTAGTCCACTCCATCCCTTTAGTTCCTCCTCACAAGTACGGCATGAGAAACAACGTCCTTAGGAGGAAGACATCAGAGTTTGCATTGATTTGATATTGTTTGTAGTGTCATGTATTGTGTGAGAGAGCGATTTCTTTCTATTTGTCCAAGTTGAGCATTGCAAGCTCCAGCTTGAGGGGGGATGTTAGAGTATGCGTCAGTAGGTGGATGATTAGATCCCTCCAGGGTCCAATTACCACACACACTTATATGTTTAGTCTCATGTCGGTTATTCGTGGGACTTGGAGATTCAATGGGACTATATACAAAGTCCTACACCCATTGTATCCTTTGAGAGAAAGATGAATGAAACATCAGCCCTTTGAGGTGATTCTCCTGTAGTTTCATTCCGCTCCTCGTGGAGTAGAATTCCACGTAAAATCCCGGTGTTATTCCTTGTTGTTTATTCTTCATCTTAGATTACGCTTCCGCGTTCATGTTTTCTACAGTACTGAGACTCAAGTAGATGAATAGGTCGTTGTTAAAGAAGTGGGTCGTGTAAATATGGGACTACTGTAATGGTACATTTTAACACCTATTGTGGGTTATTTATTGGGACTCTAAGGGCTCGTTGGTTGCCAAGTTACCCCGAGGTAACATGGCATACCCTCAGCCTTACCCCTTCATTCTTGTGTTGGAATTACTTATATGGACCCCATAATTTCTTTGTTATAAATTTTTTAACCACGTTCAAATACAAAAATTAACATCAAAATATATTATAATAATAATAAAAGTTAATATAACACATAATCAATGTGACATCACATCACATTTATCATTTAAACCCTCTTCAACCATCCAAACAGCTACTATTCATAGGAGGATTCCAACCCAACCCAACAATGTTACCAAACAAGCCCTAATAGTTTGGAGACAAAGATGAGAGTCGTTTGAACGATATGCAAGGGGATCTATTTAGTTGTACCTAACAATGTTTCCTTTCTATGGTCAATGCTTGGAGATGGAATATCCTTCAACATTTGGATATAGACGAATGATTTGACAATGGGGCTTTTTTCTTGAAAGAAAAAAAAGTTGCCGCATCATAAAGATTTTAAGCAGGATACTATTGTCACGTGATGATTTGACAATGGGGCTTTTAAAAGGCGTATTCTCTTATAGAGGTCATTCAGGATACTGTTACGGATGTTTGGTCCAATGGTGTTTAGATCCAAACTTTATGTCTTGACTTTTCATAGCATATGCTGCACAAGTTGCCACATTATGAAGATTTTAAGCAGTGTAGTCAAGTTCGATGACCATGTTCGATGGTAATTTCTCAATCAGGAAGTCATATAAGGGATTATCTACGCCTTGAATCTTCGACTTGAAAGATCTCACAAGGTATTGCGAGTTGTTATGGGATTCTAAAGCACTGGTGTACGTAATGGCCTTGTGTCTCTCTCTAAAGGGCTATAGTGATGACCACGGTGCACAAAGCCAGGATTTTAGGAGGACAAATGTGGCCAACCCTTTTTGCTATGGGGGTTGCCTGAGTTATTGAACATGTATTCTTCTTATGTGTTGTGATGAGTGAGGTTTAGAGTAACATGTCTATTGAATGGGTTGACTCCGCAATTAGGACAAAGTTGTGGATTCTCTCGGTGCAAACTACTTAACTATTTCAGGTTGAATAGGGATCAATTGAAATCACTTGCCTTAATTTGTGCATTATGATTAGCAACGCTCGGTGACAACTTTTTTCAAGAGAGATTTTATGTGGGAAATGTTGTTTCTCAAGTGAAAACTCCTTTCGACTGTGGATGATGTAAAGTTTTATCTTATTAATAATTACATCCGAGGTGTATGTCTGCACTTTCTAGTTTTTAAAAAACACAATACCTGGTCTGAGTTTCTGAATAGCCAAGGAAAATGTGTTTCACAGCTCGGGGAAGTAACTTGTGTTTACTTGATTTAGTTATGACTTTTAGAGACAACCAAACTCCTTGGTAGGGGCCACAAACAATGCCTCGGCAGATGAATTATCGAATGGTCATTCAACATCAAAGATGGCATTCGATTCTTCAAATAACATGCATTGAAAATAGCATCTCTCTAATAAGCAGCATATGATATGTCGATACTTCCTCTTAACAACACCCATTTTGAAGCAAAGTATGAATACAAGTTGTTTAGTGGATTACTCTTTGTAATCAGAGAAAGGATTGCATATAAGAATTACAAATTCCACGCCATTATAAGATCGAATAGCTTTAATAAAGCATCTTTCGAAATTAATTTAATAAAGCATGATACACAGGTGATATAGTAACGGACTGGACAATTAGTGTGCCAAATCTATTGACATGCTGATAAAGATCCGACTAGTCAGAAGACTCCGAACTAATGACAATGATACTAGAATTAGTAGCTTTAATGATAACCTCCGTCTAGTGAGCAACAACAATTATGTCATACTTGATCCAGCACATCATTTCAGCATGACATTGTTTTCCACATAAGGAACACTGAGGTTGATCCCAACCTGAGGGTCCTCCGCAACGGCCATGAACACAGGAGGCCAGCATACCTCGTTCACAATTTAAGGAACACCTAATGCGGATGCCTATTGTCGATGCATGATCTGAACTCATCCCGGTAGAAAGAGTGATGGAGAGCTCAAAATATTATACTTGTATAGAGACTGAGAGAACCAACTTTAATTCTTCCATTAAATTCCTCCTCATAATGCGCATCACCAAATATAAACTTCTCTGGGAGAACAAAAGGGAAAACCAAAGTACTCTGAAAAGAAGTTGTTTTCATGTACTTCACAAAAGCTTTATTATCACTTATGCCCTTCTTAACTTCTGCAATATCGGTTATGTCCCTCCCTTTTTTATAATATCACCCCCTAATTCCTACAAAATTCATAGTTCTACCCTTTTGTAATATCAGCTATCCCATACGTTAGCTTAACGGAAGGGCAAAAATGTGAATTTTGCAAGAAGTCAAGGGCACGACTGATATTCCAAAAAAGGAAGGGCATAAATGATACTGCAGTAGTTAAGAAGGGTGCAAGTGATTGCGATAGATGTCCTTTCCATCATGACAGGTCAGGTGGTTCTCCATGGGAGGTCAGCGGGTTACTCGAGGGGGGAGTTCTCCACTCCCTTGTTGCAGTACGTGGATGATACCCTTTTCTTCATCGGGGGGAGGGTTTGATGAGGCCATTGCCATGAGTATGACGTTTGACGTCTTCGGTGAGTTGTCTGGCATGGCGGTGAAGTCAGCATTTGTACCTTTTGGTCATTCGGTCTTGGAGATTGAGTGCTCGAGGATTTTGGAGACTTCGCATGGATCTTTACCCATCTCATACCTTGGGTTACCATTGACTTGTGAACGTTTAAAGCATTACAATTGGATGTTGGTGGTGGAGAAATTGGAACGAACGTTAGATGGTTGGAAGGTCTGTTGTCTCTCTCGTGGGGGGAGACTTGTGCCCATTAAGGCAGTGCTGGCAGCGATTCCTGTTTTCTTCATTTCGTCATGGGTCCTTCATGTTGGGATCAGCAACCGATTAGAGTCATGTATGCGTCGTTTCTTCTAGAGTCCTTCAAGTAGGCAGTCGAAAGGATTACATCTGGTGAACTAGAAGTCGGTTCCCTCGCCGAAGGACCAGGGAGGTTTGGGTGTCCTCAGACTTGAGGAGATGAATAAAGCCCTACTGTTGAAATGGGTGGCGAGACTTTGGGGCAGCGGTGAGGACCTTACCAGTAGGCTTCTTCGGGACATCTTCGACATCCAGGTGCAAGCACAGCTGGATGACTCATCTCAACGCCACCACTATGCCTTCTGGAAGATGATCTGTTCGGTTGTGCGGGAGATGACGCTTCAGATGTGTTCGGTTGTGTGTGATGTCAAACCATTTCTGTAAGGATGATTAGGGTGGGAATGGCCTTCTCATAGAGCGTTTTCCCGCTTGTTAGCATTGCCAGGTGATCAAGAGATGTACGTGAAAGATGCTTAGGTGGATGGTCATTGGATGCCGTGTTTCTCTTCGTCGCTTTTGGAACAGTGATTCGCTGCTATGACTGGACCTACAGCTAGGAAGGACCACTGGATTCGGTGGGATGACTCCTCCGTGAGGAAGGCCTACATGGCACTCATAGGGGGTCATGTGGAGATCAGGGGAGATAGGTTCAGGGATTGCAACTTGATTTGGACCCTGAGACACCTCTGAAGATAAAGGTATTCATTTGGCTCCATGGACTGGGTCGAGTGCTTACCAAGGCAAGAAGAGCCTCCCTCATTCAGGGGGTGATACCGAGTGCTCTATGTGTAATGCTAAGGTTGAAGATCTAGACCACCTTTTCTACTTTTGTCAGAGGGTCCGGGAGATTAGGGTGATGATGAGCTTCTCATGGGTGGACCTTTAATCCCATGAAAGTTTCAGGGGTTCCCTAGTTTCCAATCATTTTAGGGATATGTATGATCTGTTGCGCCCAATCTCTGTGTTATGTTGAGAATGTTGTCCTTCTAGCTAGTTCTCTTTTCGAGACATGGTTGTTGTAAGTTTTCTGTTACTCCTTTTAATAAAAGCTTGGGGCAGACACCTCAGGAGTGTTCCCGCCTTGATAAAAATCCTTTACTAACCATATAGATATATTGCACCATCAGAAACATAGGATTTAAGCACACACTGCAATCAGGTATAAATAAGAACCTTTCCAGACAATACGATGTCAAGCTCTCCTCATAAAAGGAAATTTGCTAGAAGATGTGAAATACAACCATCCTCTATTGGGGGCATAAGATTCCTCTATGGATAGCATAAAAGTCCTACATAAGGTAAAAGAGCAAAGTTAGCAATGCCAACAAATATTTACGTAAAGAACTCCAAATAAATAACACATCAGCAAGGTTGTTCTCGTTAACTATAAATAGACCACGATCACCCAGGACAAATCTTCGGGTGGCCTTGGTGTTCACCGTCTGGATTCCTTGAATAGGCGCTTATGCTTAAGTGGGTTGGTAGGATTTGGGGGAGAGGCGAAAATCTTTGTTGCAAACTTATTCGTCGTATTTACAGCATCCTAAACCATGGGAACATTGCAGGGACCACATCCTTTTTTCCCTCAACCTTCTAGAAGGGAATTAAGTCGGTAATGCCACGGTTCACTGAGTTGTTCGGACCAGTTTTTAGGAATGGGGAATCTGTTGCTTTTTGAACATACGACTGCACGGACACTAGCCCATTTGCAAGGTGCTTCCCATGGCTTTATGTCTTAGCAGCTATTGTGAGGCATGGGTAGCAGACTACTAGATGGACGGGGGTTGGATGCCTTCATTCTTATCAGGCTTTTCGGATCAGTGTTTAGAGGATTTATTGATGCTCTTAGACATGTTAAATAGGGTCGAGCGCCCCACAAAGGAGCGAGATCATTAAATTTGGAAAGACAATGCCTTCTGAGTGAAGAGAGCGTATACAGCAGTGGTCAGATCTCTACATGTTGTGGAGGGAAACCTGATCCACGAGTGTAATCTGATTTGGGGTTTGAAACTCTCGAGTATAATAAGCTTTTTCATGTGGCTAATCAGAAGAAAGCGCATCCTCACAAGAGATCGTTGTGCGAGATTATTCGACTGGGTACAAGACCGATACCCAATTTGTAATACCGAAATAGAGACCCTTGAGCATATTTTTTCCCTATGTCCAAGGACTACAAGATCTGGCAAGAAATGCGTATTACATGGGTGAAGATTACTGGTTTTGAGGACTTCTGGGATTCTCTTTTGTAGAGATATAATATATATTATTTGTATTGTTTTATATTTTCTATATCCTTATGGACTCCTTATGTAATTTACCCATAGGCTCCTCTCCTATATAAGAGAGCCTAGGGTTTATAGAATAAACAACTCTTTTAATTTTCCCAACAAGGTATCAGAGCGGCGGTCCTAGACCGGAGCTCCTGTACCCTAACCCTAACTCCACCGCAAGCCTCCTCCGCGCGCCTCCCCCTCCGTGCGCCGCCCCATCCGCGTACTGCCACATCCTGTGCGTCGCACCCCTTCGCACATCGTACCACACATCCTTCTGTGTGTCGCCTCCCCTGCGCGCGCCTCCTCTTCGCGGGCCTCTTCGTATTGCCTGGGCCATCACTGCCTAGGCCCCTCTCGTGCCAGGGCCGTTACATAGGGTTCTCGCCGAACCTTCTTCCTTATGAGTTTGGTTGCTTGAGTCTACACATGCAACCGAACCTGTGAATGTCAGTGTAGACATCCATATCTCCAGTCTACAACTCTAGTCTTCTATTATCATCATGTCAGAAAGCAAGGCTGATATTCCATCCACGGGCGCCTTCAGAGGTCCTGCGCCTATTGTGAAGATGGACGGGTCAAATTATGAACTGTGGGCAATGCAGTTCATGAGTATGATGAAGTCGACCGGTAAGAAACACATTCTTACTGAGGAAGAGCCTGCTGAGAAGACTGGGGTTAATGCCTCATAGGAGGCGGATGATGCATATGCCAAGGTTTGGCTATCAGGAATGTAAGCAATTGAGATTGCAAATGATATTCTCCATCAGCCCACTGCAAAAGCAATGTGAGATATTCTGGATGCTACATACTCACAGGCAAAGAATGAGACGAAGATTCTGCAACTTCAGCATGACATCATTACAATCAAGCAGAATGGACGGCCTCTACACTCATTATACACGTCTTTACGTGGAATGTTCGAGAAGCTTTATAGCTTCATGCCTCTCACATCTACTCCTGAGCAACAGAAGACCTACAAAAATGCCACTATGGCTGGTGTATTCCTGGTAGCCCTTGATCCAGAATACGAGGTAGCACGTTCCCAGATCTTGGCAGATTCCACTATTCCTCCTATGGAGGAAGCCTTTCACAGACTGGGTCGTATTACTATTCCTTCATCTACTGCCAATCAGACCGCCTCGTCTATGGCAGCATCTCGAGGTCGCGGGGATCATCATCAGTTTCATGGTCGTGGACCTCGAGGCAGAGGGAGTCGTGTTCGCCAACCATGCACTTTTTGTCATCGTTCCGGACATACTGAGGACACATGCTATCCCAAACATGGATTTCCTACTTCTAATGCAGGAAACATCCAAAGGTTCATTCCCTTTTTATACAGAAAACATCCAAAGGTATGATTGCAATTATGATGTATGTAGATGATATTCTGATTACAGGTGACGATATACAAGGAATTCGAAGGTGAAAGAAATGTTGGGTCATGAATTTGTCACCAAGGATCTTGGAGTACTTAGATATTTTCTGAGATCGGAGTTCGTCAGAAATTCACATGGACTTGTGATGACCCAGAGAAAATATGTCACTGACTTGCTAAGTGAAACAAGAATGCTTGGATGCCGACCGACCACTACACCTATGGATCCAAGCATGAAATTATATGATGATGATACTGATGACGTGGATCAGAGAAGATACAGAGAACTGGTAGGAAAACTTCTTTATGTTACCATTACCAGACCCATATTTCTTTTGTTGTTAGTCGGGTGAGCCAGTTCATGGAGCAACCACGTCAGGTACATATGGATGCTATACATATGATACTCAGGTACCTTAAATCATCTCCAGGTGCAGGAATATTGTTTAAGAAAGACAAGGAGATTGCTATCTCAGCATGTGTAGACGCAGACTATGCAGGATGTCCTAAGGATAGGAAGTCCACCACTGGATTTGTTGTATATGTTGGAAACTCTCTCGTCTCATGGAGGAGCAAGAAGCAAACTGTTGTAGCCAGATCCAGTACGGAGTCTGAATATAGGGCCATGGCCCAAGTTAGTACAGAAATGATGTGGGTAAAAGCCGTTCTTACAGACCTATATATAGAAGTCCCACTTCCTATGGCTCTGGAATGTGACAATCAAGCTGCTATATTTATTGCTAATAATCCAGCATTTCATGAACGAACCAAGCACATTGAGGTTGATTGTCACTATATACGAGATATGATTCAGAAGGGCTTTATTTCTACATCTCATGTCAACTCAGGGGATCAGACTGCAGATATTTTACCAAGACGTTACTTAGAGGGTCATTCCAGAAGTGCTCGTCCAAGCTGAGCATGATCGATATCTATGCTCCATCTTGAGGGGGAGTGTAGAGATATAATTTATGTTATTTGTACTATTTTATATTTTCTATATCCTTATGGACTCCTTATGTAGTTTACCCATAGGCTCCTCTCCTATATAAGAGAGCCTAGGGTTTATGTAATAAACAACTCTTTTGATTTTCCCAACATCTTTCTATGACAAAACATAGACCAAAAGAGGACCTCCTACTTGTGGCAGTGGTATTGGCGATGTGACTCGCTAGAAATAGTGTAATCTTTACCGCACAATGCTTTTATATTGAAAATGTAATCTCGCATGCCAAAACTCTCCTCGAGTCTTGAATCTTATAAATTTCTTTTCCTTTTAATATGAGTGGGGTGGACACCATTGCATGTTTCCCCCTTTTTTGACTTCAAAAAAACTAAAAATAGACCATAATTTCGAGTCTTAAGTCATTTGGCGATGATGAGACGCAAAGATTCATGATGAAAGTGATGGGCAAGAGATCAAGCTTGGGAGTTTGGGATTTGATTCTCATCTTATGAAAACCACCAATCTATTAGTAAAATGCTCCCACCTACTTTGAAGCTATGTTTGCTTTTATTCAATTTCATCCTATTTCATTAAGATATAATAAAGTAACACCTAATTCAGATATGCCTTATAATTTAGGGTTCATATATCAATCGATCTATAAAATCCTAAGACTTCAGCAATTACACATAGAACTAATATTTGTTTATTCGTCAACTTTAAAAAATCCAATAGTTTATCGACTAACAAGAATTTCTAATATCAAAGCACTTAATCTCGGGCTTCTATGGTATAAAGTTTCGTTGAGAAGTCATCGCTTCCATAAAGCCTCCCAAATTCACGGGCAATGCACCCACCTACTTCAAGAAACGTATGTAAAACGAAAATGGGAGACAAACACGCATCAGAATACCTCTAAAGAAATAGTCCCTCCAATTAACCACCACCTCATCTCCAAACTTCCTCCTCCTGACCATAAGAACCGCCTTGGACGCTACCGCCTGCAATGCAAAGTGGATCGTGTTCATCAGCATCGGCGCCGGGAACTTCCCGAGCTTCTCCCCTAACAAGGTCTTGTTGTACCTGTATCACAACTACATCATTTCGACGACAAGAACAAGACGCAAATTCCTCCAAAACCAGAGCATCCACTCACACAGTCAAGAACGTGCTGAACGTGTACCACAGCAGTATCAGCGCAACCGCCTTAGCCACGACCACAGTTGAGATCGTGGCGCCCGCCGCCTTCGATTCGCCAACGCTCGACACCACATCGAACGGCTCGGATCTCTTGCGTTCACCTTTGGCGTCCGCCTCGTCGATCAGGAGGGGGAGCTCGAATTCGTCGGACCCCTCGCCGCCCTCCTCATCGGCATCGGTCTCGGACGGCAGCGGAGCCGTGGCATCGTCGATACACCAGCGCGAGAACGACGGCTCCTTTCGGAGGGCCGGAGTGCGATCAGCGTCGTCGGGCGGCGAATTGGGGGAGATTGGGTCGGACTCTGGCATTGGCGAAGGTATGGAATTCTCGGGAGGGTGGGGGTCCAAAAAGGAAGGGTTTTGTACAGGAGTAGGGAAGGGAGGTTTGACTTTGGATTCAGATGGTGTTCATGACAAGTCAAAGATGGATTCCTTGGGGAGGTTGAGGTCTCCTTTCAGGAGCTCCCCCCAGAACAGTATGATTAAGGTGCTCTACTAAAGTACCATCTGTTTTAGTGGGTTGCACTATATTCAATCTCTGTGGTTTGCTTTCAAATACTGCAATGGATATCGAAGTGAGACAATGGGGGTATTACGGAGAGTAAAGTGCAAAAAAGGTTTCAATTATACCTTATAAGCCTCATTTTTATGTGATTTTATTTTTTATTTTAGATACAACTTAGGCAAATTTTTGCGGCTCTTTTATGTCGATGGTAACAGAAAAAATCTACCATCTTGTATTTATTATTCTACCCATTTTTTAGATATTGGTCACACACATACACACGCATATACACACAAATATACATATACATATACACATATGAGAAAGGGAAGCTACATCCAGGGACGAAGCCAGGAATTCTCCAAAAAAAGGGGGGGATTAATTGTTGAGACATCATTTGTCTAATATTGTCATTGTATGTCGTTTTAGTTGTTAATATTTGTTAAATTTTTTACTTGCATAATATAAGATAAATGATTCTAATATAACTGTCATTAATATACATGTAAAATTATGATTTTACACCTCTAAAAATAGTATAATTTACCAAAATATCCTTACAAAATTCTTCATTTTAAAGAAATACATTTCCATTAATGTGATGTTAATTAATATTGTCAAATTTAATATTGCCAAATAAGCAATATTATGTCATGCTTTGTGTGTATGGATACAAATAAATGTAGATATATTTGTATCCAATTTTCTACCGAATTATTTTTATACATTGACATTTATATCTATATCTAGATTAGATATGGAAACGGTGTCAACTTCATAACCTTAGATATTTAATCTATGTTTATTCTCCTTTTTTAATATATGGTTGTAAATTTATTTCTAACTCTATGTCATACATGTTTCTAGCCTTTCTCATTATATGTGATATAACTTCTATTGAAATAAATATGTTTAGTATATTTTGTAACGATAATCAATTCAATAAATAAATAAGTTAATGTTTAAAGCATTTATGTTATTATTTGTACTTAGCGCATATATATTCATAGCCATTTCAATGATATGGTAAGATATGTTTCTCTGTCGAGCTCTGTATCTACATCTGTATTAAATTAAAATAATAAAGACAGGGTAAACAAGTAACAACTGGACCGATATAGATTTAGATTTATGTGCTATCATATCCTCATTCATTTAAAATTCAGATACTCATACAAAAATAGATATCGTACAATATAAAAAACTTAAAAATATATTTATTAATAATTATAGATAAGGAAACAAATAATCTTGATTCAAATGCAAATATTAAAAAACATATACAAATTATCCTAAATAATAAATGTATCCTAATACTTAAAACAAAAAACTTTTTTAGTAACATGGAAAGTAATGCTTAAATAATAAAATTACAAAAACTACATTACAATAAAATTTTGAAAAAATAACATATTCCTACACCAGATATCTTGTAAAACAACATATAAATAATATTCCTCGTGTGTCTGGAAATAATGATTCGAAAGTGCAAAATACTATAGATAATCATGTAATATATTTTATATGCCAATATACAGTAATATATGTCTATACAATAAACATATGTATTGGTAATATGGATATTCATATCCGCGATAAGTATCCATATCTATCCTAAAAAAAGAAAGCAGTTGTATCTATACTCATAGTTGCAAGAAAATAAAAAAATCTTGTTTGAATTATATCCATCCAAGTTAGAATAACATATATGTATCCGCTTAAATATGAATAAGATAGTGACTGGATACACACATACACATATGTATGTATCAGCATCGGATTGCGTCGTCTTTTAGTTTGGTAACATGTATAACCTTATCCTTAACTCGACAAATAACATCCTTGTTTTGGTATCTTACAAATGTAATTATCCTATGGATGCATTCTGATACAAATATATTTGTATGTGTATGTCGTTGCATCCGTTTTTAAGCGGATATGAATATAATTTTTTATTTTGGCAGATACAGATACTGATATGGATATGCATTTTTATTTTGTTGCGGATTAAGGATACATATATTGTTTTGATTTTTTTGATGATATGGATACATATGTGGTTACGTAGTTTTTTACCAGATACGCATACGAATATCTGTATTGTTTAATCTATATGTGTATTTTGTATATATTGACATTGACATATGTGTGTAACTCCAAAAATATTATAAGAATCCTGGCAATATATTGCATCTGGAGTCATTTTCAAACATCGGAAGAAAAATACAGATCTTTTTATCATTTAGTCACTGATTATACAAGTTATAAAATTTAGTATAATACTTTATTTAATTGTTGTTGTAGTTAGTAGTGTTTAGTCAATTACAACAATAATCCTATTGAATGCAAGAATTAAAAGATTTTTTTATCCGCGGGCTAATTTCTGTACATTTCTCAGATATTGATATACGAATCGTGATTATCTGAATTCTCCACTAGCATAATTAACCACTGTTAGACTCTAGTGGGGAAATACACATGCATAAAACACTATCAAACAAGCAAGACGCAAACACACAGATTTATAAAGTTCGCCCATAATTGGGCTACGTCCTTGGGCAGCGACGATCGATTTTACTATATGAAGAAAAGGTGATAAAGAGGATATTGAGAAAGTACATATATGTGATGAGAATCAGGATCAGAATGAGGATTGTAGTATCTGGTGGCCTTAGGGCTCCTTTTATAGTGCAACAAAAGAATATTATTTGTATTCAACAATCCATCCCAACATCTCTCAGCCAATCAGATTTCAGGAGACAGATCAGACATGTCGGCACTCCTATCCCAACAGCTATTAGCCAATCAGGTTTCAAAAGGCGGATCAGACATGTCAGCAATCATGGACTCACAGCTCTCAGCTAATCAGAATTCAAGAGACGGATCAGACATGTCAGCAATCTATTCCCAGTAGTTCTCAACCAATCAGAAGGCATGATGTAGATCAATCACATCACCATCCCAACAATTGATTAGGATTCAAGTCATATCAACATGTATCCATGTCTAAGGATATGGTTTGTAATTTTCAATTTTGTGATATATCTGTTTCTATACCATTTATCCAGATTTTAAAATGGATACCGATACGTTAACACCTATATTCATATCTGTATCCTTTTGTTTGCATCCCTAGATTATCCTTTATATTCTAATTTTAGTAATTATATTATTAATGCTATTTTATGAATCATGTTTGAAGTAAGATTATTTCGAGAATTGTCAAAATCAGATATTCATAATAGGGTTCAATGGAGTTGCCCTCTTAGGACATCCAACATGGGTATCCCGCCCCATTTTCGATATTTTTTTATTTTTTTTCAAAAAATATCATCATGTATATTCATCTATATATCCATCATATATGTCATTCGAATTTCGTTAGAAACAGATACTCTTATGCCCTCCATCTAGAATAGTTTGATTACAGCAATGTTTAGACCGCTAAAATTACATGATCAAGATGGAGGGCATGGGAGTCTCTATTTCTAACAAAATTCGAATGTCATATATTAGAGGAATATATATATATATATGTGGATATACATGGTGATATTTTTTTAAAAAATACATGAAAATAGATGTAGGAGCATCATCGTTTTTTCCTTTATAACGTATATATATATATCACTAATACATATTTACATTTTATAGAGTTCTTTGAGACTTGGGGGGAGCCCCTTCTGCTCCCCTTGTATCCGTCCCTGGCTACACTTACGGATGTAGCCAAGTAGATGCACCTGATCATTTTTCTCATTGATTTTTGATTTTTTTAAGGAAAGCTATGTGGATTTACTTAGTTTATAGAGTGGATTATGATTTTCAAATTTCATGCCAAACAAACATTCCTAACATACCCATCTAGATGGAGTCAATTTCAGTAATCTGATATTGTCAAAATACGATAGTCTTGATGGGGATGATATAAGCAAATTCAGTTAAATTTGGGATGGGATCGTGGTGATATATAATGATCTAGATCCCCTTACATTTCATTTAAAAAAACTAAAAACGAATGCAGCTATTTGGCTACACATGCTGATGCAGCTTCCCCAAGCCCTGCATACATATATCACTACAAGGAAAATAAGTTGTGGCTACAGAATTATGTCCATGGATGTGGGATTTGTGGCCACGGAATTGGGCTTTTGCCACGAGACGTCATGGCCAGTAGCCGTAGTTACAAGTCTCGTCGCGAGAGTTTTCTAACCACGAATATGTCGTGGCCATTACGAGTGACCACTGAACTTATCGTGGCAACAACTCTTGCATGAAGACTTTGGCCACGGATTGTAGCTACGAAAAACTAGTGGCCACGGAATTATCATGGCCACAAGTTTCCATAGCCACATTCTGTGGCCACAACTCATTTTTCTTGTAGTGTATACAGGGACCCTTCTAATAGGATGTGTCCTTCCTGAGTTCAGGAAGACCATCTTCTTTTTGTAGAAAACACGATCACTTCAGTAGAATACGTATATAGTTTGTTTTATAACTGCACACTATAAATGCAATACAAAACTGCATATTATAATACAAACATTAAAATTGCACATTACAGTACAAACTTTATACATATTCTACTAAAGTTATCGTGTTTTCTAAAAAAGGATGTGACCTTCCTAAACTCAGGAAGGACCACATCCTATTGGAAGGAAATCCTATGCATGTGTGCGTGTGCATATATATATATATATATATATATATATATATAGGAAAAATGGGGTTGTCCCGCATCATTTTCTGTAATTTTTTTTATTTTTTGCAAAATATCACCATGTATATTCATCTATCCTTCCAATATGTCATTTGAATTTCATCAGAAATAGAGATTCATATGCCCTCCATATATAACAGATAATTTTAATAGTTTAAACATTGTTGTAATTGACATGTTTTAGATGGAAAGTATAGGAGTCTATTATATAGATGAATATACATAGTGATCTTTTTCAAAAGAAATATGGGAAAATAGTGCGGGGACATTCCCATCAAATTAATCTCATATATGTATGTATATACATATACATACATACACACAACACACATATGTATATGGAGTGTGTATTTGTGTGTTTGTATGTCTATACACACACATACATATATGTATGTATATGCATATATATATATATATGAGTTCAATGGGGCTGCCACTAGGCTCCCCGCACAATTTCCCTCATTTTTTGTTTTTTTTGAAAATTTCTTCCATGAATATTCATTACTATATCCCTATATTATGCTATTCAAATTTCGTACGAAACAAAGACTCTTGCGGCCTCCATCCAGTCAATTATTTGTTAACGGTAACATAATTGCTAAAAATCACCCTTCTGGATGGAGGTCGTAGGAGTCTCTGTTTCGCAGGAAATTTGAATGACATAATATAAGGATATATTGATGAAAATCCACGGAAGAAATTTTCAAAAAATAAAAACTGGATGAAATAACGCGGAAGGAGTCAAGTTAGCTACCCCCAAGGAGGCAACCCCCATTTTATCCTATATATATAGGATATCTTTCAAATGAGACTTGGTCCTTCCATCCAGAAGGAAGGCCAACGATCCTATCCGTCCATATTTAATCCATCAGTTGTCATTAAAGGAATGTTAATCATATTATTTAATTAATAAAAAACCCATTTTGGTCATTATTCATTACCTAAATATAGTATATAATCACCAAAAATATCTCATCATTAATCACTCTCCTATTTTTGCCATTCATGTTGTCATTCACGTTGCCAACCCTAATCTCACACTCACAAAACGCAAGAAGAGGAGGTGGATGTGCACGACGACGACGTTGGCGTTGTGAGGAGGTCGACGATCGTCTCTGTCGTTCATCTCCGTCGTCATCAGGAGGTCGTCGTTCGTCCTCGTCGTCATCATGAGGAAGGTCGTTGCCGCTGCGAGGAGGCCATCGTTCATATTTGTCGTTCATCTTCGTCGTCAATCTTTTTTACATATCAATTTTTAGCATCATGTGCGGCCTCATCGGCAAGGAAGAAGTCGACGGCACGTGTAGTTGCTAGGGATTGATGATACGGCTCTCCAGGAAGACCTTCATGCAAACGACGACAACAACATGTAGATCGGATGGCGATGCGTGTATATAGTGCTGCAACCAGTCTTGGATGAAAAACGATTCGCAGTTTGATACAATGTTGATGTGTACTATACAATATTGATGTATACTATACATTATTAATGTGTATTATACAATTTTGAGATGTATTATACTATTTGTTATGTATTTTTATAAATCAAATGGTTGCGAATGAAAATTGTATTTTTTTATAAATCTTGTATATATTGATGTGCATTACACATTTTGTATGTGCATTATACATTTTAGATATGTTTTGTACAAATTTGGTTAGTATATACACATCAATTAAGCGTGAATGACTAACACAATTATTACAAAAAACTGTACAAATTTTATTATACAAAGAACCATACAATCGTTACAGAAGAACCACACATTAATTATTAATATGAAATACATTTTACAAAGAACCATGCAAAATTTACAAATAACAGACGACTTTTTGAATGAACAACGGATTCTACAAAAAACATGCAGTCATTACAAAAGGAACCTTAAATTCTACAAAAAAGCGTGAGGATACAAACATATGTGATGAATCCGTGATTCATCGTCTTTATTCTTTCATTTTGATTAAAATCCTTGGTAAAGTACATGTAAATATCCACTAATTCTAATTAATTATCATTCTAACCGCAATTATTAATATTATATAATTAACACTTCAATTATCCAAACTAAAAGAATAAAGAGAAAAAAGAAAATAACAATAAAAGAAGGATGTATATGTAATATACAGACTGATCCTAACCCCGAGACCAGGTCAATATTGATCGGGTCGATAAAAGAAATAAGTAGGGGGAGATAAGGATCCTAATTTATAAAAATATTCAGAAAATAAAGACCAAAAATATAAATTACCCATTTTCACCATGTAAATACTTCACCTATTTTATTTATCATCAAAACGACTTCAAATTAAAATACTCCTTCTATAAAAGTTGTTCAAAAAATATATATTATTTTATAAAAATATCAGAAAAATATTTCGGCATAAAAATAAAATAACCATTATGAAACAGAAAAGCCGCAGAAGCCGACTTCCGTGGTTTATATCTATTTATATAAAACTCCAAATTGACCAAACTTACTTTTAAAATCCGTTTTGTACTTAGTACTATTTATTAAAAAAAATCAGGAAAATATTCGGATAAAATTAGTTAGTTTCGGCTTTTTGGACCCGTTGTCTATATGTATTATATGTAGAAACTTCCCTGATTTTTAATTAAATAACCGTAAACCCGATTAACTTAACTCTTTTTTCCTAAAATCATCTAAAATTGTATATAAAAATCTAAAAATAAAATTAACTTAAAATATCAATAAAATCCGGAGGCCCAAAGCCGTACTTTTTTCGTCCGGGCCTCATAACTCAGCCGTATGAACCTTGAATTGAGCAAACTCGGTCCCTAAAATTATATTTTTTTTCAATTATCCATAAAATGACATTAGTTTTGCTAAAATCAGAGTTAATGCGAAAAACTTGGTTTTTGAGTCTCTATTGGTATATTGTACAATTAACTTATATTATTATTTACTACATTAATATTTTTTATATAAATAATAATATTTTATTTATCTATTTAATTAATTTATTTACTAATTAATTACTTAATTACATACTTAATTATTTAGTTAATACTTAATTACTTATTTATATACTTAATTATTTAATTAACTATTTAAATAATTTATTAATTATATTTATTTATTAATTAAATAGTTAATTTCGAAATTATTATTAATTAATTTTATTATTAACTATTTAAGTATATTTATTTTATTTTCCCCTCTTCTTTTCTCTTTCTTTCTTTTCTCTCTCCCTCTCTCTCTTACTTTATGCCCTTCTTCTTCCTCGAGGAGTTTCTTCTTCCTCAACCCATCCTCTCCTCTCCACCGGCCCGCCAACCGCCTCAACCACCCGGCCGTTGGTCGTTTTTCCAACCTCCTCGCAGTTCCCCTCACCGCCGGCAGTGAGCGGAATCCGCCTCGCCTATAAATAGCCGACCCCCTTCCATAGATCCATCATCCGCCATTACATTTCTTACTTTTTCCAGTGAACTCCTTCACCCTTCTCGCTTGTGACAGGAGCGATCCGAGGTTGTTGCAGTGAGGATCAGTAGGAGTTCCGGCGAGATCGACGCTGGTGTTCAGCCCCGAGCTGCGGCCTGTTCAGCCTCCGGCACCACCGCCGCGCCGTCGAGGCAACGACCCGAAGGACATCCATCCTCCAGCACAAGCACCGCATCCACCGTATTCATTCCCTTTCTCCAGGTTAGGTCTTCTCTTCTCCGCTCGACTCCCTCGTCTCCACTTCTCATCTCAATCCCTCTCTTCTCTTCTATTTTTCTGCTTCATTCTGATATCAAAAACCTCTTCTAACCTCCGAACATCGCATCACCTTCGCCCCCCTTTGATTCTCTTCTACCTCACGCGATCTTCCCTCTCTCGCCACGTACGGTGGCTGGAGCACGGAGCTCCCCCTCCACATCCATCGGAGCTCATGCGTTCACTGCCCTCTTTGCGTTTGGACCGAGCATAAGAGCTCGAGTCAATATACTTCAATTGCAGGATTGGATGTCCTGCATCCATTTGGAAGTAATTGAGAGGAACTTGACATCAGGCAACATTCGTAGTGCGACGAAAACCATAGCATCGATGCGTATCCTGCGACCGATCGAGTTGCATCCGCCTCGGAGTCTCGAATCATCTCTCGTTCTACCGTCGCCGGCCACGTACCAGATCTCCACGGCCATCTGGGGTTGCAACTCCGGCGCGAGATACCTCCTGGAGCCGTTCGAACACCACCACGAGCAGCTTTGAAACGAAGCGGAACACGACCGGATCTAACATCGTGCAAATCGAATTGCATACGTCACCCCCACGGGCCCCACCTAAATTTGTCCATCCGATCTGGAACCCACGTTTATCAAATCTCAGGATCTCGTTGACCATTTGCAACCAATTGACATTGGAATCATGAGAAGTATTAGAAGCTAAGGGAAGCAACAGAGCCAACGACTCCATAAAGAAGTTTCGTCGATTGGAGACGAAGCCTCAAAGCACCTGCAAATTTGAGATAAAATCCGAGAACCAGAGATCATATAGCATTCACAAATCACGCACAAGCAGTTGCCGCTAGAAATCTGCTTCGTCATCGAATATATTCCATCGAGCATCCGCGTCAAATCTTTGATCTCTGCCTACTTCAAATCGGTGACGCAGCCATTCTCAGAGCAACAACGCATGGAGCGGTAGATTTAGGGAAGAAAAACAGTCAAGTCCGTTATTTACAAGAGCCGTTCGATCAGTTCGGATCGAACCATTGTGATCGTGCCACACGTCAGATTCCCAGCATAACAGAAGCGACCCACCGCTTAAGCCATGTGCTCGCATGCACGTGGTTCCGGGATATTTCCGGGTAATTTGCATTAACTCCCCCCACGTAATTCTTAACTCATAAACAGATCCAGGCAGTGGAACACTCACATGCAAGCTTCACGTGTCTCGTGGGCAATTGCACAAAACTCTCCAGTTCCGCAGAATTGCACGCATCCCCCTCATTTCTAGATTAATCGCATCAGTATCGCTACAACTTGTATATAACTAGGGATGAGCATGGGCCGGGCTGGGCCGGGCTTTGAAGGGCCCAGGCCCAAGCCCGCTTAAAAAATTCGGGCCTTGGGTCGGGCTTAGGCTCGTAAAATTTTTTTTGTTCGGCCCAAGCCCAAGCCCGGCCCAATTCCTTTGGGCCGGGCTTGGGCCGGGCCGGCCCATCTTCTAATTAGATATCATTAACTTTTACTCTTTTATTTCAAGTTAATCCAACCTCAAGTTACACAAGCCAAAATTGATTAAAACATGTACCATAATACTTATGAAACAACTAAAATTCAATTCTACCAAATCCAAATTTGCACATGTGCACTCAATGCTAGATATCATGAATGTCCTATAGAAATTGAAAGAGTAATCAAACTTACCCAGTTAACAATAACATGTGCACCAGATCCTACATGTTAAAAAATGGGCATAAGACCCATATTGGATAAATGTACAATGATAGAAAATGTTCTGATTGAAAAAAATAAATACTAACAAATTGAAGAATAACCAAAGAATCTAAATCAAATACTAATTAAGAAAATTAATTCTTAATTGAAATACATTGATCATCAACTCATGTATCACACTTGACTTTCTCGATTTATATACACTGTATGAAGACATGATACAAGAAGAGAGTGCACATGAAATAGGTGGGAGTTTTCATGCATGTAGGATGTGAGAAAGGATTCAGGCCTTCTTCGGGTCAGGCCCTTGGGTCGGGTCGGGCTGGGCCGAGCCACGCCTGAGCCCGGCCCAAAAACATTTTGGGCCTAAATATTGGGCCCAAGCCCGGCCCGATATTCCTTTGGGCCTGGGCCGGGCCGGGCTTTTGGGGCTGGGCTTCGGGATGGGCCGGGCCGGCCCAGCCCAATGCTCATCCCTATATATAACCACTACACTTATCCCCATAATAAACAAAATATAAAAAATACCCTATACTACACTATACGTAGTATAAGCTCGTATTTTGAAAATAAAAAATATCACATTTTAGTATAAAATACATCATTAAAATCCCATAAAAATACAACAAACTTTCAAAACATCATAAAAAATATATAAAAACACTCTTAAAAACCTTAAAAAAATTAATTAGAGTATAGTTTGTTATACTTTGCATATTAAACCCAAAACAAAATAAAAACTAAATAACAAAACCAATAAAAATATAAAACATACAAAACTTTGAAAAATCATAACTAAATAAAGAAAATCCCCTAAAACGTGCAACCTACCATTTTAAAGGTAAATTCGTCTACTTTATACATAAAATATAATAAAAATATTTCCACATCTTCTTAACCTCAAATTTGAAATGTGTCCCTATTTTCAATAAAAAAATATTTTTCAAAGTAAAAATACAACAACATTTATAAACATCCTAAAAACTTTCTAAAATCCATAAAAACAGAAAATAATAATAAAACATAAAAATAACAAAATAAAAATTAAATAAAAAATTAAAACATTATCTAATAATAAAATAAAAACTAGGAAACTCATTACCTAAGTTTTCTTACCGATTTCTCCTAGTTTAACACAGTTTGCCTCCCTGAGTTCGACATTCCCATGTTTAACATATATACAATTAAGTTTAGGGGTATAAAAAAAATAAAAAGAGATTAATTTACTTTAATCTTTTCTGACAAAACCCACTCGGTCGATACAACGATCGAAATCTTTTTCTCTGATTCTTTTAAAGGTTCTACAGAAGACTAGGTTTTTTTAAATATGGTATTGCGAAAAATACCAAAAATAAAACTAGCTAAATTTAGTATTTCGGAATATTAATTAGCATGCATACTTAATGCAAAAGTTGATGACCAAAATGCCCTTTTGGGCAACAAAATTGAAGGTGTCGTTGGATTTGAATCCGATGGCCCAGATCGTTGGTATTCCTTAAGGATGGAAGGACCACGTCTCATTTGAAAGGCTCCTATATATATGTCTATATGTGTGTGTGTGTGTCTATATATATATATATATATATATATATGTATGTATGTATATATGACTAAATGGGGTTGTCCCATTGGGGAGCTAACTTCACTTCCCCTACTCTATTTTTCATTTTTCGGTTTTTTTAAATGTTTCCATGGATTTCCATAACTATATCCATATATTATGCCATATAAGTTTTATGTGAAATAGAGACTCTTACGGCCTCCATACAGACATTGTCGATTTCAACAATTATGTGACCGTTAAAAAAATGTCTATCTAGATGAAGACCTTAGGAGTCTATGTTTCACACGAAACTTGAATGACATAATACGGAGATATAACGATGAAAATCCATGAATTTATTTAAAAAATAAAAAATGGAGAAAATTGAGAGGAAGAGACAAGTTAGGTCCCCGAGGGGACATCCCCATTTTCCCATGTATAGGGATTATCCAATGGGCCTCTGATGACCGGAAAATCCAAAGGATATCTCACTATCGGGCCAAGGTAAAAATATTCAGTGTCGTTATGACTCAAATAGAGAGACTCGGTCAATCAAGAAAAATAAGGAACCACCAAATCTAAAGATAAATCAAGGAAATCAAACAACGGTCCTCGCTATTTTATTAACCTGGTATAGCGACCAGGGTCGGACTCAAGGAGCACGGGTTGGACTTACAGCCTACGACGTAGTATAAAGACAAAAAAAGATAAAAAATGTTTTTGGTGGATTTTAAATGTTTTTAATTTTTTTATGTTTTTAATTATATAGAGAATATAAGAAAAAGTATAAAAAGGCAACTACAATAATTTATTTAAACACTAAAAAATGCATAGAAAATTCAAATAAAATTATTTTTGTTTTTTTATATTTTTAAGTGTTTTTGATGATTTTATGGGAATTTTATGATTTTTTTATTTTCTAAAAATCGAAAAAGGGGAAAACAATGGATTACTGTGCAACCAGACTTGAAAGGACAATTAAAATATATAATTGGCTTATAAAAATCTGGAGATAATTTTTATGAAAAATATATACAAAAATTAAACTACAGAAAAAGAGTTTGAATTTTTTTTGAATTGTTTAGAATCTTTAATGATTTTATAAAATTTTTAGAGTTTTTCAATTTTTATGGGTTTTATAAATCCAAATAGCACAAAAATTGGACAAAAGCTGGAAAATCAAAAACTAATAATCTCTAATTTTTTTAGAATTTTTAGAAAAGTTTTTATATTTTTCTTTGATTTTCTTTTCCAAACAGTAACAACAATACGTGTTTTGATTTTTTAAAAATAATAAAAAGTAAGGAAAATGTCCCAAAAAATAGTGAAATTTTTACATAGTGGCAGGAGCCATGTACCCAAGATTCACTTGATTTGGAGTTTATTTGCTATTTTATTCAATACAAACATGGCATACAGCATACAAGGACCTATTTGCAAAGAAACATAGTTTCAGGGGCTTAAATGTAACACATGTTGAAAGTACAAGGGGTTCAATACAAAATGCGCATAACTTTCAACACATGCTCAAATAAATCTACGCATAGGGGTATTAATGTAATTATACAAAATAAATTTGCATTTTACAACATTTAGAAAACCCTAAGCCCACATATGCAAAAAGTCCAAAACTCACGTGTCGACGCACGTGCTTCACAACTGTACGGACTAGAATGCAATTACTCAAAACTACCAGGTCCAAAGTGCAAATGTACCAAATATAAAAACAACTGCATAAAATATTTACAGGACTAAATTATAAATGCAAAAGGAGGAGGGCCTAAGTGCAAATTACCCCCGTTATTCAGATCAACGGCTGAAGAGGTGCCATGTGGAAATCCAACTGCTGAGATGCGAGGGTACCCCTTCAGCGAGGGACGCTTCAGATGAGGTCCTCTGGTGATCGGACGGCTGTGACCTCTCGTGGATGAATGGACACGATCTGAACTGGGCGAGAGACGCGATCAGACGACTGTTAAGGCTCCTGGAAGAAGTCGACGCCGGCGAGGTTCACTGGCCCGTGGCGTACAATAGAGGCCTCCTCAACTGCGGCTAGGATAGGGAAATCGAAGCTGGAGATGCTCCGCAGTGAGTGGTGAGCTCAGATTGGGTCTGAGACGTCGAAGGCACTCCGGCGACGAAGATGGCTCGGAGCTCCTGTGCCTGGACTAGTTGGACCCCCAGATGGGGTCCTTAGACCTGCAAACCTGCACAAAACGGATCTTGGGTCGAGGGCAAAGTGCCTCGACCCAGTGAGAGGTGAAATCGTTGATCGGATGAGGTGGGTCGTGGGTCTCCGACGAGGCGACGACGGAGGAGACCTAAGATCCTGCTCCGGGGCGAGTCAGAGTGATCGGAGGTGTGTAGAAGGTGTAGAGGAGTCTCGTGAAGGCAATGGTCGGGTTGGATGATCATAAGTGTATCTGGATCGTCGGAAAATTGCCGGCAAAGGCCGACGGCGCAAATTGGGGAAATTGAAAATTCGGCTAACCTAAGAGGTATCGAAGGTACCTGATGGACGAGATCGACTATGCTGGTGCTTAGAGAGCTCCTGGGGTCTTTGCCTCAATGGCTCGTCGATGCCAGAGACTCATCTCACTCGATGGCGGAGCACGGCGGTGAAGCTCGCCAGATCAGTGGCTGCAGCCCTCTACTCCTCGCTGCGACACCCTCCTCCGATAGCTGTCACTCTTGGAAGGAGAATGGAGGTCCTGGGACAGGAAGACGATGGTCAAATATGGAGTAAAAGCACGACGGAACTGAGATCTTATAGTGCTAGGGGTTCGGGAAGAAGGAGGTCGGGCGAGTGGATCGGAGCGCGGATCCCTAGGTAGATCCCCGGGTGAGGGTCTCAGATCAATCGACGATAATCGGGGCCCATGGTTTAGGCAAATGGAGGTAGGATTAGGTTGGCATAATTTGGAGAAATCGGGTCAGAAACCCGATTCGCGAGAAAGGGGTCTGCGGGGAAAAGTTGACCGAGGGTCAACAATCCCCCGTGGACCAATAGGAAAATTCTATTTATTTATTATTTGTAAATTCATTTAAAATTAGTAAATTATTTTATTTCAAAAATGTTTGAACATGAAAAATGTTTATTATTTTTCAAATTATTTTTTAGTGATTTTTTTATTTTTTGAAAAATAATTGACGTATTTACATTATATTATTATTATATATAGGTATATGTACATATGTATTTTTTATTTTTATTTTTATTGTTTTATTTTTGTATAACTATTCAAATTTTATATTTTATTTATTTATAACATAAAATTTGGAATAAAAAGTTATTTTTATTTTATTTTTATGATTTATATACATTAGTTAAATAAATAAAGTTATATCTATATGTACATGGTATATCTACAAGGTGGAAAATGAATTTTATTATTTTTCTTTTTATTTTGATTTTTCTGATTTTTATTATATTTTTATAAATATGTACAAAATATGAGAAACGCTTTTTTATTTTTATTTTGAGGAAAATAAAATTATTTATATACATAGGTTTATGTACAAGCATGATTGACCCTATCTCCCTCTACTTGGTTTCTTTTACGGTCAGGCCCATGTTGAGCCCTCCCTTGGGATTAGGTCACTCAATATTTATTCTAAATATTTCCCTCTTTTTCTTTTATTTCTTTATTCCTTTATTTTTACACAAAACATGCTAATTATGAATAATTACATGATGCATGTATTTTGATAATTTATGATATTTATAAATATTTACATGGCATTTTGCCAAGATTTCTAGCTAAAATAAAGGAATAAAGAGTGATGAGAAGTAATAAAGAAACAACCTCCCTCAACCTGGTAACTCTAATGCCTCGGTCTAGCAACTCTTTCCTCGAGAAGAGGGGTATTCCCTTATAAGTTCAAGTGCAACCGGCTCAAGAAGAGGGGGAAAAAGAGAATGGACCATGACCAGTGTAGTCATGTACCCTTGGGAGCTCTAACCAGTGTAGCTGAGTCTCTCGCTGAGATGGTCATGTATAACATAAGCTTTGCTTTATTTTACTATATACACTCTGGTGGGATTATTAAATTTTCAATCTGACCCACCACTTTTTTGGAGTTCTTTTCTTTTTGCACATTTTTTCATATGCATCTGTACAACATATCTATATGGTGCAACATATATACAAGGAGTTTTCCTCTTGAGCCAGTAGACTATCCCTCTTTTGAAGCTTTATTGCAACCCACAGTTTCTGTCTTTAGACTTCATAACCACCAGACCAAGTTGAGACGCACTTCCTTCACTATAAGAAGAAGAGAGGTTCCGCCTAGAAGTACTACCCTCATATGCTACCCCAAGCCAAAGGAAACTGCCTCCTCACCACCTCATCCGTGGAGAGCCATGTGTAAAGTGCTGGTGCAAGTAAAGCCATTGTCTTTGAGAGCCATGTGTGTGTTGTTAAGTGCTCTACTTAGGCTCATCAAGATGACATATGCTCATAGCCTAGTGGACTCAAAGAATTAAGTCCCAATGGACACGAAAAGTCTCAATCCTAAGCCATATAAGGTTCCTCTTATTATTAAGTGGATTAAGGTCTTAACCAAGCTCCATTTGTCAATTTAATTTCAGGCCAGTTTAAATGTCAACTATGATTTGGAAAAATTGTGCAAGAATTTACAAAGATGCAATTTTACAAATATTTACACATGTGTAAAATTTTTGAAAAATATTTGAAAACATGGATGTATGCATGAATGCGAAGTTTTGCAAAATATTTACAAAAATTTACACAAGATTTTTGCAAACTTTTTGTTTTTCAAAACATTTTACAAAAATTTTGTACTATATACATAATTTTGATATGAAAATATTTACAAGCTATTTACACAAATCATTTTTACAATCATTTGTACAAAAATAATTTTTATAAATAAATAGGTATGTGCAAGAAGAATTTTATGTACAAGGGAAAATTTAAAATTTTTATGAATTTTTAGTCATTTTATTTATTAACACACTCACACAAAGTACGAGTTATGGCTAAAGTATATATGAAATATATACGACACCCCATATACTTGCTCGAACGATGTCCTCAGAGTGATCAAGAGCGATGAAGAAGACATAACTCGTGCTTAGTATAGGGAAGTGAAAAGGAATGATATGTACAAAGATGAATCAAAGAATAAAATGAAGAGGACTCGGTGTTTCCCCCTATACTTAGGATCAAGTAATTCTAAGTATAGCAAGCCGTACATGAAGGGAAATCCGAGCGGAAGGATGTACAGGGTCTAACCCCCAATACTTAGGGTAAAATATCCCTAAGTATAGGCAGCAAAACAGAGATAGAAAGAATCAATAGAATACCCGAGAGTCCTACACCCCCCTATACTTAGGGTAAAGTACACCCTAAGTATAGCATAATCATAAGATGAGAAAAAGGGGTGTGGGACTAAAGAATAGAGTGATATGGACAACTGGATCTATACAAGTCGGAAGAACAGTGAAAATCATGCATGAGATGCAATAGATGTGAGTCAAGAGACCACATCTCACGCAAAGTGAATCGGGGCAACATCGACGCCCCGCGGCTCATGATCTAGATATGGCTTGAGCCGCTGGCCGTTAACACAAAAGGTAGCATCAGACGACAACTCGGATATATCAATACTCCCATTGTCATGTACCTTTCTAACCAAATAGGGTCCCTTCCATTTGCTCTATAGCTTCCCTGGAAATAGACGAAGCCTAGCATCAAACAACCATACTCTCTGTCCTGGCTCGAACCGCTTGTGGTTGATATGATAATCACACCACTCTTTCACTCTCTCCTTATAATGTAGGCTGTTTGAAAAGGCTGCATCACGAATCTCCTCCAGGGCTGCTAACTCCGCCCTCTTATGATCTCCTACACTCTCTGGATCCAAAAGTATATCTGTAACAACCCAAAGGGACCTATGTCTCAGCTCAACAGGTAAATGGCAAGGCTTTCCATAAACGAGGCGAAAGGGAGATGTACCCAAAGGAGTCTTGAAAGACGTCCTATATGCCCACAAGACCGAGTCCAAAAGCTGTGACTAATCCTTTCGGTCAGGGCGGACGACTTTCTGCAATATAGTCTTGATCTCCCTGTTCGACACTTCAGGAAGACCATTCGTCTGAGGGTGGCATGGAGTGGCAACTCGATGGTCTATGCTGAACTCGCTAGCAAGGGACTTTACCTTGTCGTTGACGAAATGAGACCCCCCGTCAGATATCAACACTCGAGGTACCCCGAACCGTGAAATGATATTCTTCCCCAAAAATCTGCAAATGGTCCTAGCATCTGCGGTTCGGACGGGGATAGCCTCAACCCAACCCAACGACTCACATAATCCATGGCCAATAGAATGTACTCGAATCCCTGACTCTTAGGGAATGGACCCATGAAATCGATGCCCCATTCGTCAAAAACCTCACAGAAGTGCATTGGCTGCATCAGCATCATATCACGCTGTCCACAAGTGCCCGTCCTCTGACAGTCAGTACACCTCTTCACGAACTCATCAGAGTCCTTGAAGAGAGTAGGCCACCATAGGCCGGATTGGAGCACTTTCTGTGCCGTTCTCCTCCCAGAGTGATGTCCTCCTGCCTCAAGCTTGTGGCAGTAAGTAAGGACGCTGTGATGCTCCTCCTGAGGAATGCACCGACACCAGATACTATCCCCTCCCTCATGGTAAAGGACGGGATCCTCCCAATGGTAAAACTTGGCCTTCACAAGGAAGGTCTCAAGTTTCTGCTTGGGCCAATCTTGTGGAACTTTCTTGGCGACAAGATAGTTCACAATATCGGCATACCATGGGAGAGAGGTGATAGCAAGGATCGCCTCATCTGGGAAGGTCTCACAAATAGGCTCAATCTGCTCAGAATCCTCAAGATAATCCAATCGGGAGAGATGATCCGCCACCACATTCTTGACTCCAGGCTTATCCTTAATCTCTATCAAACTCCTGGAGTAGAAGGATCCATCTGGTCAATCTAGCTTTGGCATCCTTCTTTGCCATGAGGTACCTGATGGCAGTACGATCAGTATAGATGGTCACTCTAGATCCAATGATGTAAGATCTGAACTAATCTAGGGCAAAAACTACAGCTAGCATCTCCTTCTCAGTGACTGTATAGTTCCGCTGTGCGGCATCCAATGTACGGGTAGCATAGTGAATAGCAAATGGGACTCCATCCCTTCTCTATCCTAGTACGGCCCCCACGGTAAAATTGGAGGCGTCCGTCATGATCTCGAATGGGAGAGACCAATCGGGTGGCTGGAGAACAGGAGCCTCTACAACTCGACTCTTGAGAGTCTCAAATGACGATAGACACTTATCATCAACAAGAAACTTGGCGTCTTTCGTCAGCAGATCATTCAACGGTCGGGCAATCCTACTAAATTCATGAGTGAAGCGCCTGTAGAAACCGACGTTCCCTAGAAAAGACCGTAATTGTCGCAAGTTGGATGGTGGATTGAGTTTTCTAATGACATCCACCTTGGCCGGATCAACCTCCATGCCCCTGCTGGAGATGATATGGCCAAGCACCGTCCTCTGAGTCACCATGAAGTGACTCTTCTCCCAAGACAACACAAGGTGTACCTCAATGCATCGCTGAAGGACTCGGTCTAGGCAGTCAAGACAAGAATCGAATCCATCGCCGTAGACCGAGAAATTATCCATGAAGACCTCCAAGCACTCCCCCACCTTGTCCGAAAAGATGGACACTATGCATCTCTGGAATGTCACCGGAGCGTTGCACAATCCAAATGGCATGCGTCTGAAAGTATATGTCCCGAAGGGACAAGTGAAGGTAGTCTTGTCTTGGTCCTCGGGGGCGATGGCCACCTGATTATATCCGGAGTACCCATCCAAGAAATAGTAATGTCTCTTCCCTGCCAGCCTCTCAATAATCTGATCAATAAAGGACAGGGGGAAATAATCCTTCTTGGTGGCCTGGTTCAATCGTCTATAGTCCACACATACCCGCCAAGAAGTGGGTACCCGGGTAGCGATCTCCTCTCCAGACTCACTGACAACTGTGGTGATGCCCGTCTTCTTGGGTACCACATGCAATGGACTGACCCACTTGGAGTCGGAGATGGGGTAGATAAAATCGGTGCTCCACCATTTCGAGATCTCCTTCATGACAACCTCTCGAAGATTCGGGTTCAGCCGCCGCTGGAACTCACGCGACGGCTTTGCCTCCTCCTCAAGATAGATATGGTGGGAGCACAAAGACGGACTTATCCCTTAGAGATCGGATACACTCCATCCTATCACCTTGCGGTTCTTTTCAAGAACCCCCATCAGACGGGATTCTTGCTCTCCAGTCAAATCAACGGAAATAATTACTGTGTACATCTCATGCTCACCCGTAAGAAACCTATACTTCAACGATGATGGTAGCGGTTTCAGCTCTGGACAAGTAGGTGCTGGCGGATCTGGCCTCTGAAAAGTCTGACTGAATGCTGTCAAATCTGCATGGGAGAAAGAGAACTCACTCACAATCTGGATCTGGAGAAGGCTGCTCTGCTAGACCGTCTCTGCTATGTGGAATCAACCTCCTCCTTAGCTGTTGGCTCAGTGGAAGTCAGACATGGTATCGAATCATCAAACTCTACCCAGTCAACATCTGACTCTGAGGGATCTGTATCGGTCTCACAAAAATCTATCTCGCGGTCAGGAACCGAGTTTGCTATCTGAGATGTATCCTGGACCAAGAATGTGCTCTCCAAGCTCTCCTCTGCTGGCATCTATGCATCAGCGAACTCTGAAGGTGAGAGGATGGCCTGTGCGACTGGATTTGCCCAAACTGCCTCGTCATCTGTAATCACAAAATCGCAGTCCTGGTGGATGTCTCGCCCTGCCTATGTCATCTGCTCTGAATCTGTGGTCGGCTCTGAGCAAACTGAATCTCTGGCTCTAGTCTCCTCGACCGTCTCTATTTGTATACTCTCTCCCTCGACACGAAAGTACACCTTCCCGCTATCATGGTCGGACACTGCCTTGGCTGTGGCCAAGAACGGGTGTCCTAAAATGATGGGGGTATCGATCACACACTCAGGGATCTCCATATCCAACACAACGAAGTCCACGGGGAATTTCAGGCCCTGAATCATGACGACAACATCCTTCAGCAATCCCTTCGGCCTCTTGACAGATCGATCAGCAAACTGAAGGACCGTCCTGCTCTGTCGTAGAGTGCCCAACTCGAAGTGGTCGAGGAGGGCTGCCGGAAGTAGGTTGATCGAAGAACCGCTATCTAATAGAGTGCGGTCAAGCCTCTACTCCTGGATGTGGCATCTGACATACGGGCCCCTACATCTGGCCTCTTGGCTGGCAGACGGTTCTAAATCGCGAAACAAGTGGCACGAGTAAGCACATGGATCTCTGAATGATGGTTCCTCCTCTTCCTCCTAACGATGATCCTATCTCTGAGTGATCTCTGGAGTAGAGGGATGTGCTCCAAGGCCTCCTGTAGAGTCAGTTGTATGTGGAATCTATCATATGCTGGCTGAACTCTATCTGGTGATTCTTTTTCTGATTTTCTATTTTCTTCCCCTTTTCCATATGAAGAGCTCGTGGAAAGGGGATCACAGGGTCCTTCTCAGATGAAGGACTAGGAGAGGGTCTGGCATGCTCATTAACAACAGAATCCACACAAACATCATCAATCAACATATGCGGATCCAAAAATAACAAACCCTTTCCTTTATTTGCAGAAATGTCCCGAGATACAAGTATTGAAGGAAAAACAACAGGACGAGTAGAACTGGAAATAGTGGCCTCAGTACCACCCTCAGCATCTGGATTCGCGGCATCAGTACTGCGCTCTAGCTCAGCAACTGTAGTGGTAGCGTCAGTACCACCTCCTCCAACTGGTGAAGTGACGACCTCAGTACCGTCGGCTGGATCAACATCCATAGTGGCATCAGTACCACCGTCATCATCTCTTGCGGCATCAGTACCGCGCTCCTCCTCGTCTGGCGCTCCTGGAGTGGCGTGGGGTCGTCGCTCAGACGAGGCGCCACCTGCTGGCATCCTACCGCTCCTAAGTGTAACAAAATCAGCATCAAACATGTATGCAAACATATCACCAAGTGAAGCACTAGGAGTGGTAATCTCAGTGAACTCTACCTACTCAGACTTCCTCTTGAGGTTGTTCCGGTTTGGCTCAATCTGGGCAGGGATGGCGGCCTTCCCTCTCACAATCTCCCGCATCTTCTGGCGGAACTCATCCATCTCCTGTCGGAAAAGGGCCTGCTGCTCAGTCATGAGGCGGGCCAGATCATCCAAGGCGGGGTTCTCATAGGCTGACCCATGAGAACCTGACGGGTGGCCTCACTGGTAGTGAGGCTGCTGCGACTGGTGCAGGTGAGAGGGGTACTATGGACGATACTGCTGAGGCTGCTCTCGCCTCCAAGGCTGTCCCTACTGATAGGGACGAGGACCGTATTGTTGTGGCTGGGATGACTGCTACTAGTGCTGAACTGGAGATTGGGGCTGCTGGTGCTGCTCACGTTGATGGTCGTACCGGCCACCCTGACGGCCGACCAGCGGAATCCGGGATGCTGGTCTCGTCGGATACTGGGCTGGGGTCGGTCGTACCAAATCCCTTTGACATCCATTAACAACTCCGGCTCGTAGGGGGGTGGCGGGAGTACTGCCAGGGGCTGATCCGGCTGGTAGACCACCATCCGAATGTCTGGGGATGGTGGTGACTGGTAGTACGACTGTGGCTGTTGGTATGGCTCCGCCTGTATAAGGTGAACCTGTTTAGGCTGACTGGAGCACTGGGACGAGCTACCACCGCTGCTCGGATCTCCTCGTGACTGAAGACGGGGTTGAGAAGCCGTCTATGCCTTTTGGAGACACATGAACTGTGTCTTCAGGTCACTCAGTGTCTGTGCCATCTGTACCATCTGCGTGATGCCCTGGCACTGCTTCTTCTCAATCAGCTCGATCCGGTCCAGCTTCTCGTTGATGATGCCCATGTCTGCGACTGTGGACTCAGCCTGTGCGACTGCCGCGGACGAAGTGGAAGGACCGACATCGACCCGTGCTATCCTTTGGTACTGCACAGTCTATGGCTGGGGGCGTCCATGAGTGTAGAGTCGGGTCTGGGACATCACTGTGTAGTTCTCGACCATCTCCTCGTAGAGTCGGGTCCAGACCTGATCCTCATCCTTGGAGAAATAGGAACCGCCACAAGAAGCGTTCACCAGGTCCTGCAGCTCTGGTGTCAACCTGCAGAAGAAGCTCTGAACTAGGTTCGGCTTCATGATGTCGTGGTGCGGGCATCTGTCGGTGAGCTCTCGAAACCTCTCCCATGCCTCGTGAAACTGCTCGTTGGGGAGCATGGAGATGTTGCTGATCAGGGCCCTCGTGGCATTGGTCCGCCCGAATGGATAGTACTTGTTCGATTACTCGGTGCGGAGCTGCTCCCAGGTGTAAACAAATCTTCCTAAGTGCTTCAGCCAGTTGGCTGCTCTGTCTGCAAGGGAGAAGGGGAAGGCAATCATCCTGATGGTGTCCTCGTCCACCTGACGATTGTGGACTGTACTGCTAATCATCTCGAACTCCTGGAGATGTAGATGGGGCTCCTCAGTAGTGAGCCCATGGAAGCAGGGGAGAAGCTGAAGTGTGTTCGGGGGAACTTGAAGTCCCCCACAATCGCTGGAAGAACCACCCACCGGTGTGTCAGTGTCGATCCGGGGTTGTGCAACTCCCGCATCGGTCTCTACGGCTCGGCCGGCTGGTCTAGCTCCTCTGGCTGATCTGGGCCTCTCCGTCCCTCAGCTCTCGGCTGATCTCTCGCTCCTGCGGCTCTCGGCTGCTCTCGTGCGGTCCTCAGCCTCTCCATCTCTTGAAGGATATTGAGAATCCTTAAGCGCATCACGGAAGCGTGTTGACTGCATCGTATGCAATCGGAGCAACTAGTCGTACTAGATGCTTGATGCGGCGGAAATTAAAATTTTTAAAACTAAAGATGAAACCACATGATCACGAGAACACTTCTCGGATCGTTTCATTAAACCACAAAGTATAAGGAATACCTCTTGAAGCGTGGTTGTGATCGCGAGATCCCAAATGAGAGACCCTCCTGTCTCAAGTCCGATCCACGAAGAATGCACTTACGGGCACGATGATGAGTCGCGTTCCTCCCGCAATCCTCGATGAAGATCCAAGCGATGGCTCCCTTGATTTCGTCAAACGAAATCCGTCGTCTTCCTTTAGAGTAAGCAACTCCAAAGAAGAAGGAGATCCTCCAGTCATCGAAGGCGAAAGCAAGACGCTCTCCTCCTCAACATGAAAAGTGGACGACCACTTGGGATTAAGAGGGAGAGAGCCCACACGAGAATGAGAGAGAGAGTAGTAGTCTTCTACAACTCTAGATGATGTACCTTGGAAGGCTACCCTAGCCCTCCTTTTATATTAGTTTAGGATCCAGTGGATCTCAATCCATGGGACACATGGATCCAACGACTAGGCTTGGTCCATGTAAAATCAATGGCTATGATTATTGTTGGTTAAAACCAACAACATTTATTTATGATTAAATTAAATATATGTTGCAACATTATAAACACATTTTTAATTTGACATAAATAAATTAGTTAAGAGATTAATCATCATAATAAAATGGAGATAATATTGCCTCCTAAAAACAAGGGGCGTCACCCATGACTTTTTTATGGGTGACGCCACCTCAAAGATGGTGGATTTATTTCTCCTTTTTATTATATTACATTATCTCTAAATTATCACAAAAATATCCACCAAATTAATTCCAAATTAATTTGTAAATATTTCAATCATGCCACTGAAAATTATGTGAATCATATTCACATCCCAACCTAATTTGTAAATGACATTTCCAGTTAATTAACAAATGTGAATCCAATCCACATTTAATAATTAACAAATGTTATTTACTAAATTTCTCTCTCTTGAATATATGTATATTATAAATCATATTTACAATACACAAATATTATGGATAATAATATCCACATTCTCTAATCCTTGATAATTAAACCCCATTTAATTATCTTGGATAATCATTCTCACAATATGAATCATATTCATATTAAGCTTGATCATTAAATCTCATTTAATCATCAAGTTCTTCTTGCTTGGATATGAATTTCATCAAATGAATTATTCTCGAACCCTTTCAAGAATAATGTGCTTTCTCCGCAGATACTTGGAGATAAGGACAGGGCGATTGTATTATTCCACGTATAGTGACTTGGATGTTGAGATCTCATCTCAAATCCAGATCTTACGGACCTCCCACAGATGCTTGATTAAATCAAGACTGCAAATCTAATCTTCTCATTGAATCTGAATCTATTCAGACCAATGTCCAACACTTGGACTAAGATCAGATTGCTTCTCTACTGGAAGGAGTCACTAAAATCCAGACCTATTTCATCACTCCATCGGAATGTAAGCATCATGGATATACAATCGTTTATGATCACATCACCCTCAGGTATTCCCAATACCTGTACATCCTGCATACTGTAAGACCCATGATCAACCCGAAGATTAAGATCAATTTTACACTGTCTTCTTCAGGGTTTGATCACTAAGTTTCTTAAACTTGGTCATTGGGAGTCGGTATCGATCATATGCTTTCCCAAAGCATATATCATACCTTCAAATTCATGTCATGCTTCCAAAACACCACGACCATGCATGAAATTTGATCAGTCCCAATACCTCATGAGTGAGCTTATGTCTTCCAGTTCATAAAAGAACCTGTATGATCCCTTTAAGAGATCGTATTGCTCATATGCCATTATATGCACACCAGCTCGCCGGTGTATAGACCTTGGTTAGGTCATCAACCTATTGGTCTGCCAAATGTACACACTCAGATATATAGCAATACATCTGTCTCCTGTTAGAGGATGCGTGCCTATGTTGTGACAGCATTCAACATAGGACTTTGGTTATCTCGATCTCATTAAGTCAACCCATTGACCTAACTAATCTGACACCCCCGAATCATTATTCTTATACAGAGGACCTGCATCGAGAGGTCGGTCAGATATCAACCTATGTTAGAAAGGATTGCCATCTCCTACTCAGGCTGGAGATCTTCACTTGACAATCATTTGACGGTGCTTGATGAGTCCTCTATCTAACTCCTTAGATATTCATCCAAACACCTGCCTCTATGATTCATTTAATGAATAAACAACTATATGATCATCAAGATGGCCATGATACATAACCTTAATTGTACAGAGGGACCTTATAGTGCATTCATTCATATAATTTCAGAAAGGGAGTGAAACATCAATAACTTTTATTGATAAACATAAATATTACAATAACATTTATTGTAAGAATGGTTCGCGTAGGGCTCACATGTCTAACATCTCTCTCCTTATCTCCACCATGAAAGCCCCCTGATCTCGTATCTGTCTATGCATGGTCTCGAGGGAAGCTAAAATGGTGGTATTGATCGCACCCTGGTCCAGGACATATGTGGTCGTCTCCGGCCTCTGACCCTCGGTGCGCTCCTCGCTGCTAACCATAGTCTCTGCAAAGACAAAAGACCCAAACTCAGGTGCCAATAAATCATCTACCTGCTGTCTCACATCTGGCACTGGCATCTCAGAACTGGTAGAAGGGTGGTCAAGGGGGAACAGGGTGGAATCGAACTCGGGTTCGGGGAGCGGGTCTCGGCTCTCACGAGCCAACCTAGATGAACGGGCTGGAGTGTGGTCAAGCGGTGCAGCCAGAGGCTGCCTAAGGGACCTCCTGCCCATCATCTTGATCTAGCGAGTCGGGCGGATGAGATCTGGAAACACACAAGATGAGAAAACAAACTCCGGGTTCACCTACTCAACACTGAGCTGAAGATCGTAAGAGCTCGGTCAATTATCTTGTCATTTTTATTTAGGCGAGAAAGTCAGGATATCAGAGCGGTTACGCGAGTTGATAGGAATCCAATCCGCCAACCAGACTGTCCCGTATAAAAGGCCGGTAGTCTAATCGGGGTTCAGATATGGAACTAGCCTAGTGTACGGGTCGCTCTCTCGTTCAATCAAATCAGACAATGAGGGGTTGCTCTCCCCAAGACAGATTTTTAAATGAGATGTCTTTTAGGGTCAAGTGTGTTCAACAATCCCAATTTTATAGTTTTTGTTTTATGTATTATTCAAGCAAACAACGCCTAACAAAATTTTCGATTCTCCTGATTTTTTAAGTCCAAAAACAGGGGGGAGAAGATGGAAAAGCCGATGCGCGATAAAATCAATGATGCATGCAGAGTAAGAAATGCGTACTTGACTCCAGCAGTCTACATGCAAAGTGATCCGCACATAAAATAAAGATTGAAAGTAAACTACCTATATGATGCACGAGAATCTGGCCCTAGACGAAGCAATTTCTACATGTAAGCACAATAACGGGTACTGAAGCCTAAGTCCGGAGTCCTATCTTGGGAGCCACTCGGTGTCCGCCACAACAGATCATGCATGCGCTGTATGTGACTCCTCAAGGTACATAGACTAAAGCCTAAATAATCCGACTTTTTCTTGTGATTTAACTAATTAGGTCCAATTATCGAGCTATAGGTACAGACAGATAATTAGGTGTTTGGATCCTAATCAATTACGTCACAATCAGTGAAAATCCTAAGCTAAGGCCAAAACCGCATAAATTAGATAAGTAGTGAAATAAATGCGAAAAACAAAACCGGTGAAAAACCACGGTGAGGTTCCCCGAGCACACTAGTGCTCGGCGAAACAGACCCCAATAAGTCACCAAAGTCTGAGTCTCTGTCCCTGTATTATTACAAATTAATAGTTTGCCGAAAATAAAACTAATCTAATCTAATCTAAACTATGGTTATTTCACGGCTATTCCGCGGCTCCCGCACTTCGGTTCTTCTCCTCACGCTCTCCTGCGACTCCGTAAAGAAGAGAGCCGCCTCCGAATCCCGCGGTTGCTTCAGCTTCCGAAAAAGCCGCCTCGGTCCTCGAGCCCTGGCAAGAAATAGAAACAGAAATGTGTCAGTCCAGAGAAATATGTAAATAAATCGGATAAAAAATATCTACAAATATCTACAGAAAAGTCGCAGAAAAGAAACCGTGAAATATCGAAAAAGACTACTAAGCCGTGCTCCCCGATAACAGCGCCATTCTGATGACCGAAAAATCCAAAGGATATCTCACTATCAGGCTAAGGTAAATATATTCGATGCCGTTGCGACCCGAATAGAGAGACTCCACCAAATCTAAAGATAAATCAAGGAAATCAAACAGCGGTCCTCGCTATTTTATTAACTTGGTATAGCGACCATGGTCGTACTCAAGGAGCACGGGTTGGCCTTACGGCCTACGAAGTAATCTAAAGATAAAATAAAGATAAAAAATCTTCTTGGTAGATTTTAAATATTTTTAATATTTTTATGTTTTTAATTATATAAGAGAATATAAGAAAAAGTATAAAAAGGTAACTACAACAATTTATTTAAACGCCAAAAAATCCACAGAAAATTCAAATAAAATTATTTTTGTGTTATTTATTTTTTGAAGTGTTTTTGGTGATTTTATGGGAATTTTATGTTTTTTATTTGATTTTCTAAAAATCGAAAAGGGGAAAACAGTGGATCACTGTGCAGCCAGACTTGAAAGGCCAATTGAAAATATATAATTGGCTTATAAAAATATGGAGACAATTTTTATGAAAAATACATACAAAATATAAACTACATAAAAAGAGTTTGCATTTTTTTGATTTTTTAGAATTTTTAATTATTTTTATAAGATTTTTAGGTTTTTTCAATTTTTATGGGTTTTATAAATCCAAATAGCACAAAAATTGGCTAGAAGATGGAAAATCACAAAACTAACAATCTCTATTTTTTTAGATTTTTTAGAAAAGTTTTTAAATTTTTCTTTGATTTTCATTTCCAAACAATAACAAAAATACATGTTTTTAATTTTTTAAAAATAATAAAAAGCAAGGAAAATGTTCCAAAAAATAGTGAAATTTCTACACAGTGGCAGGAGGCATGTGTCCAAATTTCACCGGATTTGGAATTTATTTGCTATTTTATTCAATACAAACAAGGCACACAACATACACGGACCTATTTACAAAGAAACATAGTTTCAGGGGCTTAAATGTAACACGTGCTAAAAGTACAGGAGGTTCAATACAAAATGCGCATAACTTTCAACACATGCTCAAATAAATCCACGCACAGGGGTATAAATGTAATTATACAAAATAAATTTGCATTTCATAACATTCAGAAAACCCTAAGCCCACATATGCAAAAAGTCCAAAACTCACGTGTCGACGCACGTGCTTCACAACTGTAGGGACTAGAATGCAATTACTCAAAACTACCAGGTCCAAAGTGCAAATGTACCAAAATAAAAACAATTACGTAAAATATTTACAGGACTAAATTATAAATGCAAAAGGAGGAGGGCCTAAGTGCAAATTACCCCCGTTATTCAGATCAACGGCTGAAGAGGTACCACGTGGAAATCCAACGGCTGAGATGCGAAGGTACCTCTTCAGCGAGGGAAGCTTCAGATGAGGTCTTCCGGTGATCGGACGGCTGTGAGCCTCTCGCGGATGAATGGACATGATCTGAACTGGGTGAGAGATGTGATCGGACGACTCTTAAGGCTCCTGGAAGAACTCAACGCCAGCGAGGTTCGCCGGCCCGTGGCGTGCGATGGAGGCCTCCTCAACTGCGGCTAGGATAGGGAAATCGAAGCTGGCAATGCTCCGCAGCGAGTGGTGAGCTCAGATTGGGTCGGAGACGTCGGAGGCGCTCCGGCGACGAAGATGGCTCGGAGCTCCTGTGCCTGGACCAGTTGGACCCCCAGATGGGATCCTTAGACCTGAAAACCTGCACAGAACGGATCCTGGGTCGAGAGCAAAGTGCCTCGACCCGGTGATAGGTGAAATTGGTGATCGGATGAGGTGGGTCGTGGGTCTCCGACGAGGCGATGACGAAGGAGACCTAAGATCCTGCTCCGGGGCGAGTCAGGGTGATCGGAGGTGCGTAGAAGGTGTAGAGGAGTCTCGTGAAGGCGATGGTCGGCTCGGATGATCAGAAGGGTGACTGGATCGTCAGATAATGGCCGGCAAAGGCCGGCGGCGCAAATTGGAGAAATTGAAAATTCGGCTAACCTAAGAGGTATCAGAGGTACCTGATGGACGAGATCGACTATGCTGGTGCTCAGAGAGCTCCTGGGGTCTTTGCCTTGATGTCTCGTCAATGCCAGAGGCTCAGCTCGCTCGGTGGCAGAGCACGACGACGAAGCTCGCCGGATCAGTGGCTGCAGCCCTCTACTCCTCGCTGCGACACCCTCCTCCGATAGCT
Organism: Ottelia alismoides; assembly: GCA_037367405.1. NCBI lineage: Eukaryota > Viridiplantae > Streptophyta > Magnoliopsida > Alismatales > Hydrocharitaceae > Ottelia > Ottelia alismoides. The sequence goes on along the minus strand of JAZKJV010000523.1, from coordinate 188,501 downwards.
GTCACTCTAGGAAGGAGAATGGAGGTCTTGGACTGGAAGACGATAGCCAAAGATGGAGTGAAAGCACGGCGGAGCTGAGATCTTATAATGCTAGGGGTCCGGGAAGAAGGAGGTCGGGCGAGTGGATCGGAGCTCGGATCCCTAGGTAAATCCCCAGGCGAGGGTCTCGGATCAATTGATGATAATCGGGGCTCGAGGTTTAGGCGAATTGAGGTTGGATTAGGTTGGGATAATTTGGAGAAATCAGGTCAGAAACCCGATTCGCGAGAAAGGGGTCCGCGGGGGAGAGTTGACCTGGAGTCAACAATCCCCCGTGGACCAATAGGAAAATTCCATTTATTTATTATTTGTAAATTCATTTAAAATTAGAAAATGATTTTATTTCAAAAAGTTTGAACATGAAAAATGTTTATTATTTTTCAAATTAATTTTTAGTGATATTTATTTATTTTTTTGAAAAATAAATGATGTATTTACATTATATTATTATATATAGGTATATGTACATATGTATTTTTTATTTTTATTTTTATTGTTTTATTTTTGTTTAATTATTACAATTTTATATTTTATTTATTTATAACATAAATTTTGGAAAAAAAGGTATTTTTATTTTATTTTTATGATTTATTTACATTAGTTAAATAAATAGAGTTATATGCATATGTACATGATATATCTACAAGGTGGAAAATGAATTTTATTATTTTTCTTTTTATTTTGATTTTTCTTATTTTTATTTTATTTTTATAAATATGTACAAAATATGAGAAACACCTTTTTACTTTTATTTTGAGGAAAATAAATTTATTTATATACATAGGTGTATGTACAAGCATGATTGACCTATCTCCCTCTACTTGGTTTCTTTTGCGGTCAGGCCCATGTTGAGCCCTCCCTTGGGATTAGATCACTCAATATTTATTCTAAATATTTCCCTCTTTTTCTTTTTATTTCTTTATTCCTTTATTTTTACATAAAAACATGCTAATTATGAATAATTACATGATGCATGTATTTTGATAATTTATGATATTTACAAATATTTATATGGCATTTTGCCAAGATTTCTAGCTAAAATAAAGGAATAAAGAGTGATGAATGGGGATTCATCAACCTCGTGCTCATTAAAAGATGATGAGCCACTAATCTCAGCATTAGATCTTAATCCAATGATCAGTAACTTCAGTGACTTTCATATTGCTATCAGTAACTGAACGCATCATTAACTTTCGTTTTGCCATCAATAACACTTTATCAGTAATATTGAACATGTCAATAACTTTCGTATTGCCACCAATGACACTTTATATCAGTAATACTAAATGCATTAGTAATTTTGAATCAGTTGTAAGTAAATGAACTGATTTAATCGGCATTTGGTTCGTACTTACTTATAAATTTATATAAGTTACTTGGAGCTATGATATTACTTATTGAAGTTTGTATATATATTACTTACTGAAGCTTGTATACTTATTATTGAAGATGCTAGAGATGAAGCATGTTCATCTCATCTCTAATGGGTACATAGCTCATTGGATAAAAATCCTATATATAGGGGATCCTTCAAGTGAGGTGAGTCTTTTCTGAGATTGCAAAGGCCGATGTCTATTTAGCAAAAACTCTGTAACAATATTGTAAAAGTATAAACTGTACATTATAAAAAATGATTTTGTAAAATATAGCTTACAAATTTAAATTAACATTTTCATCTAATATAATAATATTTTAATAACTTTATTTCACTGTATTTGTTGTCCTAATATTTATTATTAAATTTATAAAATAAGAAATTGTAAAATATATTGGAAAGATGTCTAAAGAGTATGGGGAATATGCACCCTGGTGCATATAATTTTTCATGCACCGGGCCTCTATCTTCCACAATTTTTTGCTTTTTTGGAAAATAACATTATGTAAATTAATCTATATATCTCTCCAATATGCCATTCGAATTTCGTCATAAACAGAGACTGTTATGCCCTCCATCTAGAACAGTTCGATTATAGCAATTCTAAGACCGTTAAAATTACATGTTCTAGATGGAGGGCATAGGAGTCTTTGTTTCTGTCGAAATTCGATTGGCATATTGGAGAGATATATAGATGAATACACATGGTGATATTTAAAAAAAATTTAAAAAATGTAAAAGATATATGCTCCGGTGCGTGTAAAATTACATCCACCTTAGTGCATACTCCCCATCCTCATATGTGTGTAGGGTTAAATGGGGATGTCCCACGGGTGGAGCTAACTTGACTCCCTCTACGTCATTTCTCCAATTTGTTTAAATTTCTTCCGTGAATATTCATCACTATATCTCTATATAATGCTATTCAAATTTCATGCGAAACAAAGACTCATATGACCTCCATCCAGATAGTCATTTTTTAACGGTAACAGAATTTCTAAAAACGACCCTTCTGGATGGAGGCCGTATGAATCTTTACTTCGCGTGAAATTTGAATAATATAATATAAGGATATATTGATGAAAATCTGCAGAAGAAATTTTCAAAAAAATAAAAAGGATGAAATGACGTGGGGGAAGCCTAGTTAGCTCTCCCTCGAGGGCAGCCCCGTTTTACCCATATACATAGGAAAAAATGGGGCTATCCCCACCACATGTTTCGTATTTTGTTTATTTTTTTGGAAAAATATCACAATGTATATTCATCCCTATATCCTTCCTATAGGTCATTCGAATTTCATAAAAAAACATAGACTATTACGGCCTCCATCCGGACAATCATTTTTTTAACGGGCGTGGGCCCTATCTGGATGGAGGCCGTAGGAGTCTCTGTTTTTGACAAAATTCGAATGACATATAGGAGGGATATAAGGATGAATATAAATGACGATATTTTTCCACAAAAATAAAAAAATGACAAAAAATGGGAAAGAGAGCCTACTTCATGAAGTAGGTAACCTTCCCTACTTCGCATCCATTTTTAGAAATTTTTATTTTTTTTGAAAAATACCACCATGGATTCTCATAATTGTATTTCTAATATGTCATTCAAACTTCGTCAGAATAGAGATTCCTATTCCTTCCATTAAAAACAGGTCGATTACAGTAAATTTAAGACTGTTAAAATTACATGTTTAAGATGGAGGGCATAGGAGTCTCTATTTCTGACGAAATTTGAATGCCATATTAGAGAGATATAGTTACGAAAATCCAATGTAATATCTTCAAAAAAATTTTAAAAACTAGAGATGAAGTAGGTAAGGTTATCTACTTCATGAAGTAGCCTCCTTTTGCGCTCTCTCTCTCTCTCTCTATATATATATATAAGAAAAAATGGGGCTGCCCCCAGGGGCAACCAACATGGCTGCCCCCGCTCCATTTTTCGTCAATTTTTTTATTTTTTTTAAAATATCATCATATATATTCATCCCTATATCCCTCCTATATGTCATTCGACTTTCGTCAGAAACAGAGACTCCTACGGCCTCCATCGAGATGATGTCGATTTAAAAAATCATGTTTTCGTTAAAAAATGACTGTCTGGATGAAGGCCGTACGAGTCTCTGTTATTGAAAAAATTCGAATGACATATAAGGGATATAAGGATGAATATAGATAATGATATTTTTCAAAAAATAAAAAAATTTGCGAAAATAAATTGGGGGCAGACATATATAACTCATATATATATATATATATATTATATGTGGGTACCCCCTAGGGGCAGCCATGTTGGCTGCCCCCACTTTATTTTGGCAATTTTTTTATTTTTTTGAAAAATATCACCATGTATATTCATCCCTATATCCATCCTATATACCATTCGAATTTCATCAGAAATAGAGACTCCTACGGTCTCCATCCAGACAGTCATTTTTTAACGATAACATGATTTTTTAAATTGACACCATCTCGAGGCCGTAAGAGTCTCTGTTTCTGACGAAATTCAAATGGCATATAAGAGGGATATAGGAATGAATATACATGGTGATATTTTTCAAAAAATAAAAAAATTGACGAAAAATTGGGTGGGCAACCCCATTTTTCCTCTCTCTCTCTCTCTATATATATATATAGGGAAAATGGGGTTGCCCCGTAGGAGCTAACTTAGCTCCTCCCACCTCATTTTCCCCATTTTTTTTAATTTTTAAAATTTCTTCCATAAATATTCATCACTATATCCCTATATTATACCATTTAAATTTCGTGCGAAACATAGACTCCTACGACCTCCATCCAGACAGTCAATTTTTAACGGTCTCAGAATTGCTAAAAAATGACTGTCTGGATGGAGATCGTAGGAGTATCTGTTTCGCACGAAATTTGAATGACATAATATACGGATATATTTAGGAAAATCAACGGAAGCATATTTCAAAAAAAATAAAAAATGAAAAGAAATAATTCAGGGGAGCTAAGTTAGCTCCTCCTAGGGGGCATACACATTTACCCATATATATATATATATATATATATATATATATATATATATGGGTAAAATGGGGCTACCCCCAGGGAGTAGCCAACTTGGCTACTCCCACCCTATTTTTCCCTCATTTTTTTATTTTTTTGGAAAATAAAAATTTGTATATTCATCATTACATCCCTCTCACATTCTATTAAAATTTCGTCAGAAACAGAGACTCCTAAGCCCTCCATCCAGACGTCATTTTTTTAACGGTCGCAGGATTTTTTAAATCGACCATGTTTGGATGGAGGCCGTAGGAGTCTCCGTTTCTGACGAAATTTTAATAGAATGTGAGAGGGATATAATGATGAATATACAAATTTTTATTTTCCAAAAAAATAAAAAAAATGAGGGAAAAATAGGGGTGGGAGTAGCCAAGTTGGCTACTCCCTGGGGGCAGCCCCATTTTACCCATACATACATACATATATATATATATATATATATATATATATATATATATATATATATATATGGGTAAAATGTGTATGCCCCCTAGGGGGAGCTAACTTAGCTCCCCCCGCCATTTTTTCACAAAATTTTTTTATTTTTTTTGAAATCTAAAACCGTGTAAATTCATTATTAAATCCCTATATTATGTCATTCAAATTTCATGCAAAACATAGACTCGTATGACCTCCATCCAAACGGGGCCAATTTAAAAAATCCTGTTACCGTTAAAAAAATGACTGTCTAGATGGATGCCGTAGGAGTCTCTGTTTGACACGAAATTTTTATAACATAATATAGGGATATAGTGATGAATATTCAAGGAAACAAATTTCAAAAAAAATAAAAAAATTGAGAAAATAGAGTGGGGGGAGCTAAGTTAGCTCCCCCTAGGGGGCAGCCCCATCTCTCTCTCTCATATATATATATATATATATATATATATATATATATATATATATATATATATATATATATATAGGGCTGCCCCCAGGGAGTAGCCAACTTGGCTACTCCCACCCCTATTTTCCCTCATTTTTTTATTTTTTTGGAAAATAAAAAATTATTTATTCATCATTATATCCCTCTCACATTCTATTAAAATTTCGTCAGAAACGGAGACTCCTAAGCCCTCCATCCAGACGTCATTTTTTTAACGGTCACAGGATTTTTTAAATCGACCCTATTTGGATGGAGGCCGTAGGAGTCTCTGTTTCTGATGAAATTTTAATAGAATGTGACAGGGATATAATGATGAATATACAAATTTTTATTTTTCAAAAAATAAAAAAATGAGGGGAAAATAGGGGTGGAAGTAGCCAAGTTGGCTACTCCCTGGGGGCAGCCCCATTTACCTCTCTCTCTCTCTCTATATATATATATAGGGTGAAATGGGGCTGCACCCTAGGGGGAGCTACCTTGCCCCCCCCCCCCGTCCCATTTCGTCCGATTTTTTTTTTATTTTTTGAAAATTTCTTTCATGGAATTTCATCACTATATCCCTATATTATGTCATTAATATTTCTTGGAAACAGAGACCCCTACGGCTTCCATTCAGACAATCATTTTTAATGGTGACAGAATTACTAAAAACGATCCCGTTGGATGGAGGCCGTAGGAGTCTCTGTTTCGCACGAAATTTTAATGACAGTATATAGGGATATATTGATGAAAATCCACGGAAGAAAATTTCAAAAAAATAAAAAAATCCGGGCGAAATGGGGGGGGGGAGCCAAGTTAGCTCCCCCCAAGGGGGCAGCCCATTTTATCCATATATATATATGCATGCATGCATGTATGTATGTATGTATGTATGTATTTGTGTGTATGTGTTATATATATATGTGTGTGTGCATATATATATATATATATATATATATATATATATATATATATATATATATATATATATATATATATATATATATATATATATATATATATATGGGTGAAATGGGGCTGCCCCCTGGGAGTAGTCAACTTGGCTACTCCCGCCCTTATTTTTCCCTCATTTTTTATTCTTTGGAAAATAAAAATTTGTATATTCATCATTATATCCCTCTAACATTCTGTTAAAATTTCGCCAGAAACAGAGATTCCTAGGCCCTCCATCCCGACGTCATTTTTTAATAGTCGCAGGATTTTTTAAATCGACCTTGTTTGGATGGAGGCCGTACGAGTCTCTGTTTCTAACGAAATTTTAATATAATGTTAGAGGGATATAATGATGAATTTACAAATTTTTATTTTCCAAAGAAATAAAAAAATGAGAGAAAAATAGGGGTGGGAGTAGCCAAGTTGGCTACTCCCAGGGGGTAGCCCCATTTAATCCTATATATATATATATATATATATGAGTTTAATGGGCTTGCCCCCTTGGGGCAGCCAACAATGGCCGCCCCTGCGTCGTTTTTGATGTTTTTTTTTATTTTTTAAAAATATCACCATGTATATTTATCCATATATCCCTTCTATATGCCATTCAAATTTCGTTAGAAACAGAGACTCCTACGACTAGGGGTGCTAATCGAATCCAATACATTCGAATCCACCCGGATTCTGATTCAATTCATTACAAAAAGTTCGAATTCAAACTCGAATCAAATTTCAAATGAATTTACTAACTTAAATTCAGATTCAATTTGTTTTGAGTTTCGGATATTCAAATTCGATTCATTTTATTACGAATTTGAATTGTTAGTTGATGTTTTAGAGCTTATATAAATAATATTATATGAATAATAATATAATATCAATATTTTATTATAAAATTCTAATTTTGAAAATATATTACTAAGATTAGTTGAAAAACTATAACATCATGGAAAATAACAAACCAATACAATACATTAGATAAAAGTGCCTAATTTTTACAATTATTATGTTTTTTTTATAATCTAATATACTTTTTTCCATGATGAAGGAATGTATGCATACAATATAATTATATGAACCTATCAAAGAGACAGAAGAAAAAGATGGACAATATAATTACCATTGTATGTTAAAACAAGATAAGATCAAACTTCATATAGAAAGTTGATACAAATTAATAATATTATTTGAAATAATGAGAATCGTAAAAAAATACCGGTAGAAAGATGAAACCTCTTCATTGAGCTTGAGTATCTTCAATATCAAAAAATTAAGCCATGAAAATGAAATATATGAATTTTTGATGTACAAAGGAACAACTTACATTATGGTGAGAAGAACTTGTATATTACTCATGTGATGATAAATTTCACCTTGACAATGATATTCATTATGTATTGCCATGCAAGGAAATCAAAATAACAAAAAAGTAAAGGAGATATATCTAGATAAATTTTTAATCACGATAAATGTTAAGGAGAAATTCAAAGTAGCAAAGTCATCATTTTCACATGCTAGGAGAAAGGTCACCATAATCTGCCATGGATTTTTAGGATCTTTGATAGATAATGAAAGGGGAGTGGAAAAGACAGTA